>JAQSEB010000235.1:0-203566 GCA_030063045.1 Pratylenchus scribneri
AATTTTCTAGTTTTTGAAATTTTCCCCCCTACCCTACCTACCTAACCCTAACCCCTAGCCCTAACCCTAGACCCTAGCCCATACCCAAGCTCTATGCGGATACCCTGGCTTGAGGCGGACATCCTGGCGCTGTCTGAAATTTTTTTTTCTCTTTTTCTCTCATCAGCCGATACATAATGGCTTCTATTGTTTTTCTTATTAGTTTTTCAAAATTTCTTATTTTTTTAATCTCTTCCCCAAGGGCCCTAGAAACCCTATACCTAAGCCCCTACTAATTTTTCTCTTCTAATAATACAGTATCCTCCTCTCTTTCTAATCACACTTACCTGCCTATTCGCCTCCTTTCTTTTCTAAATTTCTTAGTTTATTCTAACTTTTTTTTCTTATATATTTTTCTTAGTTTTTTTCTCTCATTTTTAGATTCTTTTCTTAGTTTTTCGGCCTCTGCCTTCCAGGCATTTTTTTTCGATTTTTTTCGGGCCGATTTTTTTTTAAAAGAATTTTTCAAAACTCGGCCACGCCTTTAGGCTGGACGAGGCGAATTTTTTTGGGAATTTTTCATTTTTCATTTTGAAATCGCTTCCAGCGAGGCCAATTTTTCATTGATTTTCCCCGATTTTCGGGATTTTTCTCAGTTTTTTCTATGATTTTTCGAATTTTTTAGGAATTTTCTAGTTTTTTGAAATTTTCCCCCCTACCCTACCTACCTAACCCTAACCCCTAGCCCTAACCCTAGACCCTAGCCATACCCAAGCTCTATGCGGATACCCTGGCTTGAGGCGGACATCCTGGCGCTGTCTGAAATTTTTTTTTCTCTTTTTCTCTCATCAGCCGATACATAATGGCTTCTATTGTTTTTCTTATTAGTTTTTCAAAATTTCTTATTTTTTTAATCTCTTCCCAAGGGCCCTAGAAACCCTATACCTAAGCCCCTACTAATTTTTCTCTTCTAATAATACAGTATCCTCCTCTCTTTCTAATCACACTTACCTGCCTATTCGCCTCCTTTCTTTTCTAAATTTCTTAGTTTATTCTAACTTTTTTTCTTATATATTTTTCTTAGTTTTTTTCTCTCATTTTTAGATTCTTTTCTTAGTTTTTCGGCCTCTGCCTTCCAGGCATTTTTTTTCGATTTTTTTCGGGCCGATTTTTTTTTAAAAGAATTTTTCAAACTCGGCCACGCCTTTAGGCTGGACGAGGCGAATTTTTTTGGGAATTTTTCATTTTTCATTTTGAAAATCGCTTCCAGCGAGGCCAATTTTTCATTGATTTTCCCCGATTTTCGGGATTTTTCTCAGTTTTTTCTATGATTTTTCGAATTTTTTAGGAATTTTCTAGTTTTTTGAAATTTTCCCCCCTACCCTACCTACCTAACCCTAACCCCTAGCCCTAACCCTAGACCCTAGCCCATACCCAAGCTCTATGCGGATACCCTGGCTTGAGGCGGACATCCTGGCGCTGTCTGAAATTTTTTTTTCTCTTTTTCTCTCATCAGCCGATACATAATGGCTTCTATTGTTTTTCTTATTAGTTTTTCAAAATTTCTTATTTTTTTAATCTCTTCCCCAAGGGCCCTAGAAACCCTATACCTAAGCCCCTACTAATTTTTCTCTTCTAATAATACAGTATCCTCCTCTCTTTCTAATCACACTTACCTGCCTATTCGCCTCCTTTCTTTTCTAAATTTCTTAGTTTATTCTAACTTTTTTTTCTTATATATTTTTCTTAGTTTTTTTCTCTCATTTTTAGATTCTTTTTCTTAGTTTTTCGGCCTCTGCCTTCCAGGCATTTTTTTTCGATTTTTTTCGGGCCGATTTTTTTTTAAAAGAATTTTTCAAAACTCGGCCACGCCTTTAGGCTGGACGAGGCGAATTTTTTTGGGAATTTTTCATTTTTCATTTGAAAATCGCTTCCAGCGAGGCCAATTTTTCATTGATTTTCCCCGATTTTCGGGATTTTTCTCAGTTTTTTCTATGATTTTTCGAATTTTTTAGGAATTTTCTAGTTTTTTGAAATTTTCCCCCCTACCCTACCTACCTAACCCTAACCCCTAGCCCTAACCCTAGACCCTAGCCCATACCCAAGCTCTATGCGGATACCCTGGCTTGAGGCGGACATCCTGGCGCTGTCTGAAATTTTTTTTTCTCTTTTTCTCTCATCAGCCGATACATAATGGCTTCTATTGTTTTTCTTATTAGTTTTTCAAAATTTCTTATTTTTTTAATCTCTTCCCCAAGGGCCCTAGAAACCCTATACCTAAGCCCCTACTAATTTTTCTCTTCTAATAATACAGTATCCTCCTCTCTTTCTAATCACACTTACCTGCCTATTCGCCTCCTTTCTTTTCTAAATTTCTTAGTTTATTCTAACTTTTTTTTCTTATATATTTTTCTTAGTTTTTTTCTCTCATTTTTAGATTCTTTTCTTAGTTTTTCGGCCTCTGCCTTCCAGGCATTTTTTTTCGATTTTTTCGGGCCGATTTTTTTTTAAAAGAATTTTTCAAAACTCGGCCACGCCTTTAGGCTGGACGAGGCGAATTTTTTTGGGAATTTTTCATTTTTCATTTTGAAAATCGCTTCCAGCGAGGCCAATTTTTCATTGATTTTCCCCGATTTTCGGGATTTTTCTCAGTTTTTTCTATGATTTTTCGAATTTTTTAGGAATTTTCTAGTTTTTTGAAATTTTCCCCCCTACCCTACCTACCTAACCCTAACCCCTAGCCCTAACCCTAGACCCTAGCCCATACCCAAGCTCTATGCGGATACCCTGGCTTGAGGCGGACATCCTGGCGCTGTCTGAAATTTTTTTTTCTCTTTTTCTCTCATCAGCCGATACATAATGGCTTCTATTGTTTTTCTTATTAGTTTTTCAAAATTTCTTATTTTTTTAATCTCTTCCCAAGGGCCCTAGAAACCCTATACCTAAGCCCCTACTAATTTTTCTCTTCTAATAATACAGTATCCTCCTCTCTTTCTAATCACACTTACCTGCCTATTCGCCTCCTTTCTTTTCTAAATTTCTTAGTTTATTCTAACTTTTTTTTCTTATATATTTTTCTTAGTTTTTTTCTCTCATTTTTAGATTCTTTTCTTAGTTTTTCGGCCTCTGCCTTCCAGGCATTTTTTTTCGATTTTTTTCGGGCCGATTTTTTTTTAAAAGAATTTTTCAAAACTCGGCCACGCCTTTAGGCTGGACGAGGCGAATTTTTTGGGAATTTTTCATTTTTCATTTTGAAAATCGCTTCCAGCGAGGCCAATTTTTCATTGATTTTCCCCGATTTTCGGGATTTTTCTCAGTTTTTTCTATGATTTTTCGAATTTTTTAGGAATTTTCTAGTTTTTTGAAATTTTCCCCCCTACCCTACCTACCTAACCCTAACCCCTAGCCCTAACCCTAGACCCTAGCCCATACCCAAGCTCTATGCGGATACCCTGGCTTGAGGCGGACATCCTGGCGCTGTCTGAAATTTTTTTTTCTCTTTTTCTCTCATCAGCCGATACATAATGGCTTCTATTGTTTTTCTTATTAGTTTTTCAAAATTTCTTATTTTTTAACTTCCCCAAGGGCCCTAGAAACCCTATACCTAAGCCCCTACTAATTTTTCTCTTCTAATAATACAGTATCCTCCTCTCTTTCTAATCACACTTACCTGCCTATTCGCCTCCTTTCTTTTCTAAATTTCTTAGTTTATTCTAACTTTTTTTTCTTATATATTTTTCTTAGTTTTTTTCTCTCATTTTTAGATTCTTTTCTTAGTTTTTCGGCCTCTGCCTTCCAGGCATTTTTTTTCGATTTTTTTCGGGCCGATTTTTTTTTAAAAGAATTTTTCAAAACTCGGCCACGCCTTTAGGCTGGACGAGGCGAATTTTTTTGGGAATTTTTCATTTTTCATTTTGAAAATCGCTTCCAGCGAGGCCAATTTTTCATTGATTTTCCCCGATTTTCGGGATTTTTCTCAGTTTTTTCTATGATTTTTCGAATTTTTTAGGAATTTTCTAGTTTTTTGAAATTTTCCCCCCTACCCTACCTACCTAACCCTAACCCCTAGCCCTAACCCTAGACCCTAGCCCATACCCAAGCTCTATGCGGATACCCTGGCTTGAGGCGGACATCCTGGCGCTGTCTGAAATTTTTTTTTCTCTTTTTCTCTCATCAGCCGATACATAATGGCTTCTATTGTTTTTCTTATTAGTTTTTCAAAATTTCTTATTTTTTTAATCTCTTCCCCAAGGGCCCTAGAAACCCTATACCTAAGCCCCTACTAATTTTTCTCTTCTAATAATACAGTATCCTCCTCTCTTTCTAATCACACTTACCTGCCTATTCGCCTCCTTTCTTTTCTAAATTTCTTAGTTTATTCTAACTTTTTTTTCTTATATATTTTTCTTAGTTTTTTTCTCTCATTTTTAGATTCTTTTCTTAGTTTTTCGGCCTCTGCCTTCCAGGCATTTTTTTTCGATTTTTTTCGGGCCGATTTTTTTTTAAAAGAATTTTTCAAAACTCGGCCACGCCTTTAGGCTGGACGAGGCGAATTTTTTTGGGAATTTTTCATTTTTCATTTTGAAAATCGCTTCCAGCGAGGCCAATTTTTCATTGATTTTCCCCGATTTTCGGGATTTTTCTCAGTTTTTTCTATGATTTTTCGAATTTTTTAGGAATTTTCTAGTTTTTTGAAATTTTCCCCCCTACCCTACCTACCTAACCCTAACCCCTAGCCCTAACCCTAGACCCTAGCCCATACCCAAGCTCTATGCGGATACCCTGGCTTGAGGCGGACATCCTGGCGCTGTCTGAAATTTTTTTTTCTCTTTTTCTCTCATCAGCCGATACATAATGGCTTCTATTGTTTTTCTTATTAGTTTTTCAAAATTTCTTATTTTTTTAATCTCTTCCCCAAGGGCCCTAGAAACCCTATACCTAAGCCCCTACTAATTTTTCTCTTCTAATAATACAGTATCCTCCTCTCTTTCTAATCACACTTACCTGCCTATTCGCCTCCTTTCTTTTCTAAATTTCTTAGTTTATTCTAACTTTTTTTTCTTATATATTTTTCTTAGTTTTTTTCTCTCATTTTTAGATTCTTTTCTTAGTTTTTCGGCCTCTGCCTTCCAGGCATTTTTTTTCGATTTTTTTCGGGCCGATTTTTTTTTAAAAGAATTTTTCAAAACTCGGCCACGCCTTTAGGCTGGACGAGGCGAATTTTTTTGGGAATTTTTCATTTTTCATTTTGAAAATCGCTTCCAGCGAGGCCAATTTTTCATTGATTTTCCCCGATTTTCGGGATTTTTCTCAGTTTTTTCTATGATTTTTCGAATTTTTTAGGAATTTTCTAGTTTTTTGAAATTTTCCCCCCTACCCTACCTACCTAACCCTAACCCCTAGCCCTAACCCTAGACCCTAGCCCATACCCAAGCTCTATGCGGATACCCTGGCTTGAGGCGGACATCCTGGCGCTGTCTGAAATTTTTTTTTCTCTTTTTCTCTCATCAGCCGATACATAATGGCTTCTATTGTTTTTCTTATTAGTTTTTCAAAATTTCTTATTTTTTTAATCTCTTCCCCAAGGGCCCTAGAAACCCTATACCTAAGCCCCTACTAATTTTTCTCTTCTAATAATACAGTATCCTCCTCTCTTTCTAATCACACTTACCTGCCTATTCGCCTCCTTTCTTTTCTAAATTTCTTAGTTTATTCTAACTTTTTTTTCTTATATATTTTTCTTAGTTTTTTTCTCTCATTTTTAGATTCTTTTCTTAGTTTTTCGGCCTCTGCCTTCCAGGCATTTTTTTTCGATTTTTTTCGGGCCGATTTTTTTTTAAAAGAATTTTTCAAAACTCGGCCACGCCTTTAGGCTGGACGAGGCGAATTTTTTTGGGAATTTTTCATTTTTCATTTTGAAAATCGCTTCCAGCGAGGCCAATTTTTCATTGATTTTCCCCGATTTTCGGGATTTTTCTCAGTTTTTTCTATGATTTTTCGAATTTTTTAGGAATTTTCTAGTTTTTTGAAATTTTCCCCCCTACCCTACCTACCTAACCCTAACCCCTAGCCCTAACCCTAGACCCTAGCCCATACCCAAGCTCTATGCGGATACCCTGGCTTGAGGCGGACATCCTGGCGCTGTCTGAAATTTTTTTTTCTCTTTTTCTCTCATCAGCCGATACATAATGGCTTCTATTGTTTTTCTTATTAGTTTTTCAAAATTTCTTATTTTTTTAATCTCTTCCCCAAGGGCCCTAGAAACCCTATACCTAAGCCCCTACTAATTTTTCTCTTCTAATAATACAGTATCCTCCTCTCTTTCTAATCACACTTACCTGCCTATTCGCCTCCTTTCTTTTCTAAATTTCTTAGTTTATTCTAACTTTTTTTTCTTATATATTTTTCTTAGTTTTTTTCTCTCATTTTTAGATTCTTTTCTTAGTTTTTCGGCCTCTGCCTTCCAGGCATTTTTTTTCGATTTTTTTCGGGCCGATTTTTTTTTAAAAGAATTTTTCAAAACTCGGCCACGCCTTTAGGCTGGACGAGGCGAATTTTTTTGGGAATTTTTCATTTTTCATTTTGAAAATCGCTTCCAGCGAGGCCAATTTTTCATTGATTTTCCCCGATTTTCGGGATTTTTCTCAGTTTTTTCTATGATTTTTCGAATTTTTTAGGAATTTTCTAGTTTTTTGAAATTTTCCCCCCTACCCTACCTACCTAACCCTAACCCCTAGCCCTAACCCTAGACCCTAGCCCATACCCAAGCTCTATGCGGATACCCTGGCTTGAGGCGGACATCCTGGCGCTGTCTGAAATTTTTTTTTCTCTTTTTCTCTCATCAGCCGATACATAATGGCTTCTATTGTTTTTCTTATTAGTTTTTCAAAATTTCTTATTTTTTTAATCTCTTCCCCAAGGGCCCTAGAAACCCTATACCTAAGCCCCTACTAATTTTTCTCTTCTAATAATACAGTATCCTCCTCTCTTTCTAATCACACTTACCTGCCTATTCGCCTCCTTTCTTTTCTAAATTTCTTAGTTTATTCTAACTTTTTTTTCTTATATATTTTTCTTAGTTTTTTTCTCTCATTTTTAGATTCTTTTCTTAGTTTTTCGGCCTCTGCCTTCCAGGCATTTTTTTTCGATTTTTTTCGGGCCGATTTTTTTTTAAAAGAATTTTTCAAAACTCGGCCACGCCTTTAGGCTGGACGAGGCGAATTTTTTTGGGAATTTTTCATTTTTCATTTTGAAAATCGCTTCCAGCGAGGCCAATTTTTCATTGATTTTCCCCGATTTTCGGGATTTTTCTCAGTTTTTTCTATGATTTTTCGAATTTTTTAGGAATTTTCTAGTTTTTTGAAATTTTCCCCCCTACCCTACCTACCTAACCCTAACCCCTAGCCCTAACCCTAGACCCTAGCCCATACCCAAGCTCTATGCGGATACCCTGGCTTGAGGCGGACATCCTGGCGCTGTCTGAAATTTTTTTTTCTCTTTTTCTCTCATCAGCCGATACATAATGGCTTCTATTGTTTTTCTTATTAGTTTTTCAAAATTTCTTATTTTTTTAATCTCTTCCCCAAGGGCCCTAGAAACCCTATACCTAAGCCCCTACTAATTTTTCTCTTCTAATAATACAGTATCCTCCTCTCTTTCTAATCACACTTACCTGCCTATTCGCCTCCTTTCTTTTCTAAATTTCTTAGTTTATTCTAACTTTTTTTTCTTATATATTTTTCTTAGTTTTTTTCTCTCATTTTTAGATTCTTTTCTTAGTTTTTCGGCCTCTGCCTTCCAGGCATTTTTTTTCGATTTTTTTCGGGCCGATTTTTTTTTAAAAGAATTTTTCAAAACTCGGCCACGCCTTTAGGCTGGACGAGGCGAATTTTTTTGGGAATTTTTCATTTTTCATTTTGAAAATCGCTTCCAGCGAGGCCAATTTTTCATTGATTTTCCCCGATTTTCGGGATTTTTCTCAGTTTTTTCTATGATTTTTCGAATTTTTTAGGAATTTTCTAGTTTTTTGAAATTTTCCCCCCTACCCTACCTACCTAACCCTAACCCCTAGCCCTAACCCTAGACCCTAGCCCATACCCAAGCTCTATGCGGATACCCTGGCTTGAGGCGGACATCCTGGCGCTGTCTGAAATTTTTTTTTCTCTTTTTCTCTCATCAGCCGATACATAATGGCTTCTATTGTTTTTCTTATTAGTTTTTCAAAATTTCTTATTTTTTTAATCTCTTCCCCAAGGGCCCTAGAAACCCTATACCTAAGCCCCTACTAATTTTTCTCTTCTAATAATACAGTATCCTCCTCTCTTTCTAATCACACTTACCTGCCTATTCGCCTCCTTTCTTTTCTAAATTTCTTAGTTTATTCTAACTTTTTTTTCTTATATATTTTTCTTAGTTTTTTTCTCTCATTTTTAGATTCTTTTCTTAGTTTTTCGGCCTCTGCCTTCCAGGCATTTTTTTTCGATTTTTTTCGGGCCGATTTTTTTTTAAAAGAATTTTTCAAAACTCGGCCACGCCTTTAGGCTGGACGAGGCGAATTTTTTTGGGAATTTTTCATTTTTCATTTTGAAAATCGCTTCCAGCGAGGCCAATTTTTCATTGATTTTCCCCGATTTTCGGGATTTTTCTCAGTTTTTTCTATGATTTTTCGAATTTTTTAGGAATTTTCTAGTTTTTTGAAATTTTCCCCCCTACCCTACCTACCTAACCCTAACCCCTAGCCCTAACCCTAGACCCTAGCCCATACCCAAGCTCTATGCGGATACCCTGGCTTGAGGCGGACATCCTGGCGCTGTCTGAAATTTTTTTTTCTCTTTTTCTCTCATCAGCCGATACATAATGGCTTCTATTGTTTTTCTTATTAGTTTTTCAAAATTTCTTATTTTTTTAATCTCTTCCCCAAGGGCCCTAGAAACCCTATACCTAAGCCCCTACTAATTTTTCTCTTCTAATAATACAGTATCCTCCTCTCTTTCTAATCACACTTACCTGCCTATTCGCCTCCTTTCTTTTCTAAATTTCTTAGTTTATTCTAACTTTTTTTTCTTATATATTTTTCTTAGTTTTTTTCTCTCATTTTTAGATTCTTTTCTTAGTTTTTCGGCCTCTGCCTTCCAGGCATTTTTTTTCGATTTTTTTCGGGCCGATTTTTTTTTAAAAGAATTTTTCAAAACTCGGCCACGCCTTTAGGCTGGACGAGGCGAATTTTTTTGGGAATTTTTCATTTTTCATTTTGAAAATCGCTTCCAGCGAGGCCAATTTTTCATTGATTTTCCCCGATTTTCGGGATTTTTCTCAGTTTTTTCTATGATTTTTCGAATTTTTTAGGAATTTTCTAGTTTTTTGAAATTTTCCCCCCTACCCTACCTACCTAACCCTAACCCCTAGCCCTAACCCTAGACCCTAGCCCATACCCAAGCTCTATGCGGATACCCTGGCTTGAGGCGGACATCCTGGCGCTGTCTGAAATTTTTTTTTCTCTTTTTCTCTCATCAGCCGATACATAATGGCTTCTATTGTTTTTCTTATTAGTTTTTCAAAATTTCTTATTTTTTTAATCTCTTCCCCAAGGGCCCTAGAAACCCTATACCTAAGCCCCTACTAATTTTTCTCTTCTAATAATACAGTATCCTCCTCTCTTTCTAATCACACTTACCTGCCTATTCGCCTCCTTTCTTTTCTAAATTTCTTAGTTTATTCTAACTTTTTTTTCTTATATATTTTTCTTAGTTTTTTTCTCTCATTTTTAGATTCTTTTCTTAGTTTTTCGGCCTCTGCCTTCCAGGCATTTTTTTTCGATTTTTTTCGGGCCGATTTTTTTTTAAAAGAATTTTTCAAAACTCGGCCACGCCTTTAGGCTGGACGAGGCGAATTTTTTTGGGAATTTTTCATTTTTCATTTTGAAAATCGCTTCCAGCGAGGCCAATTTTTCATTGATTTTCCCCGATTTTCGGGATTTTTCTCAGTTTTTTCTATGATTTTTCGAATTTTTTAGGAATTTTCTAGTTTTTTGAAATTTTCCCCCCTACCCTACCTACCTAACCCTAACCCCTAGCCCTAACCCTAGACCCTAGCCCATACCCAAGCTCTATGCGGATACCCTGGCTTGAGGCGGACATCCTGGCGCTGTCTGAAATTTTTTTTTCTCTTTTTCTCTCATCAGCCGATACATAATGGCTTCTATTGTTTTTCTTATTAGTTTTTCAAAATTTCTTATTTTTTTAATCTCTTCCCCAAGGGCCCTAGAAACCCTATACCTAAGCCCCTACTAATTTTTCTCTTCTAATAATACAGTATCCTCCTCTCTTTCTAATCACACTTACCTGCCTATTCGCCTCCTTTCTTTTCTAAATTTCTTAGTTTATTCTAACTTTTTTTTCTTATATATTTTTCTTAGTTTTTTTCTCTCATTTTTAGATTCTTTTCTTAGTTTTTCGGCCTCTGCCTTCCAGGCATTTTTTTTCGATTTTTTTCGGGCCGATTTTTTTTTAAAAGAATTTTTCAAAACTCGGCCACGCCTTTAGGCTGGACGAGGCGAATTTTTTTGGGAATTTTTCATTTTTCATTTTGAAAATCGCTTCCAGCGAGGCCAATTTTTCATTGATTTTCCCCGATTTTCGGGATTTTTCTCAGTTTTTTCTATGATTTTTCGAATTTTTTAGGAATTTTCTAGTTTTTTGAAATTTTCCCCCCTACCCTACCTACCTAACCCTAACCCCTAGCCCTAACCCTAGACCCTAGCCCATACCCAAGCTCTATGCGGATACCCTGGCTTGAGGCGGACATCCTGGCGCTGTCTGAAATTTTTTTTTCTCTTTTTCTCTCATCAGCCGATACATAATGGCTTCTATTGTTTTTCTTATTAGTTTTTCAAAATTTCTTATTTTTTTAATCTCTTCCCCAAGGGCCCTAGAAACCCTATACCTAAGCCCCTACTAATTTTTCTCTTCTAATAATACAGTATCCTCCTCTCTTTCTAATCACACTTACCTGCCTATTCGCCTCCTTTCTTTTCTAAATTTCTTAGTTTATTCTAACTTTTTTTTCTTATATATTTTTCTTAGTTTTTTTCTCTCATTTTTAGATTCTTTTCTTAGTTTTTCGGCCTCTGCCTTCCAGGCATTTTTTTTCGATTTTTTTCGGGCCGATTTTTTTTTAAAAGAATTTTTCAAAACTCGGCCACGCCTTTAGGCTGGACGAGGCGAATTTTTTTGGGAATTTTTCATTTTTCATTTTGAAAATCGCTTCCAGCGAGGCCAATTTTTCATTGATTTTCCCCGATTTTCGGGATTTTTCTCAGTTTTTTCTATGATTTTTCGAATTTTTTAGGAATTTTCTAGTTTTTTGAAATTTTCCCCCCTACCCTACCTACCTAACCCTAACCCCTAGCCCTAACCCTAGACCCTAGCCCATACCCAAGCTCTATGCGGATACCCTGGCTTGAGGCGGACATCCTGGCGCTGTCTGAAATTTTTTTTTCTCTTTTTCTCTCATCAGCCGATACATAATGGCTTCTATTGTTTTTCTTATTAGTTTTTCAAAATTTCTTATTTTTTTAATCTCTTCCCCAAGGGCCCTAGAAACCCTATACCTAAGCCCCTACTAATTTTTCTCTTCTAATAATACAGTATCCTCCTCTCTTTCTAATCACACTTACCTGCCTATTCGCCTCCTTTCTTTTCTAAATTTCTTAGTTTATTCTAACTTTTTTTTCTTATATATTTTTCTTAGTTTTTTTCTCTCATTTTTAGATTCTTTTCTTAGTTTTTCGGCCTCTGCCTTCCAGGCATTTTTTTTCGATTTTTTTCGGGCCGATTTTTTTTTAAAAGAATTTTTCAAAACTCGGCCACGCCTTTAGGCTGGACGAGGCGAATTTTTTTGGGAATTTTTCATTTTTCATTTTGAAAATCGCTTCCAGCGAGGCCAATTTTTCATTGATTTTCCCCGATTTTCGGGATTTTTCTCAGTTTTTTCTATGATTTTTCGAATTTTTTAGGAATTTTCTAGTTTTTTGAAATTTTCCCCCCTACCCTACCTACCTAACCCTAACCCCTAGCCCTAACCCTAGACCCTAGCCCATACCCAAGCTCTATGCGGATACCCTGGCTTGAGGCGGACATCCTGGCGCTGTCTGAAATTTTTTTTTCTCTTTTTCTCTCATCAGCCGATACATAATGGCTTCTATTGTTTTTCTTATTAGTTTTTCAAAATTTCTTATTTTTTTAATCTCTTCCCCAAGGGCCCTAGAAACCCTATACCTAAGCCCCTACTAATTTTTCTCTTCTAATAATACAGTATCCTCCTCTCTTTCTAATCACACTTACCTGCCTATTCGCCTCCTTTCTTTTCTAAATTTCTTAGTTTATTCTAACTTTTTTTTCTTATATATTTTTCTTAGTTTTTTTCTCTCATTTTTAGATTCTTTTCTTAGTTTTTCGGCCTCTGCCTTCCAGGCATTTTTTTTCGATTTTTTTCGGGCCGATTTTTTTTTAAAAGAATTTTTCAAAACTCGGCCACGCCTTTAGGCTGGACGAGGCGAATTTTTTTGGGAATTTTTCATTTTTCATTTTGAAAATCGCTTCCAGCGAGGCCAATTTTTCATTGATTTTCCCCGATTTTCGGGATTTTTCTCAGTTTTTTCTATGATTTTTCGAATTTTTTAGGAATTTTCTAGTTTTTTGAAATTTTCCCCCCTACCCTACCTACCTAACCCTAACCCCTAGCCCTAACCCTAGACCCTAGCCCATACCCAAGCTCTATGCGGATACCCTGGCTTGAGGCGGACATCCTGGCGCTGTCTGAAATTTTTTTTTCTCTTTTTCTCTCATCAGCCGATACATAATGGCTTCTATTGTTTTTCTTATTAGTTTTTCAAAATTTCTTATTTTTTTAATCTCTTCCCCAAGGGCCCTAGAAACCCTATACCTAAGCCCCTACTAATTTTTCTCTTCTAATAATACAGTATCCTCCTCTCTTTCTAATCACACTTACCTGCCTATTCGCCTCCTTTCTTTTCTAAATTTCTTAGTTTATTCTAACTTTTTTTTCTTATATATTTTTCTTAGTTTTTTTCTCTCATTTTTAGATTCTTTTCTTAGTTTTTCGGCCTCTGCCTTCCAGGCATTTTTTTTCGATTTTTTTCGGGCCGATTTTTTTTTAAAAGAATTTTTCAAAACTCGGCCACGCCTTTAGGCTGGACGAGGCGAATTTTTTTGGGAATTTTTCATTTTTCATTTTGAAAATCGCTTCCAGCGAGGCCAATTTTTCATTGATTTTCCCCGATTTTCGGGATTTTTCTCAGTTTTTTCTATGATTTTTCGAATTTTTTAGGAATTTTCTAGTTTTTTGAAATTTTCCCCCCTACCCTACCTACCTAACCCTAACCCCTAGCCCTAACCCTAGACCCTAGCCCATACCCAAGCTCTATGCGGATACCCTGGCTTGAGGCGGACATCCTGGCGCTGTCTGAAATTTTTTTTTCTCTTTTTCTCTCATCAGCCGATACATAATGGCTTCTATTGTTTTTCTTATTAGTTTTTCAAAATTTCTTATTTTTTTAATCTCTTCCCCAAGGGCCCTAGAAACCCTATACCTAAGCCCCTACTAATTTTTCTCTTCTAATAATACAGTATCCTCCTCTCTTTCTAATCACACTTACCTGCCTATTCGCCTCCTTTCTTTTCTAAATTTCTTAGTTTATTCTAACTTTTTTTTCTTATATATTTTTCTTAGTTTTTTTCTCTCATTTTTAGATTCTTTTCTTAGTTTTTCGGCCTCTGCCTTCCAGGCATTTTTTTTCGATTTTTTTCGGGCCGATTTTTTTTTAAAAGAATTTTTCAAAACTCGGCCACGCCTTTAGGCTGGACGAGGCGAATTTTTTTGGGAATTTTTCATTTTTCATTTTGAAAATCGCTTCCAGCGAGGCCAATTTTTCATTGATTTTCCCCGATTTTCGGGATTTTTCTCAGTTTTTTCTATGATTTTTCGAATTTTTTAGGAATTTTCTAGTTTTTTGAAATTTTCCCCCCTACCCTACCTACCTAACCCTAACCCCTAGCCCTAACCCTAGACCCTAGCCCATACCCAAGCTCTATGCGGATACCCTGGCTTGAGGCGGACATCCTGGCGCTGTCTGAAATTTTTTTTTCTCTTTTTCTCTCATCAGCCGATACATAATGGCTTCTATTGTTTTTCTTATTAGTTTTTCAAAATTTCTTATTTTTTTAATCTCTTCCCCAAGGGCCCTAGAAACCCTATACCTAAGCCCCTACTAATTTTTCTCTTCTAATAATACAGTATCCTCCTCTCTTTCTAATCACACTTACCTGCCTATTCGCCTCCTTTCTTTTCTAAATTTCTTAGTTTATTCTAACTTTTTTTTCTTATATATTTTTCTTAGTTTTTTTCTCTCATTTTTAGATTCTTTTCTTAGTTTTTCGGCCTCTGCCTTCCAGGCATTTTTTTTCGATTTTTTTCGGGCCGATTTTTTTTTAAAAGAATTTTTCAAAACTCGGCCACGCCTTTAGGCTGGACGAGGCGAATTTTTTTGGGAATTTTTCATTTTTCATTTTGAAAATCGCTTCCAGCGAGGCCAATTTTTCATTGATTTTCCCCGATTTTCGGGATTTTTCTCAGTTTTTTCTATGATTTTTCGAATTTTTTAGGAATTTTCTAGTTTTTTGAAATTTTCCCCCCTACCCTACCTACCTAACCCTAACCCCTAGCCCTAACCCTAGACCCTAGCCCATACCCAAGCTCTATGCGGATACCCTGGCTTGAGGCGGACATCCTGGCGCTGTCTGAAATTTTTTTTTCTCTTTTTCTCTCATCAGCCGATACATAATGGCTTCTATTGTTTTTCTTATTAGTTTTTCAAAATTTCTTATTTTTTTAATCTCTTCCCCAAGGGCCCTAGAAACCCTATACCTAAGCCCCTACTAATTTTTCTCTTCTAATAATACAGTATCCTCCTCTCTTTCTAATCACACTTACCTGCCTATTCGCCTCCTTTCTTTTCTAAATTTCTTAGTTTATTCTAACTTTTTTTTCTTATATATTTTTCTTAGTTTTTTTCTCTCATTTTTAGATTCTTTTCTTAGTTTTTCGGCCTCTGCCTTCCAGGCATTTTTTTTCGATTTTTTTCGGGCCGATTTTTTTTTAAAAGAATTTTTCAAAACTCGGCCACGCCTTTAGGCTGGACGAGGCGAATTTTTTTGGGAATTTTTCATTTTTCATTTTGAAAATCGCTTCCAGCGAGGCCAATTTTTCATTGATTTTCCCCGATTTTCGGGATTTTTCTCAGTTTTTTCTATGATTTTTCGAATTTTTTAGGAATTTTCTAGTTTTTTGAAATTTTCCCCCCTACCCTACCTACCTAACCCTAACCCCTAGCCCTAACCCTAGACCCTAGCCCATACCCAAGCTCTATGCGGATACCCTGGCTTGAGGCGGACATCCTGGCGCTGTCTGAAATTTTTTTTTCTCTTTTTCTCTCATCAGCCGATACATAATGGCTTCTATTGTTTTTCTTATTAGTTTTTCAAAATTTCTTATTTTTTTAATCTCTTCCCCAAGGGCCCTAGAAACCCTATACCTAAGCCCCTACTAATTTTTCTCTTCTAATAATACAGTATCCTCCTCTCTTTCTAATCACACTTACCTGCCTATTCGCCTCCTTTCTTTTCTAAATTTCTTAGTTTATTCTAACTTTTTTTTCTTATATATTTTTCTTAGTTTTTTTCTCTCATTTTTAGATTCTTTTCTTAGTTTTTCGGCCTCTGCCTTCCAGGCATTTTTTTTCGATTTTTTTCGGGCCGATTTTTTTTTAAAAGAATTTTTCAAAACTCGGCCACGCCTTTAGGCTGGACGAGGCGAATTTTTTTGGGAATTTTTCATTTTTCATTTTGAAAATCGCTTCCAGCGAGGCCAATTTTTCATTGATTTTCCCCGATTTTCGGGATTTTTCTCAGTTTTTTCTATGATTTTTCGAATTTTTTAGGAATTTTCTAGTTTTTTGAAATTTTCCCCCCTACCCTACCTACCTAACCCTAACCCCTAGCCCTAACCCTAGACCCTAGCCCATACCCAAGCTCTATGCGGATACCCTGGCTTGAGGCGGACATCCTGGCGCTGTCTGAAATTTTTTTTTCTCTTTTTCTCTCATCAGCCGATACATAATGGCTTCTATTGTTTTTCTTATTAGTTTTTCAAAATTTCTTATTTTTTTAATCTCTTCCCCAAGGGCCCTAGAAACCCTATACCTAAGCCCCTACTAATTTTTCTCTTCTAATAATACAGTATCCTCCTCTCTTTCTAATCACACTTACCTGCCTATTCGCCTCCTTTCTTTTCTAAATTTCTTAGTTTATTCTAACTTTTTTTTCTTATATATTTTTCTTAGTTTTTTTCTCTCATTTTTAGATTCTTTTCTTAGTTTTTCGGCCTCTGCCTTCCAGGCATTTTTTTTCGATTTTTTTCGGGCCGATTTTTTTTTAAAAGAATTTTTCAAAACTCGGCCACGCCTTTAGGCTGGACGAGGCGAATTTTTTTGGGAATTTTTCATTTTTCATTTTGAAAATCGCTTCCAGCGAGGCCAATTTTTCATTGATTTTCCCCTTTCATATATTCATCTTTTTCACTTCTAGCCCATTTCCTAGCTCTTAGCCCATACTTATCCGATAAGCCAATATCCATTGGCTTAGTCGATACCTATTAGCTTATCTGAAATTTTTAAAATTTTTCTAGCCTATATCTAATGGCTATTTTTCTCTAATTTTTGCTAGTTTTTCTAATCTAATTTTCTTAGTCTTCTTTTTTCTCTGTCTACAGTAATCCCCAGGCCCCCTATCCTAACCATAGCCCCTAAATTCCTTACCTATTTGCCCATTTTTTCTACAGTATCCCCCACTAATCATACACTTACCTGTCTGCTCCTTTTTTCTCCTCTTTTTCTCTCTATCTAATCGTTCTCTTTTTTAGTTCTACTTACAGTACCTATCATTCCCCATAATGACTTAATCAATCACAGATACCCGGAGGCCATGATCTAGTACCCTAGGCCTCGTAACCAATCCACACTCTACTTAACTAAATTATCTCTCTTTTTTTAAGTCCTTCCGCTTTTTAATGAAATTTTTTCTTAAGATTATTCAAATATTAAATAGAGCAATTCAAAATAAGTATTACTAGCCATTTTTAAGAATTGAATTTTTAATATCTCATATTTTGAAATTGATTATTCATAAACTAATAAAATAATAAAATTCTTACTTCTTATTCTTTTATTCGTTTTCTGTTCATTTTTGGCTTATATTCTAATTCCAGATTTTATTATCGTCGATTTTTCATAATCAAATTTGAACAAACAATTTCCTCCTTCCTTAATTAATTTTCACATATTTTAAGGATGTCCCAAAAAACTAAGAATATTTGTATAACTTATTCTTGGTGCTAAATACTATCAAATCTTAATCAAATCTATATATAATATAAATAACTAATTAGGCATATTTCAAATTTTTCTTTTATATTTACATTTTTGCTGAATTTGAATTTGACCTTCGACTGTTTTTACATCGCTTTTATTTCCTCATTTTCTAAACCAAAAGCTATATTGCAGAATAGCAGCGCTGCGCTCTGAATAGCGCCCAATATAACATTTGCCACTTCTTTACCAACTAATCCCCCATTCATTTTTGTGTGAGTCCTTCTTTACTCCCTCTGAGAGATTCACTTTCTTCTTCCATTCCTTCCCTCTGAAAAGGCTTTTCGACATTTTTGGTAATAGTGACTAGGGAGGAATTCAATGATGAGATGACCACCAAAGCTGCAAATGCAAATATATAGCCAGTTAAAAAGAAGGATTAAGCGGTCCATTCCATACGCCAGACATATATAGAAATAGAAATACGCTTTTTGCCCTATTCAATCCAATTTTCGCAATTAGAGGCGAATTACTCAACTAGAATTGACCTTTATTTTCATGGGTTTTAAAATTTCATTTCAAAATTTCCTTTTCGCTATTGTTCATTTCTCATTTGTTTTTCTAATATTAATTTTTCGCTAATATTTCAATATATTACATCTTGTTTGACAATAGTTGCATAGATTCAATCTCCTTTTTAAAACTTTTCTTTTACCCAAATTGAAAAATAACAAAGATTGAAAATGGTTGTAAAATGACTCATCCAATAGCCCTTTGTAACGTGAAATGGATTCCATTTTGTTTATTAGCGATCACCGATCACCCCTCACCGATTCAATAAAAATAAATAGCCATATATGCGGGAATTAAAAAATAAATTGAAATTTATGAATGGCAAACCGGAAAAGTTAACAAGGAGTGTTCAATTATGTATTTATTAATAGGAAAATTAATAAGTATTCACTTCTTTGCGAAGCTATTTGACTCTCCCACTTATTATATTTTAGGCTAGTCATTGTCATTGCTAGTGTTTATTGTAGTACTTTAAATTGGTCCATCCCCCCATGGCTTTTATCATTTTTGATTTTTCTAATCAATTTTATATTGTTTTATAAAATAATTTTTCAGAAATCCTTTTTTTCTGTTATTTAATATTTTGTGAGGCAATCATTAAATTATATCACTTCATCGTTATTCATTAATCATTATAAAAATGAGTGAATTGAATGATTCATCCATCGAAATATTAATAGACCACATTATATATTTATTATATTTTAATAATTTGTTTTTTCAAAAATCAAAAAAAAAAACTTATGGTTCATCCCATTTAATCAATATAACTTCTTAACTAGAATTTAGTTAATTTCAATAATAATTAAACCATTGCGTATTTTCTGGAATATCATTGCCGAAAATGAAAATAATACCAATATTTTAATCATACATTTTTAATCCACAATTTGGAAAATTCTTTTCTTTTAATATCAGTAAAAATTAGAAAAGGCCATTTTATTCTCCAAATTTCCTTAAATGTCCTCCTTTTATACATCATCAAATATGCCAGTTTCGTCAGCTTCAAACAACGCCGCCGGAAATACACGGGATCGAGCCGGTTCCAAAGTTCGGCTCCGAACATTTCTTGGGCGCCTATTCAGCAATGGATCAGCAGAAAATGAACAACAACAACTACAATGCCAAACCACACAAATTTGCCAGCAACAATCTCCATCAAATAATAATAATATCAACGAAATTTCGGGTCCATTCAACACAGTCCATCGAATCCATGTATTTTTGGGAAGGAGTGAAATAGACATAAAAATTTTAAAATATAAAGATTAGATAAAGTGTAATATTTCAAGTTTATTTTTAATCGGAGACTTTTTTCTGCTGAAATATTTAAAGTGTAAATTTCCATTGGCTTAAATGAGTTCTGTTAATTGACTAATTTAACTTAATCTTAAACAATTTGATTAGAAAGGGATTCACTGTCCCCTACAAACAAAGCTTGTGTTATTAATATAATATAACTCATAACATGACGCTAATTTTTGTGTCATTTAAATGGTCATATTTTGGCCATCGTTTGGTATTTTTCCAACTAATTAGTCAACTTTTGCTATCATTCTCTAAATTTTGATCCGAAAATTTTTAAGTATGCAAAAATCCTCCTATCTTGAATCTTGATCTCGATTTGCTTTTGCAGGTCGGGTTTGACGGTCAAAAATTCACAGGGCTTCCTAATTCGTGGTTGGAAATGGTGCAACGAGAAATAAGGTTTTATATTTAAAATGACCACATTCAACAATTTTTGTTATTGTTATGTTAAATATAAAACGCACTTTTTATAGTGAAATGGATCAAAAACAAAATCCTACGGCAGTTGTTGATGCATTGAAATTTTTGGCCCGGCTGATGAAGCAGAACGACAAGTTCATGATCACTCAAAAATCGGTTTATCCCTCGGATGAAGAGGCTGATCTTATCGATTTTGGCCAAACGGGACAAATTGGTCATCCGTTTCTGAATCGGGGCCAGCAATTGATTTCTTCATCACAAAACAAATCAAATACAGTTTCCAAACATAGTATGAGATATATTTTCTTTTAATCTTACAAGAGACAAATTTTAATATACCAAAGGGTTATTTTTATATGATTTTTTATGTCATATGGAGATTCTTAATGTGAAATCATGATTTTAAGAAAGTATATTTAATTAATAAATATCTAAAATATTTTTAATCTAAAAAATTTAAAAATGAGCTTGCCCTTCAATTTGGTATTTAAATGATTATTTTTAGAAGTGAGTAGTTCTTCGACGCTTGATAGCGTCAATAGCAGCAATTCATCGGGCATTTTTGAATACCCAAGTAATGGCGTCATCCTCCAATTGAATTCTGCTGCAAACATTCCAGTCAAACAACAAAGTCCGCCGGTTGTTTCAAGTCCTTCCTTTGGCACAGCTCAAATTGGATCGGAAAAAATTTGTCATATGAACGATGAGATGAAACCAACTGATCAAATGGAGGAGAAAATGGATAACATTGCTGCGGAATTGCGTGACAAAATTGCCGAAATACCACTTGATACGAAAAAACAGATGAAAAGGGACGAGTCTGAAGATACCATGGAAAAAGAAAAGAAGGGTAAAAATTTTAAATTTAAAATATATAGAAATATGAGGAGAGAAATAAATCTTGATATTTCAAGAAATTCATCAATTACCACCTTCTGTTCCACCACGAAAAACATTGCTCTCAAAAGAGAAACAAAATTCATTGGAGCCGATTAACACAAAAGAGTTTGAATTGGATTTGGGTGACCAAAATGGGAACGGACAAACTCTACCGTTTCCAAATGTCCAACAAAATTTGAATTCAATCAAGACTGCTGAACTGAACATTCAAACTGGGGAAGAAAGGGACCAGTCCAAAGGAAAAATTCCACCTCCACTGCCACCAAAACCTCAGGTAATAAATGACAAATAAAGTGAATTTATAAAAATTCTCAAAATTTTTTGTGCGTCAATGAACCAAATTATGGAAAAATCAATCATAAAAAAGTACGCAAAAAGTGTCCAATTTTAAAATGTCTGCGCTCATGCGATTAGAAAATAAAATTTTATAGTGTAATGTTGGCGCATATTTTATTTGGAATTATAAGTTATAAGATATGGACTTTATTTATTCCAAACAAAAAATAAATGGAATTCAAGCAATATAAACACTATCATTCTTATTCTTATTAATGATTTTTCTTAAATTCTGAAAGGAAAAAAAATATTCTAATTAACTATTTTAAATTTATGTATCACTTACATATATCAATCATTTTTCATCTTTATATTGTATATAATTATTTCCTATATATAATTCTAATAACTTATTTCTATAGAAAACTTCAATAGCAACAAACAAAAAAAATAATTCTCGAAAAACCTGAATATGGCATTTTAAAGTATATGCATAATTTTAGGATTAACCCTTTTTCATGAATATAATGTCTTTGCACACACACTGTTCCATTAAAAAAATTCCCTTCTACTCTCTTAATTTAACCATCAATGAAGTTCATTAATGCGAAAACGAATTTACTACCACATATTTCCCAACCATAAATTTATGTCGCTTTTTGTCAGCTAACTTTGCTTTCTTCATTCTCGGCTCCTCTTTGCTTTTCCAATTGAGGGGTGAGAAGAAGGAGAAGACACAAACACCCGTCAAAGAATCAAAAAATGCATTGCATTTTATGCGCGGGCTGCTGTCGATGCGCACTCCCAATCCCAACCCCAACCCACCTTCCCATCTCATCCATTTAACGCTATTAACGCCAAGAATAGCAGGATTATGTTGTATTAAAAAATTCGACATCTTCATAATCGCTTTTCGTTTTTTTCCCTTTAAGACTATCACCCCCCCCCCCTTGTCCTCACTTTATGAATTGTTTAAATTAAGGGATTTAATAATACAAAAGATTCCCTTTTTGATTCTAACTATATTAGAAAAATGGTAAATTCTTCCTTTTTGGTTGGGAAAAAATACTCAATTTTTCTTTGTTTTTTTTGCCTGTTGACAGTCAACTAGATCTACATAATTTTATAAAAATTAGCTTATGAGAAAGAATGACTCTCTGTCTTCTCCCGAATTATCTTCAACCGGATTATTTTGTCCCGAGGGCATATCTCACCATTTGGGGAATACTTTCTTATCTTCCCAGCAGCCTTATTCATTAACTCCTACTCTTAGCAAGGAATTTACTTTATCAAAAAATCAAAAATTCAAAATTTATTTCAATATCATTATCATTATCTTTAGTTTTTTACTATAATATTTAAAAAAATTTACATTTGTTTAGTAGGTAGACAATTATTGCATCTTATTTAATACTTTAATTTATAAGTGTTTATGGGCTTCTTCTGTTTTTTTCGAGTTACAAAAAAAATTGTTTTTTTGAAGGGGACAAACATAATTGAGGGTGGGAAAGAATAAATGCGGAATTTGGAAGAAAATTCCTCACTTCCTTTATAAAGGAAGCTTTTCTGCCTTTTGTTGGGAATGGGAACTTCATTTTTCCTACTATTTTTCACACTCTCACAAAATAAATTGTTGTTATTGCTATGCACAAGCAAGCTTCGGCTTTCATCCTTTTAGGTCCCCTTTTCCTCGTTTGCGCTAAACCAAAATCATCATTATTTCACTATTTTTGATCGATCATCTTGATCATCAACATTCATAATGTAGTGACTCGGAGCAAAAAGCGGTTGTCGGAATCCAAAAGAGCTGCAACTGAAATTTAGAAAAGCATAATTTGCAGAATCAGACAATTTTCTTCATCCTTGGTTATTAATTATTTATTAATCTCTTCATTTATTATTATACTATTTTTAACATGTTAAAAATAAGAACTTCACGAAAAGGTCAAAATTTAGAATATATGTTTGTGAAAAATTGAAATGTTCTTTTCCCTTGTTTACATTAAAATTTATGTTCCTTCAAAATAACAAAAATTTTTTTGATTCTGATTCCGAATCATCATCGCCCTTATCCACATTTTTTTTTTAAAATTTTTCTCATTCACACAAAATTTAATTCCGTTCAATATAACCTATGAGCAATTCCTTATTTTGAACTTTAACCACTTGACAAATCGCAAAGGATCCATTTCATATTTTTTGTCAAAGAAATTGACAAAAAAATTTCCCATTTCATATTTTTTATTGTTTTTACTTAAATAAAAAGGCATTTAAATTCAATCATAAAATTTTTTCAATTCTTTTAGAAATAAAATATTTATCCTCTAGAAATTCATTATAATTCTCAAAATTAACATTTCTATAAAAAAATATTTTTGCCGAAAACTACATAACAAAAAATCATAGTCAGTTCTAGCAACTAACTATTTATCAGCAATACAACATTTTTTGATAATTTTTCTTCATCCATATTTTACTCAAACTTCATCAATAATTTATCTTAAAATCCGCCAAAATTCTGTTTGATTCTGCCTCCCATCCTTTGCGCATTTCGGTGCAATCGCCATTTGCGGCCTACATTGAACACATTAAATATGAGCTGAAGGTGTGTAATGCTACTGCTCTATTAAAAATTTTAAGAAAATTTTTATCAAAAATCCTCTTTTTTTTTCCTTTTTTAGCATCTCAAAAATGCATCGACATGTTCAGCTGGTTCGGGCGTTTCGTTGAATTGTTCCTCTCTAAATGGACATACGTTTAGCCCCTCTAGTCCCCATGGCGAAAGCATTGTGACAAATTTCAACAAGGCGAATGGCAGTATTGGGTAAATTCATGATTTTTCTTTAATATTTGTAATATGGATTTTCAAATAAGATAAGTTTATGAAAATTTTATATATAAAATTGAATGTTTAGTTCTCCGGGCTCATCTAAAGCATCATCGGATGAAGAATTGAATAATCCTCATTCGGCAAGATCAAATAATTCCAGTCCAAATAGCATCAAGAAATTGGTAATATTTTTAAATTTTTTTATTTGAATTTATTATAGCTATTATTATTTTATCCTTATAAAATAAATTATTGGAAAATAATGAAAATTTAAAGAATTTTGGCACTCCACCGTATACTTCCCCATTGCAACGTGCCCTCCCTCAACACAAACACAACACCCATAACCAAGAGCATGAGCAACAAAATAACACGTTACCAAAAGTAACAACGCAACAAACACCAACTCATCAAATTTGCCAAATTGCTCCATCACTTGTCCATCAACAACATCCACACCATCATGTTAGCAGGAAAACACCGGAAAGGGTAAAATTACTTTTATATACAAATTCTAAACAATTTTTTATTTAGCCACCATCTCCATTGGCAGCAGGTACTTCAAACATAACATTCGGCACTTCACTGGAAAATGTTGTAAAGCAAAGAACACCGAAAAGAGAACCAGAAATCGAAGAAGTACGCACAAGACAACCACAAAAATTGCGAATGACTGATCAACAGGTATATTTTCAAATTTATATTAATTACTGTACATACTCTTTTATACTTCTTCGCTCATCTTATTGGGAATTTCAATGCAAAAATTTTAAATATCATCTTAAGAAGATATGGGATGGGTCCTCAAATTCTGAGAATGAGAATTAATAAATGGTGCGGTATTAAAAGAATATATTCCATATTTAAAAAATTCTCCATTTTCATGGAGTATTTATTTTTTGTTTGTGTGAATTACGCTTCATTAGCTGTGTCCCATTTTTTCACTCAACAAAGATATAAAATTAACCAATTATATTTTATTGAAGGGATATCATGCGAAATCCTTTTCCGAATGTGTAAATAGTAAATACTCAATGTGCGGGACTTATATATGATATTTTATCTTTCTCTCAGATCTTCTGGATATATAAATTAAAGAAGAAAATTTAAATGAACATGGGGATTTTTTTTGTTAAAATAAGATTTAGAATTAAAAAAGATTTAAATTTGAGATGCAATAATATTCATATATATCTTCAGGTTTTGGCCGAATTGAAGCGAATTGTCAGCTCGGGAGATCCATTTAACAAATATCAATTGATTGAGAAAATCGGTGTTGGTGCTACAGGTATAAGAAAATCAATTTACAATGTTAATTTTTTGGCATGTTAAGAATTTTTACCAATTGTATAGAAAAATGTATAAATTAAGACAAGTTGTATTATAATTTCTCGGGTAATTTAATCCATCTTTTCTCTGAATTTCCATATTATTATTTTTAAAAATTGCATATTTCCCCTCCGCTGATTTGACATTAATATTTCCATTTAATGATTAATGAATTCCATCATAAACACATTCCTTCCTTTTTTTTACCTGCTTCTGATTATTCAAACTATAATCGGTGTTTAATTAGGCTTGATAAAATTGGATTAGCACACGATGTCTTCATTCACCAGCTGGTTTTATCCAGGCAATTAACTAATTTATTTTCCTCACTCGCACATTTCCGCTAAATTCCTTAAGCAATTAATTTTTTTTCTGTATTTTTTTCATGTGAAAATGGAAGAAACTAAAATAAATGTGCATCCAATTAGGGCAATTCAATCTATGGAATAGCCGATTGGTATTTTCGAAAGCAAATTGCAACTTCGAATTAATGGGCTTATTTTATTCCCCTATCCACAAATTAAAAAGAGATGTGATAAGTAAAAAAAAGGGAATTATAGAAAAATGTAGAAGAGAATTGTGGAAATGATTCAACAATTTATTTCAAGAGATTCTATGGAAAAAATATAGAATTTTGAGAAAATTTTGTGGATAAAAAATATATATTATCTATGATAATGGAAAAAAATCAAAACGAACTAATTCCCCAATTGCAGGTACTGTTTGGACTGCTCGTTGTAAATTCAGTGGTGAGGTGGTCGCAGTGAAGAGAATGGCATTTACATCCCAGCCGAAAAAGGAAATGCTCCTCACCGAAATAAAAGTGATGCAACAATATAGACATAAGGTAGTTGCTTTGTTCTACTTATTAATATAAGTAAAAATGATGTTTTCTATAATTAAAAAAAAATATATATCTATGTTCTATGGTTTAGTCAGCAATTCTCATTAAAAATTCTATTTAATTTATCTTCATAATTAACATTCTCTTATTTCAGAATTTGGTGAATTACATTGACAGCTATTTAATTGGAGAGGATGATTTATGGGTGGTCATGGACTATTTAGAAGGCGGAAATTTGACTGAAGTTGTCATCAAGACCGAATTAGATGAGGGCCAGATAGCCACAGTACTACGAGAATGCATTTTGGCACTTAATTTCCTTCATATGTGAGTTATCTTTTCTTTAATTTAAAAATATTTATTTTTATTTTATATTTTTAATTTTATGATATTAACAATTTCTTTCAGGCACAGCATCATTCATCGAGATATAAAATCAGACAATGTTCTTCTTGGAATGGATGGATCTGTCAAATTAACTGGTAAAAAATGTAAATAAACAAGATTAAGTATTCATTTTTAAGATTTTGGTTTCTGCGCTCAGCTCCAGCCCGATTCAAAACGGTATTAAAAGAAATTGATGAAATAATAAATAAAAATTTTTGATTATTCAGCGCAACGATAATTGGTACACCTTATTGGATGGCCCCAGAAATTGTAAACAAAACTAAGTATAATTACAAGGTCGACATATGGTCGCTTGGTATTATGGCTGTAAGTTAATTAATTTTATTATATGCTTATTATATTATATAATTTTTAGCTTGAAATGATAGATGGCGAACCACCCTATCTGCATGAAACACCTTTAAAGGTTTTAAAAAATTTATAGAGGAAAATTTATTTAAAATTTTTAGGCTATTTATTTGATTGCACAAAATGGGAAACCGACGATCAAGAAACGCGATGAATTAGTATAAAATACATGAATTGAATAAATAATAAATCTTTTCTCAGTCAGAAGAATTCCTGGATCTGATTGACCGTTGCCTTTGTGTGAGGCCAGATGAAAGAGCAGGTTGTTCTAAATCTTTAAAATCTAACAAGAAAAAGACTTAGATGGAGATTATAAAACTGGTACTTATTTTTAAAATAAGTAATTGCTTAAATAACTTAATCCATTGGTTCGTGTTCAATAGAAACAGATTCAGAACTTTTTGTTATATTTTTTAACTAAATTTTTTATATAATTTTTTTTAATTTTTTAAAAATAAATCTAAATAAATAATAAAAAAAATATTACAGATACGGAAGAATTGCTTCGACATCCCTTCATTGCCAGGTTAATATATATATAAATTATGTGCATAATTGTGTTGTTTAACTAGATCATAATTCATTTAAATTTCCTGGGAAAAACACTATTAGAATTCGCAAGCTACAAGCAATATCCAACATTATTTTTTTAAATGGTCTAACCAAATCTAAAAATTTTATTAACTAGTAATGTCCATATATTATTATTGAAGCAATCAAAAATTTAAACTTATGAGTCCTTTGTTTCTTCAGGGCAAAACCACTGGAAAGTTTGGTTCCTTATATAAAGGCTGTGAAGGAATTAAAGAACCAATGAATCTGGAGGAATTTGGTCATCTTTTGTAAACTGGCCCAATACTAGTCAGGTGCTGAAGAATTTATTGCTCGTTATTTTTGCATTCACTTGCTCCTTTTTATGGATCAAAACCGTCCGTGGTCGATTCCACAATAGACAAAGGGCTATGCATCTATGCAATTATGGGCGATTCCACAATTCTGCAATTATAGCTGTTTTCGACTATAGTAAATCATAAACCGGTTTTAGACCCTACATACCTTATTCCATTTTGTAGATCTCATCAAAACGCATCGATTAGAATATAATTTATTATGGTTTGGCCCAAAATAAAAGAGTTAAAAACCAAAAACTGAAAAATGTTTAATACCATTTAATTTTGACCAAACCATAAAAATATACCACTCGATGCGTCTCGATGAGATCTACAAAATGGAATAAGGTTTGTAGGGTCTAAAACCGGTTGATGTTTTATTATAGTCGAAAACTCTAATAATTCCAGAATTTTGGAATCGCCCATAATTGCATAATTGTGGAATTGACCTAGCACCGATCAAAACACATTCTTAATCTAAAAAATGAATTTTCCATCACTTTTTCGTTCAAAAAAATTTTTTATGTTCCTTAATGATTAAATTGCCAACTAACATTTTGTTAGCTTCAAAAAAATTGTAAAATTTATTTTTTTGAATTTTAATATTTCCTCATTCATAAAAAAACTATTCCCAAATATTACTGTAATTGTTGTAATTATTATTAAATTGCCGTCCATATTATTCCCGTCCTACCATTAAATATCAAAAATGTTGTGCACAAATCTTGCCTCCAATTTTTCATCAGCAGATTTCAATTATATTAAGCGTCATTGGTCTATGAGTTATTTATATTTATTGTACAACCATTTTTAAATGGATATTATTTAAATATTTTGCCAATTTAAATCACCATTCACTTTCATTGTTTTTAACTTTTATAATATTTAACTTTCCTCTATCTTTATATCAATTCCAAAAATGATTGTTTCCAATTCAATAAGATATAAAATTAAAAAATGTTTGCAATTTTATTATTTTGTTAAAATGCATTTCTACAATTTGTGAATAAAAATTCAACTGGTAATTTTTATTTATTTATTATATACTCTGCATTAGGTGTTATAAGCTAACAATTGATTAAATAAAGAGTTATAAATAAAATATTTCTAATTTCCATTCGAAAAATGTGCATTTTTTACAGCATGGCTTTTTGATATCTATTTCAATGATAATGCATAATAATTTAATAGTATTTTACAAAATATTGGAAAAATTTTATTTTTCATGAAATTTATTTTAATGTTTTTATCCTTTTATGAAGAAAAAATTCATACATTTTTTCACCATAATTTTTCACATCATTAAACCAAATGTGCAAGGAAAAAACCATTTCTGATTTGTTCTTGTTATTAAATTCATAAGCCACCGCATTTCGCTTGAAGTCTAGTCGTTTTTGGAATATTTCTAGTTGGTTGAACTGAAAAAATGACTGACTGTTTATGATGGCTTAAAATAATAAAAATTGTATTTAAATAATTAATTTACATACATCAGCTGGCCAGGCCGCAGGTTGAAATGAAGGTAGTTCAATAAGAATATTTTCGATTATTCTTTCGGGAAAAGTTGTTTCAAGTGCATACTTTTTTTGAATTTAATAAAATTATTAACTTGAAACTGATAATACCTTAATTAACTTTTCAAAAAAATCTGTTGGATAGTCTACAAGTCCATTCTTGCCATTAATCCCGTTTAATATATATAATGCCGTACAATGAAATGATCCTTGCTTTAAAAAAACGTCAAATTCATTGCTGTATAAATGACCATCTGTGAGCACAATTTTCCTCTGACTATTTGGCGCAGGTAATGTGTTTGCATACATTTTTGCTTGCAGCGATCGTATTATCAACTCTTGTTCTTCCTATAATTAAATAAATTGCAAATACTTTTAAGCATGTACTCACTATTAAAGATAATCAGCAACTTACTTTATGTTCTTTCAATTCCTCAATTTCATCTTCCAATGCTGCCATTTTTATGGTTGTCTTATGTTTCCATGTTGACATCGTATTCCAAAATCTTTGTTCCATTAGAAGAAAATTTGAAAGGCAATATTGTGATAACATTTGCATAAATTTCTCCATTTTATCTATTTTTTCTGCTAATTTTTTCAGTTCATAATGTTCGCGAGACATTTTTAAATGACTGAAAAAATATGTAATTATAATTAAAGTTTTTAAATTTAAAATACTTTACAATCAATGATTCTAGAAATTGTCATTTAAAAAAGTTTAAATAATTTGTAATAAAATTTAATATCCCATCACAAAGAAACTATAAAAAATCTATCAAATAATATCGGAGAAAATCGATGGGTATTTTCTGCGTTATAAATTCGGGAATTTTATAATGAGCCAAACAACTGCTGTTAATTTCAGTGCTCATGCTCATCGTTATTTTCTATGATATTTAATTGAAAGAATTTGAGTTTGTTTCGAGAAAATATTGGAATTGATGCAAGAGGGGTTAAACAATATAAAGAGAACATTAAATTTCAAGCAACAATTGATTTTTTAATATATTTTATTTTTAACCATCCTTATGCCTGCATTATTTTACCTTATTGTTAGCTTTAGTTCTTTTTACCGAGTGCCTAAAATGAAATATCAGAAAATCAAACCCGATTAATATAGTAGTAAGATAGGGGCAATTGGCAAATACGAATGCCAACTTCAGAAGCTCATTTGCTGATTGTCATTCTTAGAAAAAGATAATCAAAGCAATACTTTCTGGCGATTCTGAACCTTATGTTTATGATGTTATTAGGAATGGCTATGTGAAATATGTCCCATGAAAACATTTAGCAAAATGGTCCTTTATGATATGCATATGGCAAATATAATAATTGGATGGGAGATGGTACTACCGAATACCTATTCCATTTCATTATAAAATAATGAAGATGTAATTTTGAATTAAATATTTATATTTTTCCACATTAATTTTATTTAAATATAATATTAAATGAAATATGTTTCATTTTTGGGAAGTTTTTTAACTTTCTAATTCTGTTAAAAATTGTCAAGAAAAAAATAATAAAAAATGAACCAAATTTTAAAAAATGGATTGAAAAAATATGAGTTTAGGGGCAAGATAGAAGGAAAATTCAAAAAAATTAAATTAAATTCGGTAAAGTAAATATATGAAAATTAGGAAAATTTGACAAATTGAAAATCAAAACTAACTAGTGTGTAGTAGCTTACATCATATTTTAAGAAATTTGAATTTGTTTTGGTGATATCAATTATTCGAAAATATAATGGTGTCAGAAAGATAATGTATTATTTTATAAAGTCGAATCAAATATTGAAAGAAAATCGAAGCAAATGTCAAAGATAAAAAACAATAAAAACTTTTTGTATTATAAAATTAATTTATTTTCAGAGGAAATGGTTAAAATGCCGGACAGAAGGATATTTAAACTTTTTTTTCATTGTTATTTTATTATTTCTTTCCTCGTTCTTCCCCATCTTTTTATTCATTATTTTGCTATTTCTGATTTTGATGTGGACATAAAATGGTGAAAGAAATTAAATCGATATTGATAAGCAAAAAAAGATAGAAAATTGGGTAGTAACAAAATAAAAACAATTGAGATAAGAATATAAAGTTTCCAAGAAGCTGCAATTGCGTGCATTTGCTGAGAAGATGTTTGTTAAGCTGAAAAAAAATTGAGAAATTAATAGAAAAAATTTCCTCAAAGTCAATTTTTTAAATTATAATAATCAGAAAATATCAGCAAGTATAAAATATTTTTGAATTATCATCCTTTTTTCACCTTCAATTTTATTTCCGGTGTGTAATTAACTGCCTTTGTTGAAGCCTGCTGCTGTACTCGATGTCGTCGAATTTGGTCGACGTGGAGATGGATCTCTGCTGCCACTCTGTGACGATCCTGCGGAAGCTGCCATTGATGGAGGCATTCTCTCATTGATTTGATCCAATTTTTTGGCATCCTCAAAGGATTTGATTGGGTGTGCAGGATCATTGCTGCATTTTAATGCTGAAATTACGGAATGAAATTAAAATCAAGTATTACGCGCTGGAATTTAATTCTAATAGAGACTACACTTGGCGAATGAATTGCACATCGCGATAATTTTTAAGCGCTGCTCCAGACTTCATCATCTAGATTCTTTAATATAATTGTAAATAAATTGGTTCGATCTTTGATGCATATGCATATAGGCTCTTTTCACTAAATGATAATGCATATCGTATTAATTTTCATTTATAATGTATGTCTAGTATTCCTACATAGAAGAATTTCCTGTTTGAAATTATAATAAAGATTCAATTGATCGAATTAGTACCGTAATATCCTAAAAAGATTGTCCTTGTCCGAGTTGTAAGCTATATCAATGTCGGGTTTGGGAATCAGGAAAAAAGAAAGAATAGAGAGAGATTGTGAAAAGAGTTTTAATTTGTTATTTATGCTTTAAGTTTTTTTTCAAAGAATCCGTTTTTTGTACTGAAACTAAATGCTTACATTTTTCTATAGCGGGTTTTCCACCCGACAAAATTCCCCGTGGCAATTTTCCGCCAGGATTCAGGCCTTTAAGTTGAAGCACTGCCTCACTTTCATGCCTGTGAGCAAATAAAAAAACTTGGTCTATTTATCAAATATTTTTTAATAATTTAAGGTTAAAAATTTTTTCTGTTTTAATCTGAAAATAAAAATCTCGGCATCCACATTTATTTATTAACAAATAATAGTATTTATCAGTCAAGCACAAACTTAATTAAAATGTGTTTTTCACCAATTTGAAAGAATTTCTGAGAAAGTTTTCTGAAAAAAGAAGAAAGCAGAGTTAAATAAGTCGAATTGCATAATTGCACAATTAAGTTATTTGTTTTTACCGTAAAGAATTTTTAAATTCTATAAAGTCAAAGTGGGTCAAGAATTTTCTGTAGGAATTTTATTCCTGCGTTCCTTATGATTATGAATAATGCATTTAGATTATGTTGCAAAAAATGCGTTTATGTTATAATGGTGAAAATTTAGGAGTTCTTGATATGCAACCTATTCATCGAGCGTAATTATTTTGAAAAATGTGAAAGAATAATCTAAAAGATAGTTAATTTTAGTATCTAACAGCAAGTATTTTTTAGGTAGAATATAGAACAAAAGAAATAAATGAGGTAAATAAATTTTGCGTGCGCGATATGCTACTTGCTATGATTGATTAAATAATTACCCTCATGAATGGCCGGTTTTCCGCCTGAGAGCACACCCACTGGTAAAGCCCCACTTGGCGTTAGACCTTTCAGCGCCAAAACTGTTTCACTCTCTTCCCTGGAATTGAAGGTTCAATTTTTGATGAGATAAAAGAAAGCGAAGATGTTTTAAAAGCAATTTAAACATTTAAGTTAGAAATTATTAAAATATTTTGCAATGGAAAACAATTTTCAAAATTCATTTTAATAATTAAAAATTTAAGCAAAATACAAACATTAAACTCATTTTTTCATATGAGGTTATATTATATTTATATTTATTTATAAATCAGAGAAGGCTATTAACTATTATTTCATTTTAAATAATTTGTTTAATCATCTCCGATAATCACCTGAGCACAGAGAAAGTGCGCGCCATTTTGCCGATGGCACGGATTTTGTGTCGAATGATCTCCTTCTGAATTTTAAGTTTTTAGAATTATTCTTAAAATAATTTAAATTTTTAAATTAGAAAAATTCATAAAATTATATAAATTATTAGATTATAAATCATAATGAATTTAAATAAATTTTTTAGCAATTTTTAAATTCCCCTTCTTACCCTAGTCGAGGGCATTCCACCTGAAAAAGCAAGAATATGTTCTCAGGAAATTTGAGAATAAAATAAATTGTGAAATCAGAACAATTGGAAAAACATTAATCCAAAATTTGCCCTTGTATCTTAAAATTTGTGATCTCTTCCGCAGATATATATAGGAAAAAATGAATTTTTATTCCATTTTTTACTAATTATTGTATTATTTACTCGAAATAAATTTTTTAAAATATTTTTAGGGCATATTTTGTTTATCCAATGAATAAGGTGTATTGAATAAAATTTTTAGGAAAATTTCCAAAAAAATAGATGAAGAAAGCTTCAAAGCATAGCAATCAAACAAGTTCTAAAAATAAAAAAAGCCCACAGCAAAGCAAAAAAGCGGGTTATTCATACTAATGGAGTTCTAAAATGGTATATGAAAAATTCGTTCAATAAGAAAATTTTGATCAATTGTTTATTATATATTATACTACGAATATGTAGTATCTATTGGATGAAAACCGGAATCCGGAAACCGCTTGAATGTTGTTTGTTATAAAGCAAGAAAGAATTAAATTGGAAAATAAATCTAAAATTTTCTTAATATTTTTTATATAGGTAATAAATATCTCATAATTTAATTACTAATTTAATTAAAAAAGCAAAATATTAAAATAAAAATAGATAAATTTAAAACACAGAAAAAGAACAAAACAAAGAATTGGGCGACAAAAATGGTTGGGGTAATTTCAATCCCTCGTTTTTAAAAATATTTTCGAGTTTTAATAAATAATAAGCAGTTTGTGGGAAAATGCATCACATATATTTCTTCAATCAAAAAACAAGCAAAAACTGCAGCTCTAATTATTCTACGAAAAATACCAAAAACAATGCAGCAATTTGCAAATTTCATTCAATTTACTCACCTTCGGTTCCTGCAGAAAATGGGTGGCCCATCAAATGAAAATGGAGGACCAAATGTTAGCAACTCATTTTTAGTCCATTTTTTATATAATCAAAAATGTTTTCTTACAAAATTCTAAAATTTCTTTGTATGATTCACGCTTTTTTCCACTATTTTTTTGTCTTAATTAAGTCCAAAAAGCACAATTTCATATCAAATTTCTTCAAAATATTCCTACTTTTTGTGTGGCCAAATGAAATGAATAGATGCACAAAATTGATGCCGAATGGAGCGTGAAATTGAGAAAAATGGGTAATAATAAATTTTAAAATTCCAAATGAGTTTAAAATACAAAATAAAAGGTTTTTAATAATTTTAGCTTGTGTTAAAAATAATTACCCGTGCATGAATAATTCATGCAAATTAACACTTTTATTTATTTTATAATGGAATTTTTTATCACCCCATCCATTTTTGTGTTGCGCCCTTTCCACTGCAAACGAATCTTTAATCTGGATTTTACACAAAATTGCACAAAACTCACAAGTTAGATTTTACAAAAACTAAAAGGCAAAGGGAAATACAAAATAAATTAACCAAAAAATTGATTTTTCCCAAAATAAGGAGGAAATAATGAGTGAATTTGATGGAATTTAAGGGCAAATTTTTTAAGCTCCACTCGGCATTTAATGAAAAATATCTTTGGTCATCCACAATTCAGTCAACACAAAAAGTGAGAAAAAAAGAAGAAAATTTAGTGTGTTTTTGTGTGAATTTTTATGTAAGAAGTTAATTTAAAAAATTCACAGTGTTTGTGAATCGAAACACAAAATATGTATGTATGCGAGTTTGAATGACGGATATTTTAGTATATGACTTAAATTTTGTCTAACAATAATACTTATTTGTTCATTTCATATTTATTAATTTATCTAATGTTATAATTTTTTTGTTTTTTTGATATCCGCAATAATTGTATTTATAATATTCATTTTTTATTAATTAATATGTAACTATTTCGCTTTTGGAAACTGCCACAAAAATTTTTAAAATAGCAACCTTCAAAAGAAAGAACTAATAAAAAGGTAATAATCAATCTTCTTAGTTGTTACTTAATTTATAAATAATGATTATTCCCGAGAAATTTTGAAAAAATATCATTTTTTGCTCACCTTCAAAAGTGTCATCTCCATCAGCCATCAGTTCATCGTCCGAACAAATGTTCAAAATATGGACTAACATTTCAGTGACTGCAATGAAAATGAATATACCGTAAATTTCCTATTAGTACCCCCGGGGGTACTAAATTTCAGAGACCCTTTGAGGTGGGAATTTTTCTGAAATTTTTGAGACAAAAAAATGCTTATATCGGCTTAATTTTACCTACTAATTGGTTATTTGTACTAATTGGTTATTTTTGACAAAAAAATTTTTTTGGGAGGAAGGGGGAGGTACAAATAGAGAGGGGGGTACTAATAGGAAATTTACGGTAAATAAGATAGTGATTAAAAATTTGCTAATTGTGTAGTCTGTAGTGTAATGTATAGTGTACTGCGGCCTGTGGCTTGGTTTTGGTCCCATTTTTTGGTTAAGAAGGAAAAATAAAAAATCCTTTATATATGGGTTGTTAGGAAAAGGGTTTAGGGAAAGGTGAGATAATTTTTGCCATCCTATTCTTGAGATTTCCTCGAATAATCTTAACCCTAATCCTGATGGCCCCCATAAAGAAACTATTTACTTTTTCCCTTTTGAGACTACCAAAATTTCATGATTTAAAAATTTTTTAAGATTCACACCATGAAATTTGAATGTAAACAACTTGCCTTTTTCGCCAACAAATGGCAAGGACCATGTGAAAACATCCATGAAATTTGGCAACCAATATGGATGTGGTGAACAATTGAATTGGCGAATATTCATAACATTGTTCTCGTACTTGAGAATGGCAGCTAAATTTTTAAAGTAAAGAATATTTCAATAAAAATATTTTGGATGGACCTTTATTGTTGTACACATCTAAATAATTAGGAGCACTGAAAATGGTAATCAGTGAAGGGAAGCCAGTGGCCTGCGATTTTCGATACATCTGCAAAAATAAATAAAAATAAAACGGAACAGATTTCGGAGAATATTTCTATCCAGGGGATAGGAAAAATTTTTGGACATTCAATGACTACAGAAAAATTGTAGTTGTATTTTTATTAAAAAAATATTCTAAGTTCTCCGGGTATTTGGGAACTCTTAAGGTCCAATCCTTTCCTATTTAGTAAGGAGATTTCATTATATATGCTGTAAAATATCTATGTGATTTCAATTTCTGTCAATATTAAAGCTATAAAATAAAAAAAATTTTTAAAAATCAAATTTATAAACTTTTCAAATAAATGCGTAAAAAATGAACCCGATATCCTGCATCTTGCGCTTCATGGGCTCTGATGATGGAAAGCAGGTTGTTATGTTGCAAAAAATCACAACAGGCAGAATAACTAAACAAGTAAAGAAAATGATTGCATTATAAATATTAAAAATAAAATAAGTAACTTTTTATATGTCGTGTTCCTATTCTTATCTAACAATAAAATCAAAACAAAATCTAGTGCAAAATCTTTAAAGCTTTATCAGTGCGATTTAATATGAATTTTTTGCAAGTTGAATGATAGATTCTAATCAATTAATCGACCCGCGTTTTTTGAGTATTATTTATATCATCCATATTTTATAAAAATTTGACTTATTTTTGAAAACAGAGGAAACAACAGAACCTGTAGAAATAAGAACAGCCACGGACAGAATTATGCGAAAATTGTTCAGAATTACGCTCATTTCCAAAATCTTCGAGCGGATCAGACCAGAGAAGATCGCACATAGGCCCAAATGCCGGTGGTTCTTTAAAGCGATCCAACTGGAAAAACAATTAATTTCTGTTAGAACTTTTCAGCATTGGCCATACTTTTTTAATATCGTCCAAGGTGTGAATTTCTGGTGATAAACCGCCATGAACGCATAAAAATTGTTGATTCATTAGGGCCGCAAGAGGCAATGCATCGAATGATTCCATACATGCATCATAGACTCGTTCAGAATATTTGATTTTACATTCTTGTTTGAAGGTGAAATATTCAGTCAAATGACGACATTCATGATTTCCGCGTAAAAGGAAAAGTGTGGTGGGATAGCAGATCTTCAAAGCCCAAAGGTAAAGGACGCACTCAATACTGAAATATCCGCGGTCCACATAGTCACCAAGAAACTATATCAAATTTAGAAGTTTTTTGTTATTACTAGGGTTGCGCCCCCGTCCCCGCGGGGGTCACTCCCGACGGGGGCCCCCGCGGGGGTTTGAGTCTCACCCCCGTCCCACTCCCGAAGGTCCACCCCCGATCACTCCCGCCCCCCGAACCTCCACCCCCGCGGGGGTACGGGGGTGAACATACACCCCATATTATTGGATTTTTCAAGGAAAATGCAATATGAAAGGAAATTTTTAGCAGATTTTTGTAGGATTTTTAAATTTTCATTAAGAATTTTTCGCTGCGCGGTATTTTTGGTTAATTTTTTCGCTGCGCGGCTCTTGATAATCTTCTGTTATGGATAATAGACCCCACAAAATCACTTTCTATGGTTAATTTAGGGTGCTAATCAAGAATCTGACATCCTTATAATCATATCATGCCATATTGAAGATTTATATAAGACTTTCCGGCAAAAAATGTCCGTCAAATTTTATTTGTTAAAGCAAATTTGGATGATGTGTAAGGTGAAAAAACAAAAACCAGCGAGGGACATTAGCATCTCGCCACCAATCTCATCGATTTTGACGAGCCTTATTAGCTCATCAGCCAATTAACCAATTTAAATGACCTAAAGTATATTTAATAGTCCCAAATCTTGGCTATCCAATGGTATAATGATCATCCAAAACTTCAAAACTTTGGCCAAGATGAGGCCAAAAATTTAGAAAAATTGTTTGTGTATCTAGGCATCTAGGGCCATTTTGGCAAAACCATTACAGTTTGTAAGTTCAATATATCATTGGATAGCCGATACTTAGGGCTATTAAATGCACTATATCATTTAATTTAAATTAGTAAATTGGCTGATGACTCATGAGCTAAGGCTCTTCAAATTCAAAATCACTGAGACGCTTGTGATCGAGACGCTAATGATAATGATCCCAACCGTGTGTAACTGGCACCAACAAATTCAAATGATCCAGAACAGGAAGAAATCGAAGAGGAGATTGAATGAATTATGAATTAAAATTTATTTGCGCTTATAATTTATTAAAATTTTAATAAATTTTTCTTCAGAAATTTTTTTTTTGAAAAATAAGACTTTTTAAAAAATTTTGGTCAACCCCGTACCCCCGCGGGGATCCCCGCGGGGGTCCCCGTCAAGGTCACCCCCGTCCCCGCCCCCGAAGGTGCCACCCCCGATCACCCCCGCCCCCGTCCAACTCGCCCCCGACCCTCGGGAGCGCAACCCTAGTTATTACTCTGATAGAAAATTGTTTAAATAGATCCTTTAAATAAGTATTTGTCCAAAAAATGTATGAATTAAATTTTTGCAATATTATTTTATCATATTTTAATTTACCAAATACAAATATTTTTAAATCAATTTCTGAATAAAATCTTACCAAATATTTAGTAGTTGCGGGCGAACCGCCAACCTCAAACAATTTCATCAAATCATAAAATTGGCCATGAATGTCGCCGCATACTGTCACAGGTGCTTCGATGTCGAGCATGGTTTTCTCTTGGCGGAATAGTGCAGTACATTCTGTGCAAAAATAAATTTATCAAAAAGAATTACAGACCATTGATAATGCGAAGGGCGGCTTCTTCATCGATACGGCCCTCCTTAATGAAATGCTCTTTGAGCAGATCGCCACGGGGCTTATTGGTTCTTCGATCGTAAACCTCATCAATTGTTAGCCTTTCACTTATCGGGAATTGCACAGCTAAAATCAAGAATTAATTGAAATGTTTTCCACCATTTATATGGTCTTTAAAATTTTGTATTTTCCTTAATAGCGTAAATGATTTTTCTTTAGGCATTATAATTATAATTTACCTCTATCTTATAAAGAAGAATTTTTAATTCTGAATCTCAAAAATTGAATTTGAAAAAATAAGGTATCAATAAACAAAAGCTATTAATTCATATTTTAAACTACATTTCCATTTTGACTTACATTTTATAACTCGTTCAGTGGTCGAATGTGTGGGTAGAGGGCGTCGAACTCCACCAATCATTGTTTGCCCTGTGCCTGTTGGAGATGCTGGATTTGTTGCCCCGGTTGAACTAGCGGAATCAGCAGTAGCGGGAGAGGACATTTTTATAAAGAATAATTTGTTTTTTGTTGTTTATATGAGTGAAATATGGAAAAACTGCACAGTTTAAATTTGTTTGCTCCTTAACTTGGACAGCCGAATAGTGATCGATTGTTTTGTGGAAAATTTAGGAACAAAAATCAAAGGAAGTGACAGGAAGTTAATTGTCAAAATTTGATTCAAGACTCAGCCAAAAATTGCTGGTTCATTTTTTCTTTTTTTTTCTGTTTGTACGTTTTTCACAGTTTTTATGTATATCCAGTCCAACAAATTTGTTTCTAGTCGATGAATCCTTTCGATTTCTCTCGGTTTTCCTTCTTGTTGCTGTTCTCGGTTTGGGACCGCAAAGTGGTTGGTGCTGGCTTATTTTCAATCAATCCATTTTACTGCTGTTAGGTGTGGGTTGACTGGCTGTTCTGCACCTTTAATGCGGTCGTGGGTAGGCCAAATTACACCAAAGGCAAACTTTTTTGTAGGTCGAGGAACGAGGATGCCTTGTCTTTTGAGTCGAGAGTTCGAGAGTGGAAGAGTTTATAATGGATAGGGATAGGGAGAGAGAGCGGGACTCTAGAGCTGTTAGATGACTTGAGAATTTTGGCTGAAAATTTTTTTGTAGATGAAGGGAATAAACTAGAATTGATTGCTGTATAAGAATACTTGGGTATTAAACGAAAATAGAAATGTTTAGGGTGAAAACGAATTTGAAATGTACAGGCTGCCGAAAGTAAACAAGAGAAAATGCTTCCACAAAGGGGGAGGGGACAAATTTCAAATTGTAAATAGGAAAGAGAGGGAATTTAGTGACATTTAATGGAAATGGAGCTTAAAAGATGGGACAAAAATAACTGTATTGTGAATTTGGTTTTTCAATGATTCAGACATTACAATTGAGAAATTAATAATTTTTCTCTGTTATATTGTATTATTCATGCTGGTTGAAAAACCAAATCAATACAACGCATAATAAATGGAAAAGATTTGCTATCGAAGAGTGCAAGAGATGGAACCAGTCAACAAGCGCATGGTTTAATTTATTTTAATTGCAAAATGCAAAGTGGATAAAAGATTATGTTGCTTAATTGTAATTAATAATATACCGGAAACATTTAGGGACCAATTTTAAAATTACTTGACATGGGAAAAAGATGGGGAAATGCCCTATAGACATTATCAATAGATAACAAGAACAAGCAGAGTGATAAAATGAATGTGAAAATGCCGATGGCAAAATATTGATAAAGGGAATGCACATCTTTTTTAAATCTTAAATAATTTTACAATTGCAATTTTTGAAAGCCATTTTTGCTTAACATAAGGAGGATACATTTCTGATGTACATTTTATTCGCGTGTTTCGTTCCATCCGAATTGTAAAGAATTATGGATGTAACGGTGGGAAGGGAGGGGGGGGGGGGGGGGGGGGAAGGAGGGAGAATCAAATGGTGTAGTCCCTTTGCACCACAAAAGCAAAACAATTTAAAATAATGATGATGAGGCTGATACTGAACCATTTTTATTTCGATAGATAACTTTATCATAATTAAATTAATAGGTAACATTGGATATGGCAATTCACTTTCTAATTATCGAATTGATTTTTTAATAATTTGCAAAGATATGTAAGTTGTTGTCAAATGGATTATAAAAGAGAAAATACAATTTTAAAAGTGCCTTATAAAGAATTTGGTAAGTGGAGAGAATTGAAGAAAAATCCAAATTTATTAATTGCTCAATAGAATAAACATTTCTTGATTTTGGAGGGTATAATCATAAAGTTAGATATAATGATTTAATTTTTAATATGAAAAAGTGAATTTTGGATAATTAATGAAAATTACTAATTAAGTAGAAAAAGCTTTTTGAGCTGCAAAAAGCTCGCATTTTTCTATCGACTTGTCATTTTTCGTGGTCCCACCCAGGAGCAGCAATAGGAAATGAGGGTGGGCGGCTACAAGGAACGAAATTGAATGGATAAAAAATGGAAAGGCTTTTCTCTCGAGAATGCCATTGCAAAATGGAAAACCAAAGTCTTCTTGTCGTGGAAATAGAATGGAATTTGCCAGCTGTACTGCTGTTGAATGATGCCGAGTGCCGACTGCGCCGAGTGCCGAGTGCCGACTACACTCGATAGTGCCTTTGAAAGATTAGGATGGAATATCGCGAGACTTTACTGGGGAATAGGGTTAGCCGCCGGCGGACGAAAGAGAAGCCTTAAAAAGAAGAAACCGAAATCCTTGAGGGGATAAGATGATGATGGAAGCGGAAGTATTTCTCCAGCAAATGAGGCCAAAAAGATGGAGAGGAGAGAGAAATATACTATATTTATATTTTTTGAAAAAGCTGCTTTTTAGAGATAAAAATGGGGTGTTTGGAAACGTATGCATTGCGTTGAAATATTTTTCTTTTTCTTCTCTTAGAAAAGGAATAAATATATTGACTGGCATTGATGTATATATGCTTTTAGCCATATGGCCAAGAAGAAAAACGATGAAGACTCGTGTGCAGGCTATGAAGATTGGTGTAGAAAAGTTTTTGAGAGTTGAAAGCTTATAAGCTAGAAATTTAAGTGAAGGTTGATTTTTCGTCAAAATACAGAAAAAAACACATATAGCATAAAAAAAAACAGGAATATAGAGCCTGATAAATGAAAGAAACAGAAATGCTCATACATAAAATGATGGAAATTTGTAAAGATAAAAAGAACAAATGATATTGGTCTGAATTTTTTTCAATAGGACATGACATTTCTGAGCATCCTTTTCGGCCATTAATTTAATAAATTGAGGAGTCGAGAAAATATATCATAGTCTTTAATATGAAATATTGTAAAATTCAATCGAATAATTGACAACTAAAAATTATTCCAATTTTTGAATGGACCTGGTTTGGTTAATGTAAATGCAAATTAGGAATTCCGTGCTAAGGGAAAATGACTATGCTAATGTTTAGAAGGGGGGGGGGGGGGGGGATCCATGGAAATAGGATTTAGTTATTTTGTTGGGCAAGAATGGCAAATAGTGGCTAAAAAATAACAACCCCTTTGTTCTTTATTGGAAATGAATGGGTAATGAGTTGTAAAAATGGGTTCAAAATATCGTTAAAGGAAATAAAAGTAGTAATTATTATTATCTAGGAAATGATAATATTTATAATTGTACTTAGTTATTGAGGAATTGAAAGCAGCAACTGTCGTATTTTGGCACAAATTAAAATGCAAACTAGGAAATTGGAACAAGTCAATAATTTCACCTTCTGGTGCATCATCTTATTAGTTAAATCGCAATAATTGCCTTTCAGCATATTTTCAGGAATGGTCTTAATTAATTTTATGCATTCCCAAATCCATTTTAGGACGGCCATTTGTTTAGAAGAGGAAGTAATAAAAGTAAAGGGTGCACACTGCACATTTCGAATTGAAATTTTAGATGAGGATGGGGTAATTGAAAATGAGAAGAGCTGGGAATAAGTAGTAAAGCTTTCCAATTGGAAAATAGATAGAGATAGCGCTACATGGGAATAGTTTAAAGCCGCTTGAGGATTTGGCAAAGGACTATGGCTTCCTTTAGCTCTCTCTATTGGTTGTCGGTGGATTTCCACTCACCAATTGGAGAGCCGAGGCAGTGGTCGGTCTAAACCAAATGCGTGACTGCCCGACATAAAAGGGTGGCCAAAAAAGGCGAAGGTGTATATTGTGCATGCAATTGCAATAGTAAAAACGGAAAAATCAATTTGTTAACGTCACTGCTCACAGGGGAAAACGGCTTTATTGATGTGGAAAGGAAATATGTTATATTGAAAAATTGGCATTGATGAATTTATTGGAAATTGTTGACATGGTAATACTAATTCAAAAAATTAAATATAAAGAATAAATTCACTGTTCAAAACTACATAAATAAAAAGAAATAAGTTGGTTCGTAAATTTGCAAATAATGGTTAGCGGGGGATAGATTGAGAGGAAAGATGATATAAGTACAAATTGGATGAATTTGCTAATAAGTAAATAAAATCATCATAAGAGCTTTTCGAAATTTAGACATTTTTTCCTAATCGAAAATATATGTATGTATATATTTACCGTATTTCCATTAGTAGTCTCGGCTACTTTTTAGAGTCCTCGAAGGTGACTATTCTAGATAAGGTGGAACTTTTTTCTCATTTTCTCATCACAGACACTCCAAATTGAGCTAAAGTATTTATACTAGAGGGTGTTATTAGAAGAAATACGGTAGATATCATGATCTTGACAGAAGAAACTATTAGAGCAGTAATTTATAAAAGTTCTCTGATAAAATACTCTAGAGAGAAAAAAATATCTCAATATTGTCCAAAGCCCGTAGCCAGTGTTGCATTTGCATCCCCTCACAATGCCCTGCAAATTATTATAAGAAAGAAATGTGCGACGAAATTTGTGGTCTCAAATTTTGCAATTCTTACAAAAAACCAATAAAAATATAACAATTATAGAGTTGAGCTGAAGTAATTTGTTTGAAGGACTCGGAGGATGGGGCTTGGATTAGGCTAAACTTCAGATCCACCAAGGATGGGTATTGGGCTACAAGCTACAACTACAATCAACAAATTTCGTTTTTAGTAAAACTGCAAAGCAGACCGAAATTTTCGGTTAACCGAAAGCATCATGCTTAAATGGTCATGGATAAAAAGAACTGCATCTCGAAATCTCGGCAAATTTGGATAGAAAAGATAGAGGGAAATATATGGAAGTGATGCTTGTCCGACAAGAGGCTTCAGCTTTTTCCATTCAAAGAAACATTCACAATGGACATAAATGGTGAAGGCACATTACTAAAATTCTATGCAGCCGCTGGCTAGTAGGGCACCGTGGCTGTTTTTGAAGGCAAAAGAAGGACGAGACAAAAATTAATGGTTGGAATAAAAAAAATGAGAAGATAAAGTAGAAGGAAATTTTGAGGAATGATAGATGATTAAACAATGAATTGAAAAATTTCAGGAAGATAGGAATTGGAGAAGAATAAGATGGAATAAAGTTCAAATTTTGGATAAATTATTGAATAGATGTATAAAGAAGACAATAAGGAAAGAATATAATTCAATATAATATAACAACATATTTCATTAATTGTATTGATATTGCTACATTTCATATTATTTCTCTCGTTTCCGAAAGAATTGAAATAAAAAATTAACTAGAGTATTCAGTTATTATTTCCTTATTTTAAATAAAAAATATTAAAAAAAAGAGATTTCCAAGAAATAATTACAAAATCAATTATTCTAATTACGGTAAATTATGTAAATTTGTTATTCTTTAAAATATATAGGATGGCAATTTTTTAATTTGGTAAATTGACCACAGAGAAAAAAATAATTTAATCCACATAAGAGAAAAGACACAAATGAGTGAAAACGAAAGGATTTTTCTATATATTACCAACAAGTAGTACTACTGGGCAGTGTTTTCATGATACCAAAATTTTCAAAATGATATGATAGTGATATGATAGTCAAAATGGTATCATTCAAAATGATATGATATGATAATGATAGTAGCAATTATCACTATCATATCACTATCATATCATTATCATATCATTTTAGCACTATCATTATCATATCATTTTTCTATCATTATGTATCATTTAGAAAAAAACCGAGAAAAAGACCAAAATTTCAAAAAAAATTTTCTTTCTAAGTTAATAAATTTTCTCGATAAATAAGTAATGGGATTTAATTTTTAAAGTATAGCTTTAAATTTTGAATTTATTAAATTCAATTAAGAGAATCGTATATGAAAAATTCAATATATATTTAAGAGAGATACATAAGAAAAAGATTTGATTGCTAAAAATGGCAATAAGAGTCCAGGAATAATAATTTATTTAAAAATTGTCCAAAATCTATAAAAGTTCTTTGAAAAACAGACAAAATTTTCAAAAATTCTTTGAAATATGGACAAAATTTTCAAAAATTCTTTGAAAAATGGACAAAATTTTTAAAAATTCTTTGAAAAATTGACAAAATTTTTAAAAATTCTTTGAAAAATGGACAAAATTTTTAAAAATTCTTTAAAAAATGGACAAAATTTTTAAAAATTCTTTGAAAAATGGACAAAATTTTTAAAAATTCTTTGATAAATGCCTGATTTCAACTATCATGATACTATCATGATAGTATCACTTTTTTATGATAGTAAATTTCTAAAAATGATATGATACTGATTTGATAGTCAAATTGTTATCATATCACTATCATATCATTATCATATCACTATCATATCACTATCATATCATTTTAGCACTATCATGAAAACACTGCTACTGGGGCTTTAATAGAGGATTTAGAGATAAAGCCTAAAATGGAAAAATGGAGAGAAGGGAACTATCGGTCGTCTCTCTAGTCTCTAGGCAACCACCTTCTTATAAAATGAAATGGGGACAAATAAATGAAAAAATGAATATAAAATGTAGGAAAAAAATTAATAATTTTTATAAAATTATTAATTCATTTGTATTGGGAATAATTAGGAAATTTCAAAGGATAGAAAGAATTTCCACTGACAAATTTGGATACTGTAATTATACATTGCGATTATAAACATCGAGGGGAAAATCCATTTTTGACTCTCCTTCGTTTCCTTGAGCTATTCATTAATTGGAACGGAAAAATATTAAGACAAGAAAACCCTACAAATATTTAGTACAATTATTAAGGGCAGAATTTTATCAAATTATTATTTAAAAAAAAATTTAAATCGGACATCAGTGAAACTGCTGCTGGATAAGTTTTTTTTATAAAAATTTCTTTAAATCAATGATAATGGCTGGCAAATTATTTAAAAGAGAACGAGTATTTTTAATAATGATATTGTATGTATAATATATGTTTAATAACTTGTTCAATTATTTAGAATAACACATTCATTTATCAAATTTATTAGATATAAAAATCGAAAAAATTATAATTTTTTTGATTTATTAATTTGCAAATTCATCTTATTTTAAATAAGCAATGATTAATATTAAAAATTTATGCACACATGCCATATTCGGCACATTCATTGGCATAACGACAAGAAAAGCTGCAACATTCGTCATCATCCTGAAAAAATGTCATTTAGAATTATGGAATTTCCCGAGAATAAATGAAATTATTAATAAAAGATATTATTAACCCATAAAAGCTAAATTCATAATAGAAATATATTCTCTAATATTGTTAGTTTCTAGGTAGGATAAATTTTTGATCATATGTCATATCAATAGCTAATCACATGAATCTTCAAACAATTGTCTTTAAAAAGTCAAAATCACATGGAAATATGTAAATTGCTTTCAAATTTTTAAATACTTTTTAAATTTTATTACTTTAAATTTTTTTATCCAAAATTCAGAATAGCATAACTATTATTTAATTTTTTAATTATATATATAAAGATGTTTTTGACTTTTTCACTCAAAAACTTGGAACTTTTTTTCTAGGGATTTTTAGGTTTTGGGACTTGCACATTCTAGGGGCAACTTTTCAGTGCGCATCCAGGAAAAATACGCGTTTTTTGATTGGGGTTTGGGTTTGGTCCGAAACCGGTTTAAAAACCGGTTTATCCTGGTAAAACTTTTTTCCTTGGACCTCAATCGTTCTGAAACCAAAAAAAGGCACCTCCCCAGAGTGTGGGCTTCATTTTGATATATAGGTCGGGGGGTCTACCTGGAAGCCTAAGGGTCGATAAAATTGTTGAGACGAGGTCAAGTCGGGTGCGCGAGTCAGAAATACTTGAATAACTTTTTTGCGAGTTGAGATAGAGATGCGCGATAAAAAGCAAAGTTGTAGAGCTCGACAAGACGGATCGAATGGTGTATTGCGCGGGTTGTAAGACCAAACCGGTTTCGAGATATAAGCTTAAACCAGTTTAAAAAATGAAAAATACGAGGCGAGCGGAGCGAGCCGTCTAAAACTTGAATAAAATACCTTCTGGGGTACCTTAAAGCGCCCCGCGCTTTTTCCGCAACGGAAGCATGCCTTAAACCAGTGGGGCTCTGCCCCACTGGTTTAATATACTAGAAAGATGCTTTTACATTTTGCACATTAAATCAAATTTGAGCTTTTCTAGGGATTTTCATGATTTGGGAGTTGCACATCCTAGGGGCAACTTTTTAGTGCGCATCTCAAAAAATTGTCGGTTTTTTGATAGGGTTTGAGTTTGGGCCGAAACCGGTTTAAAAACCGGTTTGCCCGGGTAAAATTTTTTTCCCTGGACCTCAATCGATTTGAAACCAAAAAAAGGCCCACCCCCAGAGTGTGGGCTACGTTTTGATATATAGGTTTGGGGGTCTACCTGGAAGTCTAAGGGTCGATAAAATTGTTGAGACGAGGTCAAGTCGGGTGCGCGAGTTGGAAATAGGTTTGTAACTTTTTTGCGAGTTGAGATAGAGATGCGCGATAAATAGCAAAGTTGTAGAGCTCGACAAGACGGATCGAATGGTGTATTGCGCGGGTTGTAAGACCAAACCGGTTTCGAGATATAAGCTTAAACCGGTTTAAAAAATTGAAAAATACAAGGCGAGCGAAGCGAGCCGTCTAAAACTTGAATAAAAAACCTACTGGGGTACCTTAAAGCGCCCCGCGCTTTTTCCGATACGGAAGCATGCCTTAAACCAGTGGGGCTCTGCCCCACTGGTTATCTGTCTATAAAAAAACGGGGGGATACATAGCGAAAATGCAAATTTGAGAAGTTCTGGACGGAATTGAGCCATGAATGATAGCTCATTTTGAAGCTTAGGACATGGCCGAGGTGGGAAAATTATCGAGAAAAAATTTTGACCTCCACCTTTGGCAAACCGGTTTAAAAACCGGTTTTTCAAGGAGAAAACCAAAAAATTTTTCAAAGATCTGAACTTCTGGACGGCCAACCAAGGCAAGTGATACCTCATTCGAAAGCCCTTGACCTGTAGGTTACTGGAAAAATATCGAGAAATTCCGAAACCCCCCTAGGCCTGAGATACAGGGGTCTGAATTTTGAAATTTTTGATTAAACCATGGTTGCGAGGCTTGAATGGTATAAGAGTGGCGAACTTTGGCACATGATTTTCAGGGAAGGCATTAAATTTGATGGGACACCTATTTCTGGAATTTTCAAAATACCCCCCTAGGCCTAAGATACCGAGGCCTAGGTGTCATGGCTTATGGGTTGGAAATTTTTTTGAAATCCAGGCGTATTTAGGGGTAATCGACTACGGGGAGTCCGAATTTGACATTAGTATTTCGATAAACCCCCCTAGGCCTGAGATACAGGGGCCTAAATTTTGAAATTTTCGACCTATCGTAAATTGTTGAAATTCAGGTGGTTTTAGGGGTAGTCGAGTACGGGGAGTTCGAATTTCATATTAGTATTAGTTGTTAGGGGGGTACAAAGGGGGTTAAGGGGGTTCAAAAATTTTTTTGTCGTATTTTTTTGAAAACCAGGTGATTTTAGGGGTAATCGAGTACGGGGAGTTCAAAAAAGTGGTTAGTATTATCGGTATGGGGGGTACCAAGGGGGATACCTAGGCCTCGAAAATTTTTTGAAATATTTTTTTGAAAACCAGGTGTATTCGGGGGTAATCGAGGGCGGGGAGTTCAAAAATGAGGTTAGTATATGAGGTATGGCGGTTACCTAGGGGGATAGGGGGGTTCGAAATTTTTTTTGAAATATTTTTTTGAAAACCAGGTGTATTCGGGGGTTATCGAGGGTGGGGAGTTCAAAAAACTTATTAGTATATGAAGTATAGGGGGTATCAAGGGAATTACCGAGGCCTCGAAAATTTTTTAAAAATATTTTATTGAAAACCAGATGTATATAGAGGTAATCGTAGGTGGGGAGTTCAAAAATCGCATTTAGGTCCTCAAATAATCCCCTGGTCCCAAAAATAAACCCCCGGTTCCTAAAATAAACCCCCTGGTCTCCAGGAAAAAACCCCCGCCAAAAATAAACCCCCGGTTTTTCATAATAATCTTCGGTACCTCAAAATAAACCCCCGGTTTTTCAATATAATCACCCGTTCCCCAAATAATCCCCAGGTTTTTTATTACAATCCCCCGGTTTTTATCGGTATGGGGGGTAACAAGGGGCGTACCTAGGCCTCGAAAATTTTTTAAAATATTTTTTTGAAAACCAGGTGTATTTGGGGGTAATCAAGGGTGGGGAGTTCAAAAATGAGGTTAGTATATGAAGGTAAGGGGGGTACCAAGGGGGTTAGGGGGGTTCGAAAATTTTTTTGAAATATTTTTTTGAAAACCAGGTATATTCGGGGGTTATCGAGGGTGGGGAGTTCAAAAAAGTGGTTAGTATATGAGGTATGGGGGGTATCTAGGGGGTTACCTAGGCCCCGAAAATTTTTTGATATATTTTCTTGAAAACCAGGTATATTCGAGGGTAATCGAGTGTGGGGAGTTCAAAAAAGTGGTTAGTATTATCGGTATTGTGGTCCCCAAGGGGGTACCTAGGCCTTGAAATTTTCGAAAATTTTCATCTGGAATATTTTCTTGAAAACCATATATATTTAGGGGTAATCGATAGTGAGAAGTTCAAAAATGACATTTCGATTCCCAAAATTTAACCCCCGGTCCCCAAAATAAACCCCCGGTCCCAATATTAACCCTCGGCCCCCAAAATAAACCCCCGATCCCCAAAATAAATCCCGGTTCCCAAAATAATCCTCCGGTTTCCAAAATAATCCCCAGGTTCCTCAAATAATCCCCCGGCTCCCAAAATAATCCCCCGGTTCTTCGAATAATCCCCCTGTTTTCAGCCCTCGACGGCGGTTTGCTTGGGACGAGGCGGAGCGAGCGGAGGCCGCGAAGCGGCCGGAGCGAGCGAAGCCGAGTCCCAAGCGAATTGACGACGCAGTACCCGCATGATTACATAGAAAACTTCTCAAAAGGACTAGAGACAGCTTTCCAATGCGTCCTCATTTACCTTAACAGTGTAACATTCCTCAGCAGTATAATTTCCAACTCAGAAGTTGTACGCGGTTTAAGAGCCCGCTTGCGGGCTAGTTTTATATATATAAAGATGCTTTTACATTTTTCACATTAAATCAAATTTGAGCTTTTCTAGGGATTTTCAGGTTTTGGGACTTGCACATTCTAGGGGTAACTTTTTGATGCGCATCCAGGAAAAATACGCGTTTTTTGATTGGGGTTTGGGTTTGGGCCGAAACCGGTTTAAAAACCGGTTTGTCCTGGTAAAACTTTTTTCCTTGGACCTCAATCAATTTGAAACAAAAAAAGGATCATGCCCCAGAATGTGGGCTTTCATTTGATATATAGGTTCAGGGGTCCACCATGGCCAGGAATGGCCAAACAAATCGACAACTGGGCCAAGGTCGGGTGCGCGAGTCAGATATCCTTGAATAACTTTTTTGCGCGTTGAGTTAGAGGTGCGCGGTAAAAAGCAAAGTTGTAGAGCTCGACAAATCGAATCGAATGGTATATTGCGTGGAGTGTTAGCTTAAACCAGTTTCGAGATATAAGCTTAAACCAGTTTAAAAAATAAAAAAATACAAGGCGAGCGGAGAGAGCCGTTCAAAATTTAAAAATAATCCTACTGGGGTACTTTATAAAGCGCCCCGCGCTTTTTCCGAAACGGAAGCATGCCTTAAACCAGTGGGGCTCTGCCCCACTGGTTTAATTTTTTTATCCAAATTTAAAATTATTAAAAGTTTATGTCACAGCCTAATTCATGCCTTTGGCATCTATCATCCCTAAATTTTTTTAAAATGTAATATTTACATGACACTTGGCATCAGGACCACTGCAAGCACCATTCACTTTATTCATCGTACAAATCAAAAGAATGGTGAGCAAAAAGGCCAATGGCAAATATGAGAATAGTGGATTTAGAAAGGTCATGATCATTGTTATTGGCTTCATATCTAATTATTTCACATATTAATCCAAAAAAACCATTGTATCAATGGAAAATTTTTTGGAAAAAAGACATGTTTATCTTTATTTAATGATAATAAAGTGGATAAAAAGTTAGCTTCTTTAAAGAAACAAATGCTGATTTTATTATAGAATTTATAGAAGAAAAACAATAATAAAATGAGCAACTGTCAGAAGTCAGAACTCCTTTGGATCAATAAATAGAAATATATTTCAGCAAAGAGAAATTCGGTTTAAATTAAAATATGACAGATGGATTATGTATATTTGTTAGCAAACGTATAATTATGCATCAAAGAATGCTATGAATAAAATTATCCAATAATGAAAAATGTGAATTTGTCGATATAAATCATTTTAAGAGAAAGTTGATAATTTGATGTAATAACTAGTAAAATTATATATTATCATCTAATAAATAAAAAATTGAAGATACGTCAGTAATCTTAGAATAAGATGTATAATTTGTAAAAATTAGAAATGATTATTACTTTCTAAAGATTATCACATGATTTCGAAAATGATGTATTTTTATTTAATAACTTTTTGAAATTTTTTGTAATTAAATGTCAAAAAGACATTCAGCTGCCTTTTCCGATGAAAAATTGAAAAAATTTTACAAAGCATACATTATTAATGAAGTAAAACCAACGCCCACACCCACAAATTGGCACCTGTGATAAAGTGCAAACTTAAATCGTATATAAAAGGTGTAAAATTAAATTACCAAGTTTTACAAGCATAGCAAAAATTACGACAAAGAATTAACGAAAAAAGTTAAATCATACAATAAGTAATTCAAAATCTCATATAAAATAATAAATAAATTTTAGATTAAATTAAATCGTCAATACAAATTTATCAAAATGGCAAATCAACCCATGAATCCGGTATTAAAATATTAAAAATTTGATTTATATTTTGTAAAATTCAAGGTATATGCGGCCTTTAATGAAAGCGGCTTTCAGTTGGCAATGTTCATTCCGGCATTTTGTTTTTCATCTATTGCCAGCGTTGGAATTCCCTTAAATTTCTGCGTTTGTTTCATAACACTCAAATATAGGTATCGTTTAAGTCAATATCATATTCATTTTTTTGAAGAAAAACCCATTCAACAATTGGCTCGAATACTGGAATATTAATTGCGTTGTATTCTTTTTTTGAAATCATCCAACAATTTGGACATTTCATTTTCCTGGCAAATACTGTCAGTGGCCGCAATTTCATCTCTTTATCAAGTGCTTTGTCCCTTCAAGGCCCATCAATTATTTCATTAAATTCGGCAGCAAAAATGCTGGCATTGCTTAGTACAGATAGACTTCTTTCTATTTCGGCACCAATTTTGTCAGTGAATTTAATTTTAAGTAAACTTAATCTATCAACCTCGAAACGACGGTTTTAGTTTTTCTGGAGATGATGGCGTATTTTGAGCTAATTATCAATACTTTACCTTTCAATTTTGCAAAAATTCACTCTCTCTTTGATTGTTTTAAGCGTTTAGAATGGACGGTCACCATACACCTTAAAAATTGAATTTCGAAACTAATAATACAGTCTGTCCATAGTTTGATAAATCCTAGTCAAATAATTTCATCAATTATTATTCTGATATGCAAAAGAGACCGACAAAATGCCTTCAGCTGGATTGCGGACAGGATTTTTTCCCCCCAATTTTTGCTGGACGGATCCGCAACAGGATAACCCAGCAAAATCCTGCGGAATCTGGCAAATCCAGCAAAATCCTGCGCTGGATTGACCTAAATTTCATGCTGGACGGATCCACAACAGGATAATCCAGCAAAATCCTGATCCAGCAAAATCCTACGCTGGATCCGGTCGCGCCGGTCTCTAATGCAAACCATTCAAATAAGAGTAGATATGATTTGATCAATTAGAATATTATATAAAATGAAGAGAGGAATAAGATCACTGCCTTTCAGACTTTTTCGATTTTTTTGAGCTTTTTTCTTAAAAGAAATCGAATTAAAATTCTATTCATTTTGAAGCTATTGGCGAATGAAACAGCACCGTTATATTTGTGTCCATCTGCTAATCTTATTTGCCTTGAATTCATATTTTATATATATTTTGGTCAATGCGACACAAAAATACCCTAATTGGGTAGTTACTGGCTCGATGAACGACTTTTTTGGAGTGCCCGATGTGGCTCCCCAGCTATTCTTCATGAATTTTAGCATTATGTGTGGCGCCATTGCCATTTATGTAGTCGTGGGAATATTGGTCAAATTCAGATTCAAAGCAGGTAAATCGTTGTTTTTTTAATGCTGATTCTACTAATTAACTTGACAAATTTTAGGAGAAAACAACGAGCGACTCCAAAAATTGTATCGTTCGTTGTGCATAATTGTTGTCTTTAATTTGGGTGGTTATTTTCTTTGTAACACCAATACGATGCTTTATATTCTTTCTATAATCCCATATACGCCTGTACAATTTTGGTTTTTCAATCATGTTACAGCGCTTTTACTCAACATAGAGGCGGCATTGAATGCTCCCATTTTATATTGGAACAAGTGAATATTTTTTATTTCAGCTCAGAAGTACCATTTTCAAAAATTTTAGTGATGAATTTCGGAATGCATGCAACTTGGAATGGAAGCAATTGAAAAATGGTTTCGTTGGCAAATTTATTAACAAGAAGCAGAAGAATATTATCAAGATAAAAATAAATAAAATTTCCATTTTACCATACTCTATATGATTAATTAATTTTTAAAAAAGAATTGTTGGGGGATTATTCATTTTAAACCATTATACCATATATGTTCTTTTAATAATCAATTCTGTCATAATAATAATTTCCCTAATCCCTTCCCCAATTGAGACCCATCCATAAGCTCAATGGCAAGTGGACAGAGTGGTCACCAAGATCTTGATAAATCTTGATATTGATCAATTTCGACGAAATGGCCAAAAAGTTCAATCAAGATCTTGATAAAATCTTTGATCTTGACCAAATCTTGATATTGGTCCGATCTCTATTTTTTAGTTCCTTAAAGTTTACAAAATCAGCTATAATTTGTTCAGAAATGTCCATAAATTAAGGAGAGTCATATTTTTCCCAAATTTTAAGTGGTTGAAAATAAAATTCCCCGTGGGGTATTGAAAGTAATATGGTTGCTTGTGTTTCACTTAAAAGGTTCGTTTAGAAAATTTCGATCAAACATGTTTTGTTGGTTTAATCACAAATGTATGTTTCAAAATAGGTTTTATGGGTTTCAAACATGCTGAATACAAAAACATCATTGATTTTTTTGGATTAAATTAATCAATGGAAAATGCAAAAATCTGAAAAAAAAAGTGAAAACCAATTTGGATAAAATGTCTATTTTTTTTATTTTATTTTAATCGAAATTCGAGACAGAAATGCGCTCGCGCTGAACGTTGAATGGGCGCTCGCTAAAAGTTAAAAGAGAAATATTTAATTTGCATAAAAAGGATTTTATGTCATAAAAGTATTTAATTTGCATAAAAAATTATTGAATTTGCATAAAAGAGTATTTAATTTGCATAAAAAGGATTTTATGTCATAAAAGTATTTAATTTGCATAAAAAATTATTGAATTTGCATAAAAGAGTATTGAAATTGCATAAATAAAACAAAAATATTATTAAGCCGGATATGGAGGGATTAAGGTGGATATGGGGGGATTAAGGTGGATATATGGGGATTAAGTCGGATTAAGCCCCGGAATGGACGGGAAATGCTCCTAAGGGCCAGTGGAAGGCCGGGTAGTGCCTTATAGTGCGCGGGATATAACCGGATATATGGGGATTAAGGTGGATATAGGGGGATTAAGCCGGATTAAGCTTAGCTAGGGGCTAGGGATTAGGGTTATGGTTAGGGGCGGCATGGGATCTAGGGGCTAGGGGTTTAGGGGTTCGGAGCACGCGGGATATAGCAGGATATAGGGGGATTAACATGGATAATGGGGGATTAAGCTATTTAGAGATTAGGGTTAGGGCCAGGGTGACCAGTCAAGAGCCAACAGTGGCTCCGTATAAGAATTAGGGCCAAACCCTACATCTATTTCGGGGCTTAATCCGACTTAATCCCAATATATCCACCTTAATCCCCCCATATCCGGCTTAATCCCGCGCAGTCTCTGGGCCTCTATTACACTTCCCTGACCTTCCTGTGGCCTTCCGGGCCATTTCCTGTCCATTTCGGGGCTTAATCCCCCTATATCCACCTTAATCCCCCCCCCCCATATCCGGCTTAATCCCGCGCAGTCTCTGGGCCTCTATTACACTTCCCTGACCTTCCTGTGGCCTTCCGGGCCATTTCCTGTCCATTTCGGGGCTTAATCCCCCTATATCCACCTTAATCCCCCCATATCCGGCTTAATAATATTTTTGTTTTATTTATGCAATTTCAATACTCTTTTATGCAAATTCAATAATTTTTTATGCAAATTAAATACTTTTATGACATAAAATCCTTTTTATGCAAATTAAATACTCTTTTATGCAAATTCAGTAATTTTTTATGCAAATTAAATACCATCCAAAGTTAAAAGTTAAAACCGTTAAAAATAAAAAGTAAAAACTTTGATTTACCTTCCTTTACAAAATTTGCATTTCAAATTATTTTAATTCAGGGCTCTCAGATGTACTTTTTTAAAAGATTTGTACTTTTTTTGAGGGGTCAAATCTTTGAAAATAAAAATGTACTTTTTTAAAAGATTTGTACTTTTTTTTGACTTTGGTGTACTTTTTGTACTTTTTTTCACAAAATCATGAAAAAATCCTAAAATTTTTCGCTGCGCGGCTATTTTTGGCTCAGATTTTTCGCTGCGCGGCTATTTTTGGCCCAGATTTTTCGCTGCGCGGCTATTTTTGGCTCAGATTTTTCGCTGCGCGGCTATTTTTGGCTCAGATTTTTCGCTGCGCGGCTATTTTTGGCTCAGATTTTTCGCTGCGCGGCTATTTTTGGCTCAGATTTTTCGCTGCGCGGCTATTTTTGGCTCAGATTTTTCGCTGCGCGGCTATTTTTGGCTCAGATTTTTCGCTGCGCGGCTATTTTTGGCTCAGATTTTTCGCTGCGCGGCTATTTTTGGCTCAGATTTTTCGCTGCGCGGCTATTTTTGGCTCAGATTTTTCGCTGCGCGGCTATTTTTGGCTCAGATTTTTCGCTGCGCGGCTATTTTTGGCTCAGATTTTTCGCTGCGCGGCTATTTTTGGCTCAGATTTTTCGCTGCGCGGCTATTTTTGGCTCAGATTTTTCGCTGCGCGGCTATTTTTGGCTTAAATTTTTCGCTGCGCGGCTATTTTTGGCTTAAATTTTACGCTGCGCGGCTATTTTTGGCTTAAATTTTACGCTGCGCGGCTATTTTTGGCTTAAATTTTACGCTGCGCGGCTATTTTTGGCTTAAATTTTTCGCTGCGCGGCTATTTTTGGCTCAGATTTTTCGCTGCGCGGCTATTTTTGGCTTAAATTTTTCCCACGCGACTCGAAAAATTGTAAAAATTTTTCTCAAAAAACGTATAATTCTAGTCCTGGTTGATCTCCTTTTGCTTATTTATAATAAAAAAACATAATAAAAAATTTTAATCAATTTATTTTAGCCTAAAATGAAAATCTTTTTTTTGACCCCAAAATCTTTTTTTTCAAGGCCAATGTACTTTTTTTTGAAAAAAAAATCTGAGAGCCCTGTTTTAATTTAATTTAATTTTTCTATAGAGAATTCATAAAATAAAAATAAATATATTAGCAACTGCATCCAAAAAATGAACAGAAATCACACTGAATTCTTCAAAAATTGTCGCAATGAAGCACTCAATAAAATTTCCGATCCAACCAATAATTTAATTATCAGGCTGTAAGATCATATTAATTTAATCAATTTTATATGATTATGATGACCAAATTTTAGCGACAAATTGATCAATGATTTCCGCTCAGATGAACTTGATCCTGGCAATAGAAAAGGTTTTTAAGATTTATTTCTATATGCAAAAATGTGTATTTAATCTACCCCTCCCCAACCATTTGATGAAAAATCGGTTTAATCCATTTGATTTTATAGTAAATATTAGATTAAGAATACTAATGACGACACTGGCAATAAAATATAAATATTTCAGAGTTCGAAAAGCGAATTGTGCCCTGGTCAGAAAATGATGAATTTCAATATTGTAATATTTGCAAAATGCGATTCACTCTGACAAAGCGGAGACATCGTAAAATAAAAAATGCTATACATAATAGATTATTTTTTAAAGATTGTCGACTTTGTGGAACTGTCATTTGCGGAAATGTCTGCTCACAATTTCTTACATTCTCATCAGCAAGTAATTAAACTTAGTAAATGATTTCATTGAAGAATTAATGATAAATGCTAACCTAAAAAGAGAACAAACATTGTCCATTTGCTAAATTCTAATCCATTCATTTTTCGTAGAAAAGTTAACTGGCTTAGAATTCTCGGCAGATATTTTGACAGCGCTAGATGAAAGCAGCGATTCGGGTTCAATTTTTGGTGGTGAATCTGTGGACAAGCCTAACCGAGGCCGACGAATATCCGCCTCTTCCGTTTGTTTTATTATACCTAATTAGAAATAGAAATTATTAAACATTTTCAAAATGGTTTGGAAAAATTCCAATCTTTAGTTGGGCAACACTGCTGTAAATTCTGCACTTCCTTTGCTAAACAGTTCAATTAATTCCGTCAAAAATCGTCTCGGTTCATTGATCTCACTAAGCACAAATAGTCAAGAAGCGAACTCTACTCATTTAAATGGAACATCTGCAACAGCTGAACCAGCTTTGCGAATTTGTCGCCAATGTAAAGCTTTGTTAGGTATTTTTATATTCTGATTATTATTTTTATACAAAAATATTAATTTGAGTCCATCGCAACTTTCATTTCAAAAAGATATTGAAAGGGAATTTTACGTATTTTATTGTATTTATAATTTGAAGATATTAGAAAAATTTAAATCGTTTACTTATAAACTATAAAGAAATCAATCATTTTCTGTCCATTTTTTGCAGAACGCCGTGAGCGAATGATGGAGTTGCGAATGGCAAACTCGGTTTTTATGGACGTTTATCAAAAACTGGGCTCTCTTCTCACACATATTGGCAATTTAGCACCTGCCTATCGGTTGTTTTTTTAAGTAGTTTGCCTGCTAAACTTCTTCCTATTCCAGGAATATGACCGAGTCACTCAAGTATTAATTAATTTATTAAATGTGAATATTTAAAATTGAAAATTACCCTGGATTCTAGTCTAATTTTTATTTATTCGAAAATGATTCAATATTTATTTTTAGCAATGGCGAAACAATGTACACTTTAGAAGCTGCAAATGAACTACGAAAGAAAATGGTCGGCATCCAGCGAGAAATCACAACACTCAGGTTTTTATTATAAAAAAAAGAAAAAATCAATTTAATCCTCAAATATCTATTTTTGAATTAAACATTAAAAACTATTTTTTTATAATTAATTCTAGAAAAAGTATCGACTATTTCTATTCTATACCTCCTTTTCACTTTTTATTTTAATCGAAAGGGCGGAGTATAAAATTTTTGTTTTGAGAAAAAAAATTAGGCTACCATAAAAAGAATTTTAAATTTTTTCATTTTATTAGTGAAAGAATAGAACAATGGGGCTTACTTCCGGATGATCCGCTGGCCACTCATCCACCTACTGATCGAGAATTGTTGCTCCAAAAGAATATTAAAATATTGGCCATCAATGCTCTACAGGTGAATTATGAAATTTTTATTTTAATAAAATTGATAATTTCAAAGAGCTCAATTTCCGGAATGCCTGATTTACCTACTCCAGACCAATATGAGGCATTCAAAGAAGAATATCGGTTGAAGATTCAACGTCAAATTGAGTGGGAAAAGGAGGAGACACGGCGGACTAGGGAAATGAAGGAGGAAAACGGCAGTGAAAATGTAGCTGGAATAATTGGACAATTTGGAAAGGTTTAAAAAATTCAATCAAATATAATAAAATGAAGTTAAAAAAATTGCAAATAATTTTTTAAATAATATACCTACTTAATGTTTTATATTTATAATTTTTAATTTTTGCACAGTCTCCTACATCTAATCCGGTATTGAATGCCACAACTGGAATAACTTCTTTGCTCCGTGAATTTCGACCTACGTCATCCGCTTCCTCTGGCACTAATGGTGCCCGTCGTTCTGATTCCACATCTGATCTGGACTCGAGCCACAATGGAAAGAGAAAGACAAGGTGAAAGGGAATTATTAAATGTGCAAAAGTACCTAATAAAAATTTGGCATTAGAATAATTTTACTCAGATCGATTATAAAGGCATAAAAATCACATAAAAAACTAATTTTAATTTATATAATAATTTTTTTTATTTTAGGCGTTCCATGCGGCCATCTTCATCATTCACGAGTGGAATGATGGGAATGGGAGGCGGCGAATCATTAGACAGCGGTTGGGTGCCCGATCAAAATCCTTTCCAACAACAACAAAAGCTTAACCCTTTCCTGGAAGATGAGTTGGGCGAAATGCATCCCATACAGCAGCAATATTTGATTACAAAAAGTTATTTGGAGCAAGCTGCCAAAGCTGGACGTTTGGACGAGGTGGAAATGTTGGAGCGTAATTTACATGAATTGGAAATGGATTTGAAACGGCAGGAATTGGAGACACCCAGAGCACCTTAAACAAATATTTGTGATCAATTTTTGACTTTCCTTTCCTATATCCACCGATTTAATATACCGGTTTTTGTTTTGATATACGCAAACATTTTTATATTTCCACATTAATAAAATGTTGACAATTCGCTTTTTAAGATCATATTAAATTGTTTTTTTTCTATTCAATATTCTCAAATTTATGTAAATTTTACGATACTCCAATACAAAAAAATGATATTATAAATTATTAGGTGAATGCCTTGGGTCAAGCACAATTCGTATACTCTTAATTCGTATACCCCCAGTTCGTATACTGGACCGGTTCGTATACTGGGCCAGCAGTTCGTATACTCACGATTAGTATACAAAGAAAAAACATTTTAAAATTCAAAATAATGGCTTTTCGAGGTTAAAAATAAAGAATTTGAAATTGAATTCAATATTTAAAGCTAGTTTAAAATTTTAGAGAAACGAATTTTCAATTTTCCTTTGTATACGAATTGTGAGTATACGAATAAAGAGTATACGAACTGGCCCAGTATACGAATACGAACTGGGGATGAGGGTATACGAATTGGGGGTATACGAACTGAGAGTATACGAATTGTGTTGACACCAATGCCTTAATTTTATGCGATATTTAATTTATTACCCAAGAATAAATAAATTCAATTTTATATTCGGTGGACGTTTTAATGCAATAATACCGCTACATTGTTGATGTGCAGTGTGCACCAGCATATTGTTTACCCCCTTAAAAGACATTGGTGACTATGACTTCAAGAAAAAAAAGATAACAAATTGTTAGTTAAATTTCCCTTTGATGACTATAAAAATTATGTAGAACAATGGAAATGGATTAAAAAAATCATGCAATTGAAGAAAATATATTGGAAAAATAAGCCAAAGTAAAAAAAATAAAAAAAGTATTTTATGGATTGTGATATCATTTCTTATTTCTTTGCAAAGAAGAGTGGGTGTTATTTCGAAGGTGTGGCCAGCAGTCTTCACTCTTCAACAATGATGATTCATTTCCAATTTGATAAGCGAAAAGCGTCAATAAAAATGCATCAAGAATTTTTAATTGCTTCTTTGTTGGTATTGGGTTGATAAAAGAAGAGAAAGTGAAGTAATAATAGATATTTTTACCATTTCAACCAAATATGGGTCAGTGTGGAAGCAAAACGCAAACGACGGAAATTGACCATACGGATTCTAGAGTTGGCCACCAATTTGCTGCCAAAAGCAGAAATTCAACGGCTAGGCGGAGGCGGCACCGCTATGCGGATGAAGAAGATTATTACCACAAAGGTAGGTATGTAATGGTGAATTATGCAATGTCGATGGATCTCGATTCACGACATAAGCAATAAAATTTCTATCGGCGGAGCACTGATCTTACGATAAGGCGCACTACAATATAATGAGCTCTAAAAATGGAATCTAGTTGGGGTAGGTGATGAGCCCACCGGTAAGTAATAGTAGTGGTTTTGTTCCATTGTAAATTGTAGTCATTATTTTTTTTTAAATTGTATGAAATGAAAATAGCCAAAAAATTCCCTAATTATATGAAATCTTATTTTTTATTATTAGCTCCATCCACACCTCCTCCGCCTTACAGTGAAATTGATCCAAATTTAATGAGGCGTGAACCAAGTGCACCTCCAATTGAAACAGCAGAAGCAGAAAATTTTGAAGGCTTGTTTTTCTGAATTTTATTAATTAAATTTTAAAAGATTAAAAAGCAAAATTATTATTTGATATAAAAATAAATCAACAATTTAGCACTGACAACGGCACGCGAATTTTCACCGACATTGCAAACAACAGAAGACTCGCATTGGCAACAACTGCCGAATCATGATCGTACTACACAGCAGCAGGACAGTATGAGTATGTCAGCATATCGCCGCTATAACTATGATCATAGAAGAGTGGAACTGCAGCAAGAGAGGATACTGGAGGAGCAATTAATGCAAATGGAACAAAGGAGAAGAGAACGTGAGGAGCAACAATTCATGGAAATTTGTTGTATGTGTTGCCTTGGCTCTACCCCGAAGTCCCCAATAGACGAAATCCCCAATGGACGAAATCCCCAAAAGGGGAGAATGGGACGAAGTCCCCAATGGACGAAATCCCCAATGGACGAAATCCCCAAACGCCCAAAAAGGGACGAAATCCCCAAAAATTTAATTTTTTTATTTGATAATAAAATGCTGAGTGCGCGGGATATAGACGGATATAGGGGGATTGATGGGGATTAAAGGGGATTAACCCGGATTAGGCCCCGAAATAGATGGGAATGGCCCGGAAGGCCATTGGAAGGTAAGAGAAGTGCCTGAGAGTGCGCGGGATATAGAGGGATTAAGGTAGATATAGGGGGATTAAGCTAGATTAAGCCCCGGGATAGATGGGCGCGAGCCGGGTTTGGGTTGTTTTGCTTCCGGCTCCGCGAGATTCCTATGCTCCGAACCCATAACCCTAATCCCTAGCCCATAACTTAATCCGGCTGGCTTAATCCTCCTATATCCACCTTAATCCCCCTATATCTGGCTATACCCCGCGTGTTCCGCACCCCTAAACCCCAAGCCCCTAGATCCCATGCCGCCCCTAACCATAACCCTAATCCCTAGCCCCTAACTAGGCTTATCCGGCTTAATCCCCCTTAATCCACCTTAATCCCCCTATATCCGACTTAATCTCGCGCACTCTCCGGGCCTCTGTTACACATCCCCGATCTTCCAGTGGCTTTCCGGGCCATTTTCATTCCATTTCAGGGCTTAATCCCATTTAATTCACCTTAATCCCCTTATATCCGGCTTTATCCCGCGCACCTTCTTTTTTACTTCCGCGCACCCCGTTATTGCCTTAAATTAAAAATTCGATGTTTCGTTCTTTTTTCCTCTTTTCGATGTACTTTTTTTAACATTTTATTATTAAATATAAAAAAATTAAAATTTTGGGGATTTCGTCCCATTTTGGGCTTTTGGGGATTTCGTCCATTGGGGACTTCGGCGTATCTTCTCCTTTGGGGATTTCGTCCCATTTTCCCTTTTTGGGGATTTCGTATTTTGGGGACTTCGTCCCACTTTCCACTATTTGGGGATTTCGTCTTTTGGGGATTTCGTCCATTGGGGATTTCGTCCATTGGGGACTTCGGGGGTTAGCGGTTGCCTTTGTTGGACAGAAATACTTGGAGAAGTTCTCAAAGACAGTTGAAAGATGATGATGATTCTCATCGATCCATTTTTTGTGGTGAAATGAAAATATATTGTAAATTCATATTAAATTTGTGGTCTTTTTTGTTTATTTATTTACCAAGTTTATTTAAACCAGCAATTTTGGCCAAATTTTGCTAAATTAAAAATATAATGAATGATTTTAGTATATCATTTGGTTGGACATTATTTGCCAATAAAATGCTATCTATGTGAATTTTAAATTATTCAGTATAAGCTTTAACATCGCGATATCAGATATGGTAAAATTAGCATGCGTCATGCAATTTGGCACGAAATTTTATTAGTCGAACTGCTGCTCATGCTCATTTATTTTATATATAATTATAATTTCATACATATTAAATATCCTATTTCCGATTTGCCAAAATGAGCGAAAATGCTTCTAATGATTTTTCGGCCGAATTTTCTTCTGTAAGGACAACAGCTCTAAAGAAATATCTTCTCAAGAAACCAAATCTTAATGAGCCTATCAAAAAATTCAAAGAATTAGCGGCATCTTTGGAGTAAGAATTATAACATCTTTGAAAAATAATTCTTCTTAAGAGATGCAGAAATGTTCGATCAAGCTGCGTATTGTAATAAGGAAATTGCTTCGATTTATGAAGGATTAGAGAATCCAATAATGGAAAAATGCCATTTATTGACAGCAGCAAACTTGTTCCATAAAGCAATGAGCAAACAGAAGAAAATGCAATTAATATGTTTGTTTCTCATAATTGGATAAAATAAGATAATTTTAGTCTCAACGGAATTGCTGCAATTAATGGAAGAGTGTTATTTGGTTGCAATTGAAAGAATTATTAAGCAACAAAATCCTAGAATTGCAGGGCTTACTTATATAGAATTGGCAAATAAATTTGAAGTGCTCGAGGAATTTTGTAAAAGTTACGCCATATTAATCAAAGGTTTGATCTTTAACGAATGAACTAAATATGTGGGAATTTATCTAGGTTTTATATATGTCAAAAATTTAAATTTTAAAATAATTTTCTATGGTAATTTTGAATTTCAATATAATAAATGTAGGTATTGGTAAGACAGATTCATATTTAGCATTTACAATCAATGCTTAAGCAAATCAAATTTTTTCTATTCTAAAAATAAACAATTTTTAACTTAAAATTCTGAGCCATTTGACATTGAAACCATAATTTATTAAAATATATGATTTATGTTTTATATAATTGGACAAATTAAGCCAATAAATTCCTCCAAGGAGATATTTATTCACAAATTACTGTAATCGAAAAGATGGCCGATTTGATGCCAAAGCAGCATATCCATGAATATGCTCTTGATGAGCTTCAGACCATTTGGATCTCTCTACCGAAGGCACAAATGTTTGGGTTTTACTTTTTAAGAATAAAAAAAACAAATTTCAGCAGCGATGGAATCATTCCTCTGCTGTTGGCATTAGAAGGGCGTATTCTATTACTTCAATTATACTATACTAGGCCAAATATTCCTCCACTCTCATATGATGCTCAATGGCGAAATTCGCATGGAAAAAGCAGTGTAGCTAACAAAGAAATATTTCATATATTTTCTCAATTCATCAAGTACATAAGGCAACAAATTTATTTTAAAGTATGTTCATTTTAAATTATTTTATTATGAATAAAAAAAATATTCAAAAGGCTACCGAACTTTATTCACTAAAAATGGAGAAAATTTTGGACTCGAAAGGACAAAAATTATGTAAACTTTTATTGGATTCGTTGAATACTTGTAAAACAAGGTGATTTTAATAAAATTTGGTACAGTACAAAATTAATTTTATTATTTTTAGTATCAGTCACGAATTTGACGAAATTTTTGAATCGGGATTGAATGAAACACAAAAACGACTTGCAATGTTTGAATTGATATCCTCATCGAATATCCAAAAATCATAAATTTTTTAATCGAATAAGACATGAATATTAATTAAATTATTTTGAAAAATAAATAGATACTTATTTTTATTATGTAATTTTATTATTGGATTTTATAAAATGCAAATGAATTCATCCATTCTCACTCAAATGGTGTTTACATTTGGCCTCTTTTATTGCATTGATGGATGCCGCCTAATTCAAATGGATTCAAAATTTCAAGTTTATTATTACTGTTATACTAAAGCTTGTTTTATAAAGCAGATTTTGGGTGAGGGATTTCATCGGCAAATGCAATTTTCATTGAATTTATCTAGTACCCAGAGATTAATTGACTGCCAAATCATTTATCATTACCAAATTCCAGCCGGAGCATTCCTGGATGTCAATGCGTATTTGAATATTAGTGAAATTATAACCAAATTAGTGAATTTAGTTTAAACAGACAATTTGACCAAGAAAAACGCCGTAATCCTCCTAAACATTGCTTTACCGCAAATAATTTTGATGTTGAAAAACCACATGGGATGATTGACAGGGATATGCAGCAACAACTTTCACCAATTCTCTTTCATTCAAATAAAATTTCCAGCAAATCTTTCACTCTCAATGATCATCTTGAATTCCCTATCCATTTGCGTTACCATAGTCCAGGGAACAATCATGTAGAAGGTGAAATTTAATTTAATAGATTAATACAAGCGCTCGGTCGCCGCTTCGCGGCTCCCGAGCGCTTGTAAAAATCAATAATAAGATATATATTAAAAAGCATATAGTCCGTTAGAATTTGAATCTAAGATTCTACTCTCCTAATAGATTTAATTCGAAAATATTTAACATCGAAGAATTTAATTCATCTTTCACTTATTTATTCATAATTTTCCTATTCATCCCTTATCATCCTCCCAATCATCTCATCCTCCCAATCATCTCTTCTCATCTTCCTATTCATCCCTTATCATCTTCCCAATCATCTCTTCTCATGTTCCAATTCATTCCTTATCATCCTCCCAATCATCTCATCCTCCCAATCATCTCTTCTCATCTTCCTATTCATCCCTTATCATCTTCCCAATCATCTCTTCTCATCTTCCTATTCATCCCTTATCATCCTCCCAATCATCTCATCCTCCCAATCATCTCTTCTCATCTTCCTATTCATCCCTTATCATCCTCCCAATCATCTCTTCTCATCTTCCTATTCATCCCTTATCATCCTCCCAATCATCTCATCTTCCCAATCATCTCTTCTCATCTTCCTATTCATCCCTTATCATCCTCCCAATCATCTCATCTTCCCAATCATCTCTTCTCATCTTCCTATTCATCCCTTATCATCTTTCCAATCATCTCTTCTCATCTTCCGATTCATCCCTTATCAACCTCCCAATCATCTCATCCTCCCAATCATCCCTTCTCATCTTCCGATTCATCCCTTATCATCATTCCAATCATCTCTTCTCATCTTCTTATCGCTTTTCATCTTTACATTCATATCTTTCATCTTTTTATTCATCCCTTTTCGTCCTTCTAATTATCTCTTTGCATCTTCCTATTCATCCCTTATCATCTTCCCAATCATCTCTTCTCATGTTCCAATTCATTCCTTATCATCCTCCCAATCATCTCTTCTCATCTTCCTTTTCATCGCTTTTCATCTTTAATCTTCCTATTTATCAATTTTCATCATCCCAATCATCTCTTTCATCTTTTTATTCATCCCTTATCATCCTCCCAATTATCTCTTCTCATCTTCCCATTTAGCATTCACCTCATCCCAACTACTCAATTATCTCTTATTCTCCTCCAAATTCATTATTTCATTGATCTCATCTTTCCCATTCATCTTTCAGCACTTCCATTAGCTCATCATTTCTGCATTCATCTATAATCATCCTATCAAATTTTCTATTAAAGCTTAAATTCAAATGTTGGTAGATTATTTTGAGTTAATTAATTTAACCATTTTTTAACTCCATCCAGTCAATCCAGTCATTTTCATTCATTCTGCTGTACATTATTAACTCTTAGATATTTTTAATCATTTATTTCCATTCTAAAAATATTTTTATTTTATTTCTTTATTTTTTATCCATAAATAATTCTTTTTCTCTATTCCTTAACTATTATTTCTCAATCCTCTCTACTCTGTATATTTATTTTTTTGTTTTTAATATAGTAGGATGTCATTTATTTTGGATATTTTGTCATTTTAAGTGTGACAGAACTGACTTATTATAGTTGATATCTTGATATAATAGAATTTTCGACTATCCTCTTCGAACAACCCCGTGTTTTTCTTCGTTGTGATCATAATGAAACTATTTTAAAAGAATTAGATTGCAAACAGCAAATTGAAAAGGTTTAAGGGGGAAAATTAAAAAAAAAACAAATAAAAATGTTTAAGGTTCCATGTGCGTGCAAACAACAAAAAGCATTGTGCGCAGCACTGCGACTTCATTCTCAAAAAGAATTGACTAATAATTTAAAAGTCCAAATTCCAATTGGAAACGAACAATTTCTTAAATATGCAATCGGAGCAACACTCACTGTTATTTTTATTTGTGTATTTTTCGTACTCAGATTGATTTGTACCAAAATAACAAAATTCAATAATAATAAAAATAAATAATATTTTATTATTCACATATTAAGTTAATTGCACTTTCGTTGATTAATGAGTTAATGGGAGGGTCTAAATTATTTCTCATAATAAAGAATTTAATTCAATTTCCTCCTCCTCCTCCTCGCATGAATTTAATAGCTGAACATGTGACTGACTTTTCTCGCCCATTTTAAATCGAAAATTCCTCGAATGCTGAATTAGATTATTTCAAAATTTAAAACAAATCGATTCAAATTCAACCATTATTTGTCGATGATGATTCCCCCAAATGATATAAATTGCCAATGAAGCAGAGATTAATGAAAGTAGAACAATTAAGGCTAAAAAATTAATAAATTTTAAATCGATGACTCCTTACATAAATAGACTTTTTCACGGGTTGGGGTTCCAAATGATTCGAAACATTCTGGAAAAATTATATATAATTTCTTTTTCTTGAAATCAAATGCCAAACCATCATTCTCTCCTAACATTAAAAATTTTTTTCTAGCACTTTTTAATTTTTGTAGTGAGCATGACGAAGGGCATCCTTCAATAGGCCATTCCCATAATTCGTCATTTTTTGAATCATTTTTGTATAAAAGGCGAATCCAATTTTGATTATTTAACTTATGCAATTCAATCAGAACTAGACTGGAAAATCTGGGGAAAATTGGTGGTCTAACACCAAATGCTGCCAAAATTCCGGCAACTTAATAATAAATTTTTATTGATTAATTTTAACTTAAATAATACCTGTCGTATCATGTGCTGAATAAGCATAAAACTTTAATCTTTTATCAGCTTTATCATTTATTATTGATTCCATCCGGTGAATAATTTCCGTAAAAAGTCTACCTAAATTCAGTCAATTTCCAATTAAAGTGAAAAATTATCACCAGCTTTGAGACGGACCATTAAATCTGTACTGAATAAAAGAAATGAAGACAAATCATATAAAGACCAAATCTGCCGCTTTATACTTTCATTTACCCAATCAGGGACTGTATCTCCATTTTCCAACTAAACATTTCGGTTAAAATTTTACGTAGATTTCTTACATTGCAATAAAGCGAATCAAATACATAACGCAATTCTCTCAGAGGCAAGAAGCTGCTGTTATAATACGATTTCTCGCTTAAAAATTGCAGGAAAACCATATTTTCGCTTTCTATTTGTTTTGCTTCTGTATTCATAAAAATTCTCTTCTCCTCATTAACAACTTTTTGACATTCAGTAGTATCAAAAATTAGCTGAAATTTTAAAACGCAATAAAAACTATTAAAAATCTTACTTTGTCATTTGATTTGGGAGTTGTATGTATTGGAATTGGGAACCAGTCTCCTAAAAGTTCACTTTTTTCTGCTTTAGGATAAATTGCGGCCATAACTGCCTGTCCTGACATCAATGTTCTATTAAAATCACTGCTTCTAACAAAAAATTCAAATGGATTGTAATAGGGCGATAAAAATTCTAAAATGATTAAAAATAAATATTAAATATTTATAAATACTGTTGTATCGCTTTCTTATCCATTTGCCAAGTTTATAACACTGAGCGAAACCTATATATTTTTATTAATTTCATCATATTTTATTATCCTACCTTTGGTCGTTAATTCGCCCAAACCAAGCAAGTTCGTTTCATTATTTTCTTTGTCATTTCCCATCTACAATATAAATTTATTTTTTTTTACGGAGCAATGGATTTATATTTTTACTAACTAAAATACTTGGTGTTCTCGCCCCATGCCTCCAAAGCGCTGTCACAAAATGCAAGGAATTGAAATTTTCTTTTTGTTCATCCAAAATTTCTTGGGCCAACAAAAAAACAGTTTGGACAAAAAACAAATCGAAGTGGATTAAAACCAACATTCCAATTTTTAAAATAAATTATATAGCAACAATCATTTTGTCGAATATGTAAATTTATATAAATTGAAAAATCCGGCTTGCAGAAAAGCGACAAAAAACCACCCCCAACTATAAATTTATCGTGCTAGCGCGTTTCGCAAATTTATCAAAAAAGCGCGTTTCGCAAATTTTCCATTTATTTTTAAATTTTATTTTTTGGCATAACGAATTCAAAATTAATAAATTAAAAAATAAATGCAATAAAAAACGTATTGAAAAACCTAATATCTAAATAAAATACTAAGTAATCCATGGATTATAATTTGTAAAACTAAATTTTGGAATGGAAAAATTAAATAAAGATTTATGGATAATTGTTTGTTAAGAAATGGAAGCGAGTTGTGGGGAATGGGGACTACCGGAGGAGGATACATAGGGATTTTCGAGGCTGAAATTGGCATGGGCTATAAAGCATTGGATTTGTATAAAAAGAAATTTCCACGATCAAAAATATAACAATTTTTATACAATTTAAATTGAAATAACAACAAAAAATTGATTGGAAATATGTATGGTCTTCATTCCTTTTAAAATTCCATCATCAAAACTGCGGCAACATATTTGTCTTCCTCAATCTTCGCTCTCGACATTAACGGTGGTCAGCCGCTTGAATGAAGTCACTGGCACATGGGTCACCTGAAGAAATGCGGGAATGTAAAATAAAATCAAATGATTGATAACACATTATATTGAAATAGGATGAATTTCAAACTCGTTAGATAAGAAAGCTTATTTTATAGGGACCTTACTCGAAAATGTAACAAATGTTTTGTAGGATTTTGCTTTGATAAATTGATTTTTTTTTCACGTCATTTCAAATCATTTATTAATGTTTACTAAACTAAAATTATCCTATTCTAATCAGGATCATCTAATAAATAAAAAAAAATCAATTTAAAGCTTATTAAAATACCAAAGTGTAGAGTTTGTGAGGCGAATCCTCGTCATCATTGCGTCGACGAGACAAAAGAACACGGACTCGATATGGAACATTCCTTGATAAATTAGATAATTTAAATCCAAAATAATTTAATGGAATACCTAACGCCTTGAGACCAAAGGAATTTGTTCAGCCGAGTGTCGATGCGAACATCCGGAGTGCTCATTTGCTTCTCGGCAAATTTCTTCACCTCCTTGATGGCGCGTGGTGCTCGATACTTGAAACCACTAAATCAAAAAGTGAATATTTAATTTTGTAAAAAAGAATGCAAAATTAATTATTATGGTTTAGGGGTTTATCTTTATCCTATCCGCTTTAACGTTAATGATAGAATTTAGAACATAGAGCTGATCGAAATGCATTGAAATGTTATATAATTTTTCATGGTTTAGACAAAATTAAAAAGGTATTAAACGGTTTAAACCGATTGGTTTTCTTGGTTCAAAACAAAGTTGAAATTGGTTTTAAACCTAAGGGCAATTTTTTTTAAATGAGGAATATTCACAAAATCTTTCTATTGGAATTGGTTATAAGGATGAACGTTAGATGGTCTAGGACAAAACCACTGAACCATTAAAAACCGTTATATCTTTTCGTTATTTTAATTGTTTTTTGCCTCTTTAAATATTTGTCAATAAAAAGATTTTTATAAAATGCAAACCGTACATTCCATGGATGAGTTTGTGCATGTGAATGGTGTGTTCGCGAGTGACCACCTTGTTCAATGAGCTCTTGGTCTTTTTCTCGCCTCGCTGCTTTTTTGCTGCCATTTGCTTATCGTTTTCTTTTCAATTATTGAATTTATAATTTTTTTATTTTCTGAAAATTAAATTATTTTAAAATTAAAAACAATGCATAAATAGTTCGATTCGGTTCGGGATTATTTTTAATATTATGTTTTGTTTTTTTTTTTTGATTTATTTTTTATTTTTATTAATTTTTAAATTCAAAAACGCCAAAAAATAAAATTTAAAAATAAATGGAAAATTTGCGAAACGCGCATTTTTGATAAATTTGCGAAACGCCACAGCACCTAAATTTATGCAGGAATTCAATCAAAATCTATTTGGCAAAATGCAGTAATACATTAAAAAGTAAAAAACCTTTGCTGAAGGCGGTCGAAAAGATAATTTGACTGCATTTACAGAATCTAAACATAATGGTTAATGGATCCATAAACTTTCCACTAAAAATAGTGTCCATTTCGCTTCAATTTTATGTTTTTATTATTAATTTAATTATTTTTCTGAAATGATATGAAGCCATATTTTCTATATTTCAGATTTTAAGCTTTTTAAAAATAATATCTAGATTCGGATATTAGGCACTTCTTTTTCAATCTAATCCTTGCTCGTAGGAAATTTGGCAAAGTACCGAGAGATTGGAAAATTATACATCATTTGTCGTCTCATTTATTTACGATAATTTTAAAAACCAGATGTGCAGATTTTATAAAAATGGGATGCAAACGAACATAATTTAAAATAGAGAGAATTGGAGATATTTCCCTTATAGGGAAAGCAAAACAACAAAATTTCGAATTTGGAAAATTGAAAGGAAAGATTGAAATGTAGACCAATAAAATTCTGATCAGTTCGTACATCAAAGTATTCGTTTTTCGTTTAAATTCGATTCTTCATTCCGTCTGTGCCGCATTACCAATGTGGTGCTTTTGAAAATCCATTATCATTTCCCCATGAATTTGAGCCTCCACTGAAACCGGCACCACCTCCACCACTACCACTTGGTTTGGCACGTTTTGCACTTGGCCCATCATCATCATCGACTGCGCGCCAACGACGTCCCTTCCCTTTGTCTTTGTTCGCAAATGAGCTACCAGCAATTTCGCGCAGGCGTTCGGGCACAATTTGTTTTGCCTCCTCCAATACCTTGAATAATAAAATTTTTTAAAAAGGATTTGTTTTATTAATACTTTAATCAAATCCTTGGCTTTTGGTGCATTGAGTGGAGTGAAAAATGTGTAGCTGGTTCCCTGGGAATTGCAGAATTAAAATTTTAGTTATTTATTTTTTAACTGTTTTGTCTTGACGCCCAGTACGACCAATTCGATGAACGTAATCCTCCGAATTGTTGGGATAATCGTAGTTGATAACGTATTTGATGTCGCTCACATCTGAATTGTTAAAATTAAAACGAGAAGGTTGAATCGATTTTTATCAATATTTTTTATAATTGAATTATTTATTAATTTAATATAAAACAAATGGGAAATTGGCGAACCAACCTTCCATCACTCCGTACCACGACGAATGCGCGGATTTACGGAGCTCAGAATAGGTTGGCCAAATTCCGACCAACAAAATGACCAATTGGATGTCCAAAGAACATCACAGAAATCTTTTCCGCAGTTTTTTGCCTCATAAGCCGAAGTCGCCATGGGTGGTCCATGCAAGGACCAACGCAGACGACAGGCCTTTGATGTTCCAAACACAACAGTAGTCGACCATATTGGCCAATACTGCTGCTCCCTCCCTCATTCTCCGCTATTACGTGTGTATTCTATGGGGCAGCGATTGTTTTTGTTCGCTACAATTTTTACCGCCAAAGGGCGGATATAGTCGAATCTTTCTGGAAAATGGACACACGCAAATCATCCCTTTAATAAAGGATGGGCGAAGTGGGTAGGGGGAGGAAGATAGTTGGAATAAAAACAGTAATTGTGTGAAATATTTTCGGAATAGATCTTTTTGATTTCTTGGTTGGATAATGTCTACTAATATTTGATAATTGGATTGGATTGAGCCCAAACCCTAATAGGCATACATCTTCTCATTTTAAAACGAACCTAATCCTCTGGCTGCCACATCAGTGGCCAAAAGGATGGGTGTTTTTCCCTCCTTAAACTCTGTAAATGAAATATAAATAAAGAATATATTCGAATTTTAAAATAACCTGCCAAAACCCATTCACGTTCTTTTTGTTCTTTGTCACCATGGATGCAGAGCGCAGGCCAACCTTTAATATAAATTTTATATCTTATGATACATTGAAAAATATACCATCGCGTCTCATATTCCGTGTTATGTCGTCAGCTTTACGCTTGGTTTCAACGAAGATAAGTGTCTTGCATTCTCGCTAAATATTGTTAATGAAATTTGAATTTCAATATTTAATGTGGCCAAAATTTAGTACATGAAATATCTTGGTGATAAGATAAAGACCATGGTTGCAAACAGGCCCCGAATTTAATTTTGCGCCTTACAAAATTCATTTGTCAATGTTTATGACAATTGGAGAAGAGTGAGGCGCCATTTAGTATTAAAAAAGTTAACCTGTCGCATAATATGATCGAGTAATTGAAGTAAACGTCCTTGCTTGGCAAATTCATCAATGATTTCAACATGCTGTTGGATATTGTGATTTGCAGAAAGTTCTAGTGATCCGACATGCAAATGCACAGGATCATTCTGAAAATCGGAGGCCAATGTGCGAACTTCTTTTGGCCATGTAGCAGAAAACATCAAAGTTTGGCGATCCGGCTAAAATTTAAATTCATTAATGGAAAAAGTGATAAATTAGCTGATTACACGAATTTGTCCAACAATTTTGCGAATTTGAGGCTCAAAACCCATATCCAACATCCGATCAGCTTCGTCCAAAACAAGGAAAGTGCATCGACGCATATTGGTTGTATTGCCTTCAAGGAAATCAAGGATGCGGCCTGGAGTGGCCACGCAAATATCTACACCTTTAATTTTAAATTGTTGGTATTATTATTCCATCGGGATAGCGGTAGTCGAAAATGCTAACCTTTACGCAAATCATTTGCCTGGGTTGCTTTTGGAGCGCCACCATAGCAACAAGTTAATTCCAATCGCATTATCTTGCAATATTCTCGTGCAACCTCTTCCACTTGAATGGCCAATTCGCGAGTTGGAAGCATCACAAGGACCGAAGGACCTTCACCCGGACGACGCGGTGGTTGACTCAAAGTATGGACGATGGCCGGCAAAATAAAGCCGAGTGTTTTGCCGGAGCCAGTTTTCGCAATGGAAATCATGTCTCTGCCGCTCAGAGCACCTGGCCAAGAAATTGCCTGAATGATCGTTGGACGTTGATAATGTGCGTAGAGAAGATCAATTATTGGTTCTAAAAATTAATATTACCATTATGAAAATAAAATTTACGTGGAAATCCGCTTTCTCCAAACTCGAAAATTGGGCGAGGAATGTTATTCCCTTCAAGTGTGCATTCACTTTCGGTCAACCATTGGTGGATTTCGGCTTGTTCCCGTCTAGTAATTGCTGCATGTTCACGATACAAATTCTTGGTAATTGGAGGCAGTTGAAGACGGCCCCATTCAACAGGTCGAAGTTTCGAACCAGCATCATCAAGTTTTCGGCCAGCTAAAAGAATGGTCATTTAATAAATTTTTTAATTTATAATTGACCTCCTCCTCCACCGCCTGCTCCATAACCTCCACCACCGCCACCACCAAAAGAAGGTGGACCACCACCATAAGACCCATATCCTCCGCCATAACCTGGTGGCCCATAACCTGGCGGTGGTGGCCCAAAACCATTGAGAGGTTGAGGTGGTCCATATCCGCCGCCCCGACCACCGACTCCATAACCGCCGCCTCCACGAACACCAGCTGGGGGCCCATAACCGCCTCCACCTCCTCGTGATCCCCCACCGCCTCGGCCACCTCCATAACCACTGCCTCCACCTCCACGTCGGTCTCGACTTAAAATATTATCAAATTAAATTAATATAATTCAAAGCAACTTTCGATCTCCACCTCCACCGCTTCTACGATCGCCAGGCATAATTTACTACTTTTTTTTTATTATTTAATAAAATAAGCTGTTTAAATGGCAGAAATTTTCTGCTAAAGTAATAGTATTATTAATGATTAAATGAAGTAATTGGCAATTATATATTTCTGATTTTGATTTAATTACAATAATGCTACGACTATGAGCTATGAGTGAGTCTAGGACCTAAAAGTCGGTCCGCCGACCTTTTCTAGTTCGTTGTTCGTTCTTCGTTTTCAATCAATATTTACGCTTATTTTCTTTTTCTCTTTTAGTTATATTATCTTTGCTCATCTTCGTTGTATATTCACCAAAGTATATCAACATTTTATTTTCTTTAGCAACCACTCCACCTCCACTATTAATTCTCTAACAACTTTGATACTGTACTCTTTTTTTTTTTAATTTTAAAATGACTACCCCTTTTTGCAGGGATGCCAGATGGTTTTTCAGTTTGGGGGGCATTTCGTGAAAAAAAGGGGGCATTTGGGGGGCATTTTCGGTAAAAAAGGGGGCATTTTGGGGGGCAGTTTTAAAAAATGCCAAAAATGCAAAAATTTTTGCCAAAATGACAGTGCAGCGAAAAATTAGACCAAAAATTAGCCGCGCAGCGAAAAATTAGACCAAAAATTTGCCGCGCAGCGAAAAATTAGACCAAAAAATAATAAAAAAGGAAAAAAAAAGACAAAATTTTAAAAAGGGGGCATTTGGGGGGCAACTCAGCTCGGGGGGCAAAAAAGGGGGCAAAATCTCAAAAAGGGGGCAAATGCCCCCCGCGGGTGGGTATTCTGGCATCCCTGCCTTTTTGTCCTTTGTTGTGAATTGTGATGTGATTGCTGCTGATTGATTTGTGAATGATATTTGGAAGGTATGGGTATGGTCTATGGTGGTTCGCGCCCTTTAAATTCTGTTTCACCTTTTTAATCTTTTATTTAAAACAACCAAGAAATTTATATGATTTTTGGGAGTCATCCATGGAACATTAATTATTGTCAAAAACTCGATAAAATTCTAACCTAATTTAACAAAAATAAATAAATTTGCATTATTTAATTTACATTTTTAATAATTTATTTTTTAGGAATTTGTAATAGCAAAATGATATCAGATAATATACATCTCAATTCCTCATCGAAAAACGATGAAAATGAAAGCCAGATCATGGAAGAACATCTACATGAATTATACAGATTTTTGGCAGAAAGGAAATTGAAAATTCCTTCTCAATCCGATTTTGATGTGTCACTTATCAATGTCGATATCGATTGGAAAGGATTGAATCTATTTTACGAGGTTTTTTTTCAAATTTAAAAGCAATAATATTAACTACAATCAAAAATCCAAACAAAATGAATTTGAAGATCGAATATCGGTTTTAGTTTTATTTATTATTTATGATAGGATACGTTAAGTGGCTATTAGTAACAATATTTTTAGTCCATTGATCTCTACTTGAATGCCGAGCTTCGTTCATCAGGCAAAAATTCTCCGGTGATTTATGCAAACAAATTTCGCCATTTTACGCACCTTTTTTTCGCCGATGAGAAATTGGAAATTGAGAGCAAATATAGAGAAGGAGCCAGTGTTGTGTGGGTTAAATTGGAAGTATAAAAAAATTTAACTATTCAATTTTTAGTTATGTTGGTCACCGGTCAAATCGAAGGCAAAATAAAGGGAAAGGGCGAATATCATCTTATGCTATTTATAAATTCAATTTGATTCAAGAAAAGATGGCAATGGATGAATTGGTCCTCTATCAAAAAGTGAATATTGATGGGAATTCGGTAAAAATATCTTGATATATTTGTTTTTAAATGAAAATCATTATAGGGATCCATTACAAATATCGATAGAGATAATAATAGCATTGATGTTGCGTTCAAAGACAAAAAAGCTACATTTGATGAGAATCAAAACTATTCAATTGAAATAGAATACAACAAACACATGTATTATGCTCATCTCAAATCAATTTGGCTATTTGAAAATAAAGGAAGAGGAAAATTTGCTGTATTTCCGGATAATAGTGATTTGGTTTGATTAAAGACATTAAATGCAAAAAATTCATTCATATCAGATTCCATATTTGGATTTTGAAGGGATGCTCTACAATTTTGAAAGCGATTTACAAAGAAGAGGTGGAAATGCTTTTGACAAACAACAAAATCGCGCCATTTTCTCAATTGTTAATGGACTTCATGGAACTGTGCCTTTTAGTATTTTTTTTATCATTTTTTGATTAATCAACCATATTCTTTCTTAAATAGTTTTATGGGGACCGCCGGGCACAGGCAAAACTGTTACAATTGTTGAATGGTTCGTTTATTTAATATTTAATTAAACAAACATAAAAATAGCATTCGACAACTAATTGAAAAAGACTCGAACAATCGAATTTTGGTTTGTACTCCATCAAACACAGCTGCCGATTTGATTGCCCGCCGAATTTATGAGAATGGAACTATTCTTGAACCAAGCCAAATGCGTCGCTATTATAGCCTTGGTATGCGAATGGATGGGAAAATCCTTAGAGGGTAAGCGAGTTCGGAAACGAGTCGGAATAGGGTTTTTTTAATCATATTTAAAAATGGCCACTGATTAATCGAATATTTTCATTTCAAAAATTCCCGACTAATTCACATGAAGACGCATCCGAACTTGTCTTATCTTACTTTTATAAATTTAATAATCTTATTTAAAGGCAAGAGTACCAACGATAGAGACCGGAAACTGGATAAAATCATAAAAATAGAGAAGTACATTTATTTAATTAGACAAAATTTATAAATTTATTCCAGCGCAGCACTTTTCGGCCTGACTGATGAACGTTTTGCAATTGATGAGTACAATGAAATGAAAAAGGCAAATATTCGACTGATTTTTTCAACTTTGGCTTGTTCCACTTATTTGGAAGAAAAAATTTCTGAAGAAAATTTCTTTTCGTAAGTCATTTATGAAATTAAATTATTCATTTTTTAGACATATTTTTATTGATGAAGCCAGCCAATCATTCGAGCCGGAAACATTGATTCCAATTACAAGATTCGCAACGGAAAAAACCCGAATCGTTTTGTCCGGTGATCATCAACAACTTGGTCAGTTTTTACGTGGCATGGGAATAATACATCCATTTAATAATTTAAGGCGCAGTCATGAAAGCTCATTTCTTGAAACCATTTAGCAAACATTGTATTACCTCTTTGATGGAACGTTTGATGACAATGGACAATTCTGTATATAAAGATGGGTAGGTGCAATTATAGAAATTATGTAAAAATATTTAGTATTAGAGATATAAATAATTAAAATAAATATAATTTTTCAGTCGAACATATTGCCAACTCACTGATAGTTATCGATGTCATCCACATATTATTAAATTTTCATCGGATAATTTTTATGATGGCAAACTTAGAGCAGTAAAAGAGGAAGAGAGAAGTGGATTTTGTCAATGGCCATATCTGCCGAAGAAGAATTTCCCAATCATTCTTCATGTTGTTTCAGCCGGATCCGAAATACGTCAAGGCGAGGGCCGCTCTTTTTACAATGAAGGCGAAGTTGATGTTGTGGTGGAATATATTCGGCTAATCCAGCAAACAATGCTTGATGTGGAGGATAAAGAGATTGGCGTCATTAGCCCATATAAATTTCAGGTTTAATAAAATGAGTAAACTTATATTTTTTAAATTTAAAGGCCCAAAAAATTCGAGCGAGCCTCAATAACACAAATATCACTGTCGATTCTGTCGAATGTTATCAGGGTTCGGAGCGGCGAGTTATCATTTTGAGTTTGGCTCGGTCTGATCAGCCTGGATTTTTGACAGAATATAAAGTTTTTTTTTTCATTAATATATTTTTAAATTAATTCGATAATTTAGCGAATAAACACATCATTTACGCGTGCAAAGGAATTGCTCATCGTTGTTGCCTCTCTTTCTTTTGTGAAGAATTTGCACACACATAGAACGAATTATTGGAATGGGTTAGTTGTATTTTTTGCATTAAAAATTTAAATATATTCTTTTAGTTTCATAAATTATTGCATTGATAATGGTGCAATTACAATTGATAAATTTGTGGGCGAAGGTGGCGGAGAATTGAGTAAAGAAGAAATTTTAAAATTTCGCCACCAGCTCAGAGGCACTTTATATTCACCTCCTTCAATAAATACTACACCCCGTGAGGAGCGTAAAAAATTACCATTGCGCAAAACAAAAGAACCGGAGGCCAATTTGCAGAGAAAATGTAAATTAAAAAAAATATTCGAAATGATTTTTTCTATTTTGTTTAGTCATTCCAATTCCAAAATCGGATTCAAAACCATTCACCACGATGTCAGTAAATCAAACATCCTCTTCATCTTCTTATTCATCGACAACGACCACTGAAGAAGAGGAATCATCAAGTCAAGCAACAACGAATAAAAACACTCAAAAAAATCAAAATGAAATGGGAACAATTTTGCAAAGTCCATTAGTTTCAGCAGAAAGCACAAAAGCAATGCTAAAACAAATTCGAAGGATTGAAGGCGCATCTTCATTAAGCTCCGATTCCGATGCAGATGGAATGGCATTTTGGTCAAATCATTTCGCCGAATGCCCAACAGTCCAAGAAGAAAAGAAAATTAATGACAACAAAAAAAGGACTTCGCATTATACGTCAGGAGTTTATGCACAAATGGATTGTTCAAATATTTACTCAGTTAATTCGATTATGGCATACAATTACAGTGATGATGACAATGATGTTGACGATGAGGAAGATGACCCCGAATTGTAAAAAATTCAAATTGATAAAATATTCCAATATTTTCAGAGATGAACTTCTTGAAAAAATGTCTCAAGATCAAACATCATTGGAAGAGGAACAAAAAATACAAACAACAACAAATCCGGCGGCCACCTATTTGGCAGCTCTGCCTTCGATTCAATCTATTTCTGATCTTTCGAACACATCAACATTTATTCCGGATAAAGGAACCGAAATTGCTGAAGGAGCGGAGAATTTAATTTCACAAGGTTTATTCCTCAAATATTAAAATGTAGAATGGTTTCCATTCCATGAAATTGTATAGGAAGCCTAAAAAGTAGCCCATTTAAATTGGACAAAAGATTACAGTGGTACAATAAAACTACTGAATTATTTTGTTTTAAGAGTATTGGCGCATTGGCAAACGTGCAGAAGTGTGGTCCCTCCGGGTTTTGAATTTAAAAATAAGGGAAACAATTTTTTAGGGGTAGTTTGATGCGCTGAACACAAATCTGAGCTCGTATTTTATCTTGGTAAGATAATGCCAACTCTTACCAAGAAAAAGCATAGGGGGGGGGGGGACCAAGGGCATTTTTGGTGGAAATTTTTACATAGCCAAATAATAGCTCATTTAACGCAGCTCGTCGAGCTGAATCTAATGGTACCATTTTTATTGAATAATATTGCAATGTAGGTAAGTTATGACCAAAAGAATGATTGGTCTTAGTAATATATTTGGACATCTAACTTCCTTAAAATGTAATATTATTCAATAAAAATGGTACCATTAGATTCAGCTCGACGAGCTGCGTTAAATGAGCTATTATTTGGCTATGTAAAAATTTCCACCAAAAATGCCCTTGGTCCCCCCTATGCTTTTTCTTGGTAATGTAGAGTCTAATTCCCATTAACCCTACCTTCTCCCCAAATTCATACAGTTGTTCCGAAAATATTTATTTAAATATTCAAAATAATTGTTCAAACATTTTGGGGAGGAATGGGCAGAGGAACGGGGCCAAGCTAACAAGCCAGGAACGGTAAAGCGGACTAGACTGAAGTCAGTCGAGACTCGAGAGTCCCTCTCGCCATTCCTATGCCTATTGTCTTCTCCCCAAGCTCCGCCCATTATTTCAATAAAAGAAATGAAAGAAATTCAATTTAATTATTTATTTTCAAATATTCAATCTTTATTAATTCCATTCATTCCAAATTCCATTCATCTTTCATCTTCCAACATCTTCCACTGCTCCTCCATCCGCTACAGTAAGAGTTGACATTATCTTAGCAAGATGGCAAAATATAAAAAATCCCAGCTCAGATTCGTGTTCAGCGCATCAAACTATCTCTAAAAAATTGTTTCCCTTATTTTTAAATTCAAAACCCGGAGGGACCACACTTCTGCACGTTTGCCGGCGCATTTAACTTTGGGTTTTAAAAATTGATAAAAATCAATTTTGGAAAATGGAAAAAACAATTTTTATTGACAATTTTAATAATTAGATGGCACTCAAACGACTAGTGCACATTGGCAATTCAACAAACATTCGAAGAATTGCATCATTATGTGAAGAATATCAATCAACAAGTGGAGTAAATATACTAAAAAATTTTATAAGTTGACATTTTTTGCATCTATCTTGCATTCCTTTTCATTATTTGACATTTAAATTGGCAAAAAATATCAAATTTCTAAAAATTTTCTAAATCATCGAAACCATAAACTTCGGTCTAAAACTTCAAAAAATACCTTTTCCAAATTATAATATTATTTATTATTGCATTTAATAATGCCATATTTTATATATGCTTTACATTATAATTGTATCTGCTATTCATATTTTATTATATGATCAATTCAATATTCATATTCCGCAAGGCGTGTTCTCAAAAATTCGTATCACACTTGTTCTTTATTGTCTATGAATGATAAATACAATCCATTTTAAATATTTTATTTTTAGAATAATTTTATAAATTAAATAATGAATTATTTAAATAATGAATTATTTAAATGAATACATTCCAGACCGCTTCCAGAAATAATACAAATATATTGGTTCTTTTTTAAATTTTCTGTTAAATTTTTATTATCATCTTTCATCAAACATTTTATTATTGGCAAAATTAGGAGAGCAGCTGGATCGGAAATTCCAAGTGGAATTTGGCGATACAAATTTAGGCAATTTGTTTCTGAATTAAATCGTCCAAAACAAAGACGGCAATCCAATCCAACAGTAAAAATTGAGAAAATGGATTGAGACGAATCATTGGAATAAGATTGGATTGCTGTGGAATATTGAAATTGATTTAAACATTCAATGGATATCACCAGTGATTGTTGACGCATGCCAATTAGAGGAATCAACCAAATTCAATTTGTGGGAGGAATGTTCTATTATGGATAATTTTCCCGATTCAGAGCCGATAAAAATAATTTGCTAAAATTGGGAATTTTTGAATAAAATTTATTTAAATTATACATTATTCCCGCCTATTGACTGGACAGAAAGTGCCGAAAGGCCACAACATTCGACAATGAACAGGGGGTGAAGAGGAAGCTGGAAAAAATTGAATTAAAATTTATAATTTTTAAACAAACAATTTGCATCTGCTGAGGATTATTTGTTTCAATTAGGAATGTATGCAAATGACCAGCGGTAGAAATGGCAAATAGTAATGAATTCAATTTAGATTGATTATGGATGGATTTTGGGGCCAATTGAATTGCACTGAACATAGCCAATGAGGGAATGAGTAAACGGGCGCATTCAGAAATAGTTGAATTGGCCGAAAAACTAACCATTCTATAAATTAAAAAATAATTTGCTAATTCCTTAAATTAACCGAATTGTGCCATCGGAGCAAAGAACAATTGTAAATTTGGAATTCAATGAGCAAATTGAAATGAGACGAATATCAATGTTATTGGCACTTTCCAATTTGTAGGAAAAGACGAAATTTAAATTTACTAAATTTAAATTGAGAAAGAATTTCAAATTTTGATTACATTTTTCGTCCAAATTCCAGCAAAAAAGTTCGGATCGGCCACCGCCAGTTAAAATCAAATTATTTTCTTTCGTCAAACAAATTGTTTCTATACTTGATCGATGCATTTGAATGTAAGATTTTTGAATAAATTTTGGTTGATCATTCTCATTTTCATGATTCAGTAAAAATGAAGAAATTCGTCGATCCATTGAGCCTGTCAAAATGATCCATCCATTTTGCGTGGATAAAGCGGACAATGCAACAATGTTTTCGGAATGAGAAGGAGCCTAAAAATTAATAAAAAGTTAAATAAATAACCAATCTATTTTGACGTTATTTTGAGTTTTGACTTATATTATGAAAAAATTAAAGCATATTCTGTAATTTTATGATTATGACCTAAAAAATCCAGAGGCCCTATAATTATAAATTATATTATTTTACCCTGATTAAATCAATTTGAATTGGGTTGAGTGGCATAAAATGCAGCAAGGAATTCTGAGTGAAAGCAAAACTTATATAAGAACAATTAAATTTGAATTAAATAAAAAAAAACCCATATTTATTGTCATCATTGTTTGGGATGAAAAATTGCCAATGACGGTTTCCGCCTCCACATTTCATTTGACTTAAAAATGAATTCGTCTTCTCATCAAAAAGAACAAAATCATCCTGAAAAATTCAATTAAATGAATTTTGTGTAAATTAATTTTATTCTACACTTTGGAAACCGGCAATTAGTCGGCGATTTCCATCTTGCAAAAAGGAACAAGGCCATTCAAAATTGAGTCGATGAAGTGAGCATAATGATAAATCTGAAAAATTACAACATTAATTGTATTTGAAATAATAAAATGTTAACCTAATTCATTTTGTTCATTTTTAAACCGCCATTTCCATTTCCTCAATGTTCCATCGCGTCCCAAACTGTGAAATTTACCAATAAATTGGTCATCAATAAATTTGGTATTGGAAGGGTCAAAATTCAATGCAGTCACTGTACTGTTTCCATGGGCTTCGCGATAAATGCAAATACACTTAAAAATGCAAAAAATTCCAAAAATTTAATAAATTTACAAACATTTGGTGTCCCTTTGCCAATAGAATATGCCAATATTGTGCCGGATCGAGTGCCCAGAAAAAGAAGGCAAATTGTTTCCATTCCATTTTCCTCTTCATTTTCATTCTTTCGCTGATGAATTAGCAAAGTGCTTTGAATGTGCGGAAAATTGGTCAAATTTTTTGAAAGCTGAAATTGGGCGAATTGATGAAAATGCAATTCTTTGCCTCCAAATGATTGAGAAAAATCAAAAATAACCTACAAAAAATGAGAAATTATTCTAAATAATTAAATTTACGGCTTCTCCGTTTGTGTTTACAGTCAATATAAAATGACACTCATTTGGGTGAATCCAAATCAATTGTAAAAATTCGCCCTCCAAAATTGCAAAATTAAAATCAAATTCTCGATTAGAATTGCTAACTGGGAAAACTATTAATAAATTTATTTTTGATTGGAAAAATTAATAAACTTTTAAGGATGAATAATGCTTTTTTAGTGCAAATTGCAAGTGCATCCAATTTTGTGGAATATGTAAATAAATCAGGGCGAAATTGTTGTTGACCATCATCATGGAATAATAATTTAGCACTAATTTTTGAGGAAAGTTCGGAAAGGAGGATAAATTCACACAATTCATTGGATAATTTGAAAATTTGTAGATGCCTTAAATTAAATTATTTATTAGAGATGATAAATTTATTTACCTGAATTCATCGATTAAATACAATAATGTATTTTGCTGCCAAATTGAATTAACAAAAACAAATGTATTCACTTTTATTCGGGGTAAAATTGGTTGCTTTGGGTCATCAAAATTTATAAAAGATGAAACATTTGCGAGACCACCTCTTTCGGAAGCTAAAATCTAAAATTGAATCATTTAATCAAATAATTTGGAACGAAAAATTACAAAATTAACATTTCCATCAGATTGATTAAAGCAAGGTTGGATGGCTCGAATTGTGCCGAATGAACCACCACAAATATTAATCTTTTTCAATAAATTCACATTGATCAATTCATAATTTATTTCTGAATTTTTTATTTTCATTTGGTTCAAATGTTCATTACCTGTCCATTGCCAAATGCAAATATATTCATCCATTCCAGCAGTAAATATTAATTTTTGTTCCGACATAATTTCTAGAGCAAAAATACGTGCTCCATGACTGAACTTTTCACAAATCTAAATGTGATTAATATTTAATGAATTAGCCAATTTAATTGGATCTCAATGAACCTGTTTTCCGGTATTTTTACACCAAACACGAAGTGAACGATCATCGCCTACACTGAAGAGGAAATTTGGAAGAGAACGAATTGCAAATGGCATTCCCTTAATTTGAAATTATTAATTAATGAAGAAAATCCAATACATTATTCCCTTGAAAAGTTCGCACAATTTTGGTTCCATATTTCGCTGGATTAAAAAGATAAATAGCACCAAGGGAAGTGCCAGCAAATATTTGAAGGGATTCCCAATTGTCTCCATCCAAAATCGACGATGTTCTTTAATTTTTTTGAATATATTTTAAATTATTAATAAATTAAATACATAATAGTTCTGCTTTCCAGTTGAATTGATTTTTCTTCAAAATTTGATAAATTAAAGAATTCATTTGTTTCGGAATAAGATAATCCACCAAAATTAAACAATTTCAAGCAATTTGTTGCGAAATGAAGAATAACCTTTTAAAAAATCAATGTTTATTTTTTTTTAATTTTATTTAACCTTGTTATCTGAAAGTATTTTAGCTGCGGTAATCCAATGATTGAATTCAAATTTATATTTGGGAATAATTTTGCTATTGCTTTCATGTTTAGAAATATTATCCAAAAATAAAATTGCACATTCCTTTTCGCCGAAACAGAATAGACCTGAAATTCCAATTTTCAAATTAATATAAGCAAAAAACCTTTGTTGTTTAAAAATGGGAGGACACCGTGCACATTCGATTTTGAATCAGGAAAAATATCAAAAGATAAAACGGGAATTGTGCTTGTTGAATTTGTTGGATAAAATTCAAGAAAATGACCATGCCCTTAAATGGATTAAATAATTTAATATTTCTTTTTAATAACCTGATAATAAATATTCCTCATTTGAAGGCAAATAAGGCAAATTTAATGTTGACAAACAAAGACGTTCACCATAAAACAAAGTCGAATTTGGTTGCAATTCCCCTTCATTTTTATTGTCAATTTCTTTTAAATAATTATTCATTTCTCTACAAAATATTTTATTGTAAATATAACAAATAAATGATAAATACATATATTACTGAATGAAAAATCAGTTCAAGTTGTATAATTTAAATATTAATTGCCATTTTTTGTATTTGAATTTTTCTTGTAGACATAACAGCGTGGGAATGTTTGTTCAATCTTCTCCAATTGTTTATTAAGATAAGAGAGCATCGGTGTGTCCATCTTAACTATTTGTTTCTGACCATCCTTTGCAGTAATTTCCATTAAAATTTCATGTTCCCCTTTTGAACAAGACCTTTGATTATTTGAAACCTAAAGTTCATTCATATTTGATAATAAAATGCAAATTCAAATACATTGATATCAAAACGGAATCGGCATGTTGAATATTCATTTAATGATGTTTCCGATTGTTTAGTTGTTTTTTCCAATGTTGTTGGATTTGAATGTTTATTTCTTGGTGCTGGTATAGGTGGTTCTTTCCTTTGTTCTCTTTCCTCCATTTTTTTCCTAAATTTTTAATTAAATTTAGAAATTTTAATTTTAAATCAGCAAAATGACGGTACTGGTTTTAGGGGTTTTCCAACATGCTGAATCCGAAAACAATATTGATTTTTTGGTTTAATCCATCTAAATTGTACGAGAATAAACGACCATTTTAATTGAAACGCACATTTCCGACCATTTAAGTGAAACGTGCAAACACGGTAAAAAAACATAACATATGCAATGCAATGCAATGCATGCACATAGATAGCAATAGCAATCACATGCAAGAAATCATTAAATTATTATAGATTTCACAATAACAAGAACAACCGAAAAATAATTAATTTATATTTTACAGCTTAACAACATTAAAAGCTATCATAACATAATTAATAAACTAACATCGGATTGATGGCGCAACCACAATCGGCAACAAAAAGAAAAAGATTTTCACCAGAAAATTCGTTGAGTCGTCCAATGCCTTCAATTTCATCCGACCCTGCACAATTCTCGCCAGATCGACAAATATTGCTATCAAAGCCAGGTTTATTTTCCTAATAATTAAACATAAGGAAATATGTAATATCCAACAATAATATGAAAACTGCTGATTATTGTTTTATAATAATAGTTATGGATATTGTTTTTCGAATTTAAACCCGATTAATCCTCATTTTTTAGTAAATATTGGCGAATTTTCATTGGATATTTCGCGCAATTTGCAATTAGGCCGTTCACAGGTTCGATATTTGAACGAGGCGGTTATTGACAAGAAAATGTCCACAAATTTGGCCAATGGCATTGAAAATTTTGTGCAAAAGGATCGTGACGAGGGCATTGATCAAATTTTGCGATGGATTAATCGAATGGCAGCGCCAAACAGCTCATTAAAAAAGGTTTGTGGCATCAGGGTTTAGAGAGGAATTTTTAATTGAATCTACAAATTTTATATTCATTATTTTTATCAGCAAAACTTACTTGGATTTAATTATCGTAAATCATAATTTTCATTTCCTTATTTACAGAAAAGAGCTTATAGATTTTGTAAATTATATTCAATATTAATTTTTTTTCAGACAATTCATGAATCTGAATTCGTTACATGGCGAGGCACTCTTACTCGACTATCCACTTCCACCTATGATGTCGGCTCTTATGCGGTTGGCATCAAAGTTGCCTGTGTCAAATACAAAGGTATTCAAATTCTTTTTTTTTTCGGGAGATTATTAATCTTAATAAATGAATATACATAAAAATTACCAAATAAAAACAACGGTTCAATTAATAACAATTTTATAACCTCATAGTTCTACCAAGAAATTTTTAAAACTAATTTGATAAAATTATAAATTTAGGAGTCTATTTTCTTCGTGAATTCGATACCCAAGCAAAATTGTTGAGCGAATCTACCCGTAGTGACTATCAACGCCGTGCGTGCTATGCGGGTTTCAAATTTGAGCAAATTTGCACAACTGATGAAATTGGCCAAAGGCCGGACACAACCGCACCAGTCAACCAAAACAACGAATTCATTGGCATGTTCAAAGGTAATGAAGGGAGATAAAGGAGGCCAAATAATAGAATTTCGAATCAATTTCATTCATTTCCCATTAAATTTCAGCAACTCTGAGTTCACCAGTGCTTCAACAAAATGGCGCTAATCAAGGGAGTGGGAGTGATACGCCACCACGCACTTTTCGAATAGTTTTTGGCGCCGAAATTGATTGCATCTCACCACAGGGACATTATATGGAGGTAAATTAATTAAAAATTAATCATTCGACGAAAAGAATACAGAACTTAAAATTGGATTCCACATATTTCCATCATTTTATTATTTCAGATCAAAACACAATTCAAAGAATTTGGCCATGGCAAAGGATTCGGCAATAAAGGTTTAAAGAGTACAAATTTTTGTAAATTTTATTATTTTTTTGCAGCCTTAAAATGGTGGATTCAATCCTATTTGATTGGAATTCGTCAATTTGTCATCGGAATTCACGAGAATTGTGTGAGATTCAAAAATTAATAATTTTTATTAAAATCAGAAAAAGTAAATTTTTCTGCGCTTAATCTATCATTTTTGCAGTGATCCTGAATCGCATTGAATTGCATAAAATTGATTCATTGACCAAATCATACACCGAATTAAATTTCAATACAACCGTCTGTTTTGCCTTCCTTCATTCCTTCCTGCAAACTGTCAAAGATTATTTGGACAGAGAAGATGAAGGAATTTTGGTTGTTGAACGGTTGCCCACTTCACATGAATTCAAATTCCAATGGATTTCACCGGAAAATGTTGAAGACACTGCAAAATATCAAGTTATCAGCAACGAATTTAAGGTAGAATTGGGGTAATTGTTGGATAGTAATTCTAAATATTATAAAAAAGGCATAATAAAAAAATAAGATCAATGTTTAGAATCTAAAATTACTCTAGAATATATCCATGTTTAAAATTTTAGGCGATTATACACATTTTTGGCACATGTGAAATTTCTATATAATTTATTATTTTATAATATTGGAATTTTTGCAGGTACACGGATGGACCTAGTTCTTTTCTTCCTATTTATGTTGGACTTGGACATGAAAAAATGATGCAAAACGGGAAAACGAATATTTATAAATCTCATCAGATTAATTTTTATAATGTTCTATTATATTTTGCCTTATATTTTCTTTTTATCTTTGATCTGTTTTTAAATAAATTTTGGCAATTGGATATGAAGCAATTAAATGTCGGTGGTGGTAGAGTTTATATTTTGATTTAATAAATTTATTAAATCTGAATCCAATCTGGGAGGAAATAATCTTTTTTATCGACAATTTTTTCCAGTACGGAACCCGGCCTTGGCCATCCACCAAAATAAATTGTCTTTCTTTCTCCAATTTCATTTTGATTCTTTATCATTGCCAAATAACCAATCCACCAACTAAAAGTGCCCGTCGAAATTATTGTATGATGGCAAAGTGTAAGGATTGCCATGTCTACTTCACGGTAGCCAGAATTCAAATAATAAATTGCAACAGATGGCCCTTAAATGGTACACATTAAACTTTTTAAAAGGATTTTATAAGCTCACTCTCTTTTGGCAAAATAATATTCTTTTTTGCCCAAGCACGATTATCGCTGGAAATAATAAAATTCACATTTTCTCCGTTGAATTGTTGCATTGCTCTTTGAAAATATTCCCTTGAGGCAACCATATGACCGTATCTTATATTCCTTTGATGCATTGTCAAATCCATTCCATGCCGAACATGAACACCAACAAAAGTTGGATCTGATTTTGTAAAAAAGGAAACATATTGAATTACTCCAACACAGCATCATCTTTCTCCATTTTGCCTTTTTTGTTTCGAATTTCCTCTAAAATCAAATTTGCTCTCTCCACAATACCCGGGAGAAAATTGAAATTTATTCTTATCAATTCTTCATATTTTGGATGGAAATAACGAAATGATTGAAAATAGCCATTAACAAAAGCCACTCGCCGATCATTTCCGATGAATATTGATTGATCAAAAAGAGCATCAAATTTGCAACAATCCTTTAAATTTATTTTGGAAATTTATGAACTTAAAAATTCATATAGCTGACAATAATGCCTAAGGACCTTTCCTATTTGTCCTACTGTACCCCCCACTTTTTGCCTAATCGTCAAGTCCCCTTTCAATCAAATATTGTCGCCCTTATCTGCTTTTTTAAATGCACCCTTTTTTGCTCTCCTAAATTTTAGCTCTTCATATTATTATTATTACCGTATTTTTTCTCGCACAGTTAAAAAAGAATAATTTAAAGTCAAATTCCCCTTATCCCTATACCGTCCATTGAGCCGCTAGGGGCTTAGGCTTCCACTGAGCGTGGCGAGAGCGCAGCTCTCTCTATAAACCGATTAATATTAGCTTATAAACTAAATGTTATATAAATGCATAAGCGAGTTCAGCAGAATTATGATTGGCCGGATAGAAAAGCAAACACCTTGAATTCAATTGTCAAATTTGCATTTTTGGCGATAAATTTTTGCAAGCTTTTACTCTCAACCAATTCCACCATTTCATCCATTTGAAATGTCCTTCGTAACATGCAATCCGAGGGTGTACCAATTTGGCTCTTTCTCTTTGTGCTAAAACACGTAAAGCAGCGAATTGGAACATCAAATTGCCAAGGCCTTTATAATGTAGAAAATAAGTAGGCGATTTTCATATTCAGTACATCAGACCAACCTGGGCTGGAAATTATTTTATTTAATTTTAATATTTCTTCCCTATTGGTAATAATCCTTTTTGGCACCACCTATAATTAAAGTCGCCGACAATGAATTTTTGCCCTCTCCGTTTAACCATCAAATCCTCTATGCTCGAATGAATTATTGCTTCAGGCATCTTCCAAGGTTGGTCAAAATGCATTTGATCACCGCCTCGAGGAAATATTGCCGTTTTCATCAATATGGAGCCGCCAGCAATTTTGTCATTTTTAATTAAATTTTCCAAAGAATTGGAGGAGAACCCAACAAAAATTGTAAAGAAAAATACCAATAAAATGACTAACGGAAATAAGAATAATTTTTTACGGAAATGCAGAATTTTCATTAAAAAAGGGGATAAGAATGGCTTGAAAGAAGAAATTGAGTATAAAAGGCATAAACACCCTTCATCTATCTTCTCGGAATTTAGGTCAGCTCTGATGAGTAAAACAGTAATAAACTAATTTATTTTTCCCCAAATTTCATTTCATTGAGATTTATTAAAATATCAACAAAAAATAAAGTTTTTTCGTTTCCCATGATTTGATGGATTGAGCAAAGATAATTTACTTAATTAAATAGAACAAATTTTATTCTTTTTCATTTATTTCAAATTTATCACAAGGCACAAAATTGGACAAGATAAATAAAATGGAAGAAAAAATACAAAATAAAAATAAAGGAATGAAAATAGTTTGGGAAAATGCAAAATTTTTTAATTTAATTTAAATCGAATCATCATTCTCTTCTCGAGGCATCCTCTCGACAAAGGCAAATGCAAAAAGGCCAAACAGGCATCCAATGATGAGGATGAGAATATGCCATTGGAGAGTGAGGTAAGTGGAATAGAAAAATGCGGCACAGGTTAACAGTGATTGGAAGAATTTGAACAGGGAAAATGCCTGTGCACTTTGATCCGGATATTTGGCAATGAGGAGGGCATAAATTTGGGTATTCCAGCAAGCATCGCCGAAGCCAAGCAAAAAACCGCATAAAAGTGCGACCCATATGCTGGAAATGTTTTGGGAGAAATTAGTTTATGTGAATTGAAAATGAATTGCGGGGACCTGGGTGTGAGGAATCGACTTTCCTCCATCGTTTTGCCGAGGGGTGAATTTCCAGGCAAATTGGCAAAAATGGAAGCAAATGCAATTAAATGGACGAGGGCACCGAGCAGTACAATCCGGTTGCGGCCAAAACGACGCGTTCTCGAAACGAGGATGCCAAAAAGGAAACCAGCTAAAAATAAAAATATTAAGTCTTAAAAAATGGATGGAATGACTTACAGGTGATCTGACCCAATCCTTGGACAATTGCATTCAAAGCTAACAAAATTTTTGGGTCCATTCCCTGATTGATTTGGAATAATTCTGTGTTGACAATGCAAGTTGGATAAATGGAAGACCAAAAACTGAGCACAATCCCAGTGTACATGAAAACCATCGAGAAAATGCACATTCGCCGAGTGAATGCCAATCGAAGGGTCGATACTAAACAAATAAAATAATAAATTATAAAAAGGATAAGTGACTAACAAAGTATTTCCAAATGGGGCGTTGGTGGCTCTTCTGATTGAATTGTTTGATTTTGTCTGTGCGTTGGATCGAGTGGTTCAGAAAGTGCCGGTGAATTCCTTCTCCGAATTTGGACAGGCGGAAGTCGAAGGAATGCCAAAATGAGGACGCCCAGCAAAGTGACCCCAGTGAATGAGGCATAAAGAATGAAAATGGTGGAAGCAGAGAATGAGGTTTGATGTTGGGAATTGTGTGATTGTATCAGAAAAACCGAAAGTAGAAAAAGACCACCGCAAGCTTGACTGAAATAAAAAATAAATGAATTAAATTGGAATAAAATTGAGACCAAGATTGGGAAAGGGCCCAGAAGAGGCCACTGTGTTTGCCGGCCGTCTCCTCTTTGCTATTCAATGCCAAATATTTACCCTGGGCCGTCCAAATTACTGAATTTATATATTGTAATAATTCAATCTCAATTTGGTAAACCTGCTGCGCCCAGTCCAAGTAAGGCGGATGAAGCGAACAAATACCATCGATTAATAAAGAGGAAACCGGCTTGAAAGAGGGCATAAGCCAATCCGCCAAAAACCATTGCCCATCTCGAGCCAATACGATTCACAATTGGGGCGGCCGCAAAATTGAGAAGCGTAAAAGATGCATAAATAATGGCCAGACTAAAAATTAAATAATTTAATTTGAATTGCAATAAATTACCTGATATAACCGTCATGCCGCCCTCCGGTGAAGGAATTAAGCACTGATTCCTCGATAAATCCCTGCGAATTGAATGCAAGAAAAATGAAGAAAAATCCAAAGCCCAGTTGGAGAACATTGCGAGTTTGTTGGCCCATTCTGCAAAAAAATTTCAAGTAGTATTTGTTAGTAAAAAAATTGAGCAATATTTTAATTTATTCTCTATGAACCTTTCTGGATTTGTTTATGGATTAAATCTTTCTAGACTGGAATCTGGACTGGGGCATGGACTTCGAGTAGGGCCTGCCGTATCCAATCGATGGTACATTTTCTTTTTTTATATTGTATTGTACAATTCAAATATGATTTTTTTTTGAATTTAATTTTCTAAATTTTTTCATAAATTTTTCTTATCAGAACAATCATAAATGATTCATTCATTCTCTCCCAAAATGAATTCTAAAATGAGAGATAAGCATGAATGGAATAAAAAGAACAAAGTCCAAATCATTAATTTATGGTGTTATTTGGACGAACACCTCGCCGCTTCTCCAAAATTTTTCTCAATAAGATAAAAAAACTTGCCTGCTTTTACTTTGAAATTCTCTCTTCTTCTAACAATTGAATTGAGTGAAATAAAAAATTTTCGGACTGTTTATTGGAAGAAAAAAGAAATGACTAAAAAATAATGATAATGATAATGAATTCGAATTGTTTATGATAAAAATAAAATAAAAAAGCGTATATAATCCCATCTATCATTTTCAATTCACGAATCTCGATTATCTTTTTTTCCTTATCTTATCAGACAGTTTTTATTCACTTCACAAAGGCGTCGATTTTAGTACTATTTTTTGTTTTGACGGCAAAATAGAATTTCTTTTATTTCTCTTTCCCTTCTCCCCTTGCTAATTTCTTCAAAAAATCGATTAGCATAGACGTTAAAAACGCAAAAAGCTGTTTTTGGTTTGGAGAAAAAATTTTGAATGGGATGGGAATGGGATGCAAATTTTTTTATTTATCAATAATCAGCGCTTTTTCATTATTTTCTTAATTCACGTTCACCATTTTTATGAACTATGCACCAAAGCCAAAACCCAAAATACAAATTTTAATATTAGCTTTCAGCTTTTTATCAATTGTTTTTTTTCATAATTTATTCAAATGAAATTACGCGGTAAGGACTCAACACCAGCGACGGCAAGCAAAACAATCAATCCCAAGAGTGAACACAAACTTGGTCGAGAGAAAGAACAGGTTTTCCTTTCTTACAATTCATAAATTTGGATTAAATTCAATTAGTAGTAAAGTTAAAAATTACATCATACAGCATTACATTTACATGCCACGTATATTCTAAAAAGAATTGCATTTTTTATTGGTTTTGCTTTCAAAATCTATCAATATTAAATAGTATAATATTTGGTCATAGAATAATATATTGATTTTCGTTGAAAATGTTAATTCAATGATTTTAGATGATGCCATCCACATCAAAAAGCTGCAAATTGGCTGTAACTGCTGTCGCTTCCTCCTCTTCGGTCTATAGTACTCGACGAAGCAGCACCGCGTCAGCAGAATTTTCTCCTGATTCACCCAGTTTTGGTCGCGTTGCCAAAAGCAATGCTCGATTACTGAATGGTTTGTCCATTAATTCTTGAATTAGAAATGAAAATTTCAAATTTTTAAGGTTTAATTAGCAGCGGTAAAGGTGTTGGCGGCAGTTATTTGGACACGGGAGTTGCATTACCTGAATTGAAAATCTACGAATTGGCCGACAAATGCCCAACAATTAACAAATTATTGAAGGCAGCCAATGCAGGAGGGAGCAGCGAGGATGCCAGCAAATTGAATATTACCCTGGAACAATTGGTTTGTATTGTGTTTAGTTTTAAAGCAAAGATAAATGAGGAAAATTATTGTTAAATTTACATAACTCGTCACAATTCTAGTCAACCATCCAAGTGGAAGTGGAGGAGCTGTGCGTCCAGAATGTGGACTATCAAAGGACAATTCATGGCGAGATCACCTATTTGACCACTGGTGAATATCCAACCGAGGATTTGCGCTCGCGTCCGATGCCCAACTATGTCACATTGACACCCGAACAATTCAAACGTTTGACTGATCGAGCAAAGCAAGCTGAATCGACTGCAAATACAAGGTATAATTGTGAAGGTCACATATTTGTTGATATTATGACAAAAAAATAAAATTAAAAACATTCTCTACAAATTAAGATAACAAAAACAAAAAGCATTTTCAATGAGTTTATATTAAAGAATTCTAATAATCAAAAGTACTATTTATTTAGTTAATAATGAATGCATGGATAGGTCAATGAAACAGTTCATTTTAATTTCAGTCTCGCCGATTTGGGTCTTCTCTCTTCTCCAGAGGATGACGAAACCCCACACATTTTGGATGTTCCTCAACGATTTTGGACATGGGCCAGAGAGTGAGTTGGATTTTAAAAAATTCGATAAATTTACTAATATTTTAAATATTTTTTATTCAGGTATTTGCGTCATATTTCGGCTGATACAGTTGAAGAATTTCAAGATAAATTATTGTCTCGCTTTTCTGAAGAATTAATTATTGGCAAATATTGTCAAGAAGGTGGGCACAAAATTTTCTAGAATTTCTTGACACTAAAGAAATTAGGAATTAATTTTAAAATATTCTAATTTTTCAGATACAAAATTTGATCAGATGCAACAAATTTCACCCGATACCAAAAATTCGTCCCCCACAAAATCAGCAACCGCAGTAACAAAAGCTGGCCATGGGCCGTTGAAAAGGAAATTTTCAATTGAAGAGGATTCTTCACCTTCTTCTACGGCAGGCGATAATTTTGAACATTCTCAAAAATCGGGCAAGACACCAACCAAGCAGGCAAAAATCACAAATACCCAAAAATTGGTTATCACGAACAAAATATCGCCAGTGAATAGGTAAAAAAAAAAAATAAATTCTAATTTTATAAATAATCAACAAAATTATTAAAATAAACTAGTTTTCCTTCTTTTCAGTTCTAAACTCAACAAAAAATGGGCAAAATATCCACCATTAGAACCAGCAAGGGCTTCGGTTGCCTCAACTAATTTGTTGCTCAATCAAAATGTTTCAAAAATAACAGGTTTTATCTTCCTTTTATAATTTATTTTTTAAAACTTAAGAGACTAAATCCTTGGCAAACGGACGCCTGTCAAATGGGACATCATCGTCCGGGAAAGCAAAAGTCATGGCAAAATCGTCGTTCACAAAACAAAATAAGACCTCAGTCAATATATCGCCAATTCGACTACATCGTCGCTCATCAAAAACACCAATGAGGTTCAGAATATTTCATACAAACGTTAATCTTTAAAAATGGTCAAAATTTATTTTTTAAAAATAATTGTCCACTGGACGTTCGAACCTTCGTTCTCTTAAAAAATTAAATAGGACGAAATAAATTGACATGAAAATCGATAATAAATGATGCATCCAACATAAGAAAAATTATCTTTAATTGACTTCGAATTAGGGATTAATTGTATTTCTTTAACAATAATTTTTTCCAGTCCTAATCTGTCAAAAAACGAAGGAAGATTGAGATCACCGTCGGGAAAATTCGTCTCAAATAAAATTGTTGACACACCAAAGTTAAGAGGAGTCAATGCATTTTTGTGCGAAGAAGAGGAGGAACAAAGCAGTGATGAGGAAGATGGCGAGGAAATGGATGAAGACGAAGAAATGACAGATGGAATGGACAAGAAGCCGAATGGAGATGATGAGGAAATGATCGAACAAAAACCGGGGACCAGTGGCACCAGCTGCATTACCCCAATTGTTCAGGTTAATTAAATTTGCCAAAATTTTTAGTTAAAAAATTAGACTAAAAAATTGAAGAAATTAATTCATTTTTTTTTATTATTTCCTTTCTCAAAGGCATTCAATGTCCATTAATTTCTTTGCATAATATAAAACAGCACACAAAATCCTACTCCTATTTCATTTTTCATAAAACCTAATTCAGGACGAAGTGACCGCAGAATTGGCCAAAAAGCAGGCCCAACTTCGGGAATTGTACACTCGTACCCGGCCATCAATTGAACGCATTTATGCGCGTCTACTCAAGGAATATGCCGTATATGAGGCATTCCACCAAATTGATGACGCCGACCATAAGGTTTAATGAGGGGAAATTAAACTTATTAGAAATTTAACATCCTCCAAAAAATTTCAGCTCTTTGAAATTGGCTCAAAATTCGAACGGCTCTACACCTTCAATCGGGAACAGAAACTAGAGACAAAAGCAGCAGTGGAACAGCATCAGCAAATTTATGCAAAATTTCATCCAAATGCGGAAATTGTTAAAGAAGAAGAAGGCAACAGCAGCAAGGCTAAACCAATGAAAACGGGAAAATGAGAAGAGAATTGATTGGAATGGGTTTTTAATTTGAAGCCAATTTTTAATTTATTATAATTTCGATGCATCATCTTTTTACGTTATTTAAAATCAATTCCCACATCACAGATTTGTAATTGTAAGGAAATTTGGATTTGATTGACCTACCATTTAAATTTATTAACTTATTTTATAAATAAAGAATTTGTTGGGAAAATTTGAATTGAATTTTTAAAAGCTTAAAAGTTAAAACAGTTCAAAATATTTAAAAATTCTCAGTACCGTCGGAAACCTATTTGCGTGATTGGTGACAACTCTCACGGGGCAAAAATATTGAATTAAAAAATTGGTCACCGGTAGACACAATAGAAAATAAAGCAAAATTTGAGGACCATCAAGGGATTCTTTTCGCTTGTAACTAAAAACTAATGACTTTGTCACCCAAGTTTTGTGGATATTTCCTATAGAATTACACTCATCCAGTATTGGATATTTGTCTCATCAGTCATCACATTAGCAACAGCTGCAGCCTCAGTATTTCCTCGTGCTTTTTTCCACCATAGTAATAGTTGGTTAGAGAAAAGTGAAATAGAAAGATGGGAAAAACGCGTCAAAAAAATTTTTAGTTGCCCCTGCAATTACTACTATTTGTGTGGATTTGTAGTATGTGGTTGAGAAAAAAGGAAGGGAAAAGAAGCAAAAGAATAGGAGAGAGGGAAGAGATTGGGAAATATTAATGGAGGAAAGAATGTGTCTACGGACAGACAGCAAAAGACGATCGATATTCTCAGCTATTTCAGTTGTAAAAGAAAGCGCTCACATCGATTTTATACTGTCGTGGTCATGTGAATCCGGTATATATTAGTTTGCTCTGATGAGTGTATTTAACATTTATGTGTGTCGCCCGGGTACTAGTCGCTGGGTTTTAGTACTTAGGAAAAGTATTTACGATGCGATGGTGCATTTTCCGATTGTAAAATGCACAATTAAATCAATCTAGCCAAACACACTAAACCAAACGGTTTAAACTATTGTTTTTGCAGCATTTTCAATTAAATCAAAAATGCATCGATCAAAATCAAATAGAAATGTTAGCACACGGTATACAGGAAAATGTTTACAAATATTCCATACCACCTATACTTCTGCTTTAAAGTAATCAGAAATAAAGCTGAAAATTCATCCCCTTAAAATTGCGAAATTTCCATTTAGGATGAAAATTTTAAATTTCATTCATCAAAAAATTACATATGCCCAAATCCATAATATATTTTACTTCTGCTGTTTACATACACATTTTTGGGAAATGAGCCCCCCCCCCCCCCCCCCCCCCCCCATGGGTCATCAGGATTTTTAGGGTTATTCATGAGATAGGTTACGGATATGGTGGGGTAAAAATTATCTCACGTAACCCCTAAAACCTAACCATAACACCCGAAGGGGCCCTTCACTTCTACGTTCTACCCTTCCCACGAAAAAATGGGATGTAAACGCCACAAGTACTTTCCTACATTTTTTTAGCCTAATTATTGAATTGTTATTACATCAATTTCCATTCAATTCAACATATATATTGAATATAAACATGGCCTCCATCATTTCTGCATCCGCCTCTGACCATGGGGAAGGAATGTTGTCATTGGAAGAGAGACGGCAGCAAAGGGAACAAATCATCAACGGGGTGAATCGAATTTTTACATTTATTTAAAGTGGAAGATTTTAAAAATTTATAATTTTTTTTTAAATTAAGAATAGATGATTTCCAATTTTTTTTACACAGAAAGAATTTTAAATTTAATTAAATATTTTTTGAATATTATATTTTAAAAAATGCATAAGTAAAATAAAACATTCTTTATTTTTATTTTTTTGTAGGAATTGAAGGCAAAATCGGCTGAGCCAACTGTAACAAATGCTATCTATCAACAACGAAAGGCAGTGATCGTATCCAATGTTCAAAGAGGAGAAAAAAGGGAAAATCCAGCAAATACGGTAGCAGTGAATCATGGCTATAGGGAACACAGTGGTGGGTTCATTTTTTTAAAATTTTTTTATTAACTTAACATTGAAAAAACTAAACCATTTTGACCTTTTTTTCGGAATAAATACCCTAATAAAAATTTATATAATTAAGGAATTTCTCATTTTATATCAATAATTATTCTTAATTTCTTTAGCGCGAAAAGTGTCCGTGGATTGCATTGAGATTCTCGACGATGATGACATTGAAGAATTGGAGCAATGTCGCCCGCCTCAACTTCAACAGGTAAAGATTTTATATATGATTAGGGTAGAGGATATTGGCTTTGGCTATGAAAATATATAGATTTAATATGCAAAAAACATAAAAAAAGATAGAATTTTCAATTTTAATTTCAGAATTAGAAAATTGATTGAAGGTTCGAACTCACTTAAAAACATTTATTTCCATATTTTTAAACTATTTTCATGAATAAAATAATCTCCCAATTAAAGCAGCAGCCAGCATTAATCGAAATGGATGACGACGACGAAATCCGAGTTATTGAAGAGCCAATTCCGCCACCAAAACGCGCAAAATTCGATGGCATTAATCGGGCACTTCAACGGGAACAAAGACAACCACAACAAGAGGAACATAGTCCAGTGCCAGAGGATCCAAAAAATTCAACAATCGAGGTTCAGTCATACATTATTTGCTTGCTGGTTTAATTAACGAGTTAAAATTAAAAAGCATAGTAGACATAGACAGACTTCTTACAAGTTGGGGAGTGAATATGATTAAAATTATTAAAAAAAATACCAAAAAAAATGTCCACATTTTTATGTTATAAGACTTTTTTTAAACAATGAATAAAAAGGGCATTTTTCCATAAAATTTCACATATTTTCCTTTCAGCAATCAAAATGTCCCAACTTACCAATGGGATCATCATCATCCTCCTCAACAAATACAGCACAATCCGCGCAAAATGCAACTACTGGATCAACAACAATTCAAGCTAATAATCAATTGAAAGAAAAACCGCCGACAAAACCAAAGACGGATGAGGCGGAGGGGACGACATCCGCCAATTCAAGTCCAACCAAATCGGCGGTTCAATTGATCAATTATGAAACATTGCTGGATCGATTGGAGGAATATGTGCATTCGGCAATTGAAAATGGACAAAATGTGGACCGAAAGGTTTTGGTGGACAATTTTTTAATTTATTGAACAAAAATTCGAAATAATTGCAATTTTAAGGTGCTTGATGCTTTGCTGGCAGCAATAAATATTCAAGTCCAAAAGGAGCCATATTCCGTTCGAAAATTGATTCTGGACAAACAGCTGGTGTTGCCCAACACTATTTCATTCCCTCCAAGCCAGGTTTCTATTAAATGCAAAATTATCGCTTTAAAAATATCTAAAAATTCCACAAATTTCTCTTATAATAGGTGGTCGATATGATTGTTGAACATGACCCGGACCATCAATTGACTCGAGTGATCAATCGCATTTTTGGCGAAGAACGGCCAAAATTGACGGAAAATGAACGAAGAGAACGACAACAACTGAAAGCGCAGAATCCGGCCAGCAATATGACTCGCGTTTTGCTGGAAATTGGCCAAGATTTGGTGCAGGAAAGTACTTATTATGATATTGTGCACGCAAGGAATTTGCCGGAACAACCCAGAAATATGGAAACATATAAACAGGTTAGCTCATCGCGTGATTTATGAACAAATTTAGCTTACAAATTCCTAAATTAATGAGGCCAAAATATTTAAAGCAATTTAATTCATTCATTGATTGAGCTATCATAATTCATAATTTTCTGGTACTATAAATTCAATTTTTAGTTTGAAAATAATCAAATCAATTTTAAAATGATATCATTCAATTATATAGGTCGCTGCCCAACTCAAACCAGTATGGGAAGCATTGAAGACCAAAAATTTGCCGCACAAATTGAAAACATTCTCATGCCAAGTTTGCGGATTCAAAACTGACTCAAAAATTGTGAGTTCTCTGATTTGCGAAAAATAAACCGTTAATACATAAACAGGTCCTAACTTCGCACAAACAAATGCTTCATTTGGTCGGTGGCCGCCGCTATCAATGCACTTATTGCCCCGAATTTGACACAAATGAATATCGAATTACTCAGCATATTTTGGAGGAACACGGCATCAAACCAATCAATCCATCCGAATTGGACGGCGATAATGGCCAAATTCATTGCCCAATTTGTGATGAAAATTTCCACTACAAAGTGCAACGGGATCAACATTTGAAGGTTTTTTTAAATATTTAAAAATTACGGAAATTGATAAAATTTAAATTATTATTGATAAATAAATAAAAAAAAATGTTTGTACCTGAGTATGAATTTTAACCATTGACTTAATTTTTGGGACAAAATTAAAATAAATTAGCCACCTAAATGGCTAAAATTCCAATCACATTTTGACAATTTTCAACAAAATGCAGATGTGCCGTCGCGATCTATACAAAGTGAACTCGATTCAAGCCGGCCGCTCCCCAATGGACATTAATGCCATTAATCGATGGCTTTGGGACAAACCCCAAATTGAACCATCCGTTCTGAACCAAAATGAATCCCAACAACGGCAACAACAGGTTATTGAAAATTAATTACTAAATTTATTTTTTCCTATTACCTTTATGTTTTATGAACTGAAAATATAAATATGAATTAACTTAAAACACAATTAAAAATTAATTATTCATTTTTTACGTAGATTCGTCAACAACAAATTATTTTGCAACAACAAAAACAGGCCCAAGCAAAAGCGGCTGCCATTTTGGCCGCACATGCACAATCATCGAGAAGTGCCTCTCGGATAAAAACATATCAACCCGGACCAGGGACAATTGGAATGGGAATAGGTGAGTTTTTTTTAAAAGACTTATCTCAAAATTATTTAATAAAATTTTAAAATACCAAAAATTTTAATCTTAAGGTGGAATTGGCCAACAGCGCGGCGGTGGCCAACAACAACAAAGAATGGTCCAATCCCAATCGTCGCGCCCAATGACTATTTTTCCACAACAAATCACCTCAACTAAACCGAATAATATGTTGCCAGCTAGATCAATGGGATCAGGTCCAATTCCGGCAATGTCTTCCATGTTGACCGCAGCTGGAGGAGGTTATTTAAAAATAACCTTAATTTAATTTTTAAAAAATTATTTTCCTACTTTTATTTTTATTATTGTAATTTTTAATAATTTTTCAGCACTTCACAATTCCGCATTATCGGCTCGAATGGGATTTCCTCCGCCAAATGGCCAGCAACAAAAACTTCAACCAAAACCACAACCGCAACAAATTTCGGCCTCTAAAAATTTGGGCGCTGCTTTGGCCGCAATGGGATTCACCGGGTTAAAGCAACCAAGTGTGGGTGAAATATTGCGATCGGCGCGATTGGCCAATTCAAATTTGACACCACCGCAAATTATTCAAGCTGGTAAATTTAAAAATTATTTTGATAATTTTATTATTTTTTGCTGTATTTTCTTTTTGTCCTCATTTTCCATTCTTTTTATAGCCATTCAAGCCAAAGCAATGCAAATGCAGGCGACCGGCACAAAAACTTCATCATCCTCAACGGCAACAACAGCGATGGGCGCCGGCCCTAGTCGATCATTGGCGAATGTTACCGGAACAAGTGGGTTGGCCCCACAATCACAACGTTTGCCAGCGAGAATGGTAAAGGAAAAGAATAAATCAATGATTTAATTGTCTTCTAATTTTTAGGTTCCTTCGAAAAAATTGCCAGCGGCTCCAATTTTAACGCCACAAGAAAGCGGTCAACCACAGCTATGCGAAATTTGTGACCAACAAATAGCAGGTCGAGAGAGTTTCCGGCTTCATATTCAGGTAAAATAATAAAGAACATTTTTATTAACCAATTAATAAGAAGGTCCCTATTTTTTAATTTTTAAATCGAAAATAATCTTCCAAATAATTCTTAAACCATTTATACCATGGGATATTCCTCTCCAATCTGGAATTTAATGTAATAAAAATAATAGATAAAATTTAATTGATCCTAGAATAATTATAAGCTAAAAAGTTAAAACTAAAATCTACCATTTTGAGCTATTTTTCCACTTTTTTAGACATTTTGAATTTCCAAAATCCACCAAATATTATTTAATTGATTTTACAAAATTCATTTCCCTAAAGAATTGGAATAGAATAGAAAAAAAATTTAAGGCAATGCACAAACTTTTGATGGGCAAGAAGGCATCAGATATGGCCCAAGGTGCCACACTCGCCTGCAGTCGATGCCGAGAACGCTTTTGGACGTACGAAGGATTGGAACGGCATTTGGTGATGGCCCATGGACTGGTTACGGCCGATTTATTGACCAAAGCACAGGAACGAGCTGACGGGGGAAAGTGCAAATTATGTGGAAAGGTAAGAATTTAGTGAGGGGAATCGTGGCTTTGGGGAACACTCATTAATTTTCCCTTGGGGTCTACTTTCTACTATTCAACATTGGATTTCACCTCCTTTTTTGGAAGTCATAAAAACTATCCATCTCTCGTCCAAAACATTTCCCATTCAACAAAATATTGACAATCATTTGAAAATATTATCCGGGACCAGATTTGGAATCTTACAAATGTAAAAATATTTTTCAAAATATTCAATATAATATGGCACAATTTCCTATGGGTAAATAATGAATAAGAAAAGAATTTACAACATTTTTTTGCATTTCAGCAATATGCATTCAATCTGCTTCAGCATTTGGCCACCGATCATTCCATCAAATTGTGCAGTGCCGAAATTATGTAAATTTTTTCAAAAATTAAATTTAAATTAATTATTCTTTAAAGGTATTCCTGCGATGTTTGTTCCTTCAAATGTTCATCATATCAAAAATTGGAAATTCATTTGACAGAAAAGCATCCAAAAAATTGAATTATTTTCACAACAATTTGAGGAATTATTTTCATTTATTTTCACAATGAAATGCACACATTGACTTCCATTTTTTTCTTCATTTATTCATCCTTTCCCTTTATTTTCATCAATTCTTCTATAATTTTTTTAATATTTATTTATTATTTAAAATAATTGGTCTATTCCCCAATTTTGCTTTGTTCATTCATAATTTTTCTTTCAATAATAAATTTTTCTGTCCAAATGTAAGCCGGCATTTTGTTTTTGCTTATTTTTCACAAAATATATTCACATTTGCACGGATAAAAACATTTTTCCTTTGATTTAATTTTAAATTTTAATTTATTTCTTTTATATCACATCAAAAAGATTAATAGGTCAATAAAAGATCCCTTTCCATTGTTTAGGCCAATTAATTAAGCAAAAAATTTTTTAAAATTCCAATTTAAAAGATCTGTTTAAAATATTTTTCTACAAATTTCCTTCAATTTTATTCAAAAATAAATTCATTAATAGGAAATGAATCTTATGTCATCCAGTCTATTCTAGGGCATCGCGTGTTGAAAAAAGGAATACTGAGGAAATCTTTGCCTTCGGGAAAATGAAAATATGCCGGAGGGAAGGAAAGGAACATTTTTTGCTGACGAAGATGCGTCCATCCGTTTGTTGTCGGCCAATTTACGCATTTCCTTTGAATTTGCTGCCAATGGTCACAATGTTAAAGAATGAAGTTGACATTTTTAAATCGGAACACGCCCAAAAATATTCTATATATAAGTAAGGCCAAATACTCATGATTAAGCTTTTTAGAAGAAACAATCAAATAAAATTTAGGCAAATTGACATTTGAAATTTTCTATCCTATTCTTATCTAAAAATCCCTTCAAATCTTGCAGAAAATACTCCAATTCATAAATCTTTATATCCAAAAGGCATCCAAAAATGGCATTTGCCCGTTGCTTTGGTCCAAAATCATTCCCTCTGTTTGCTCTATTCGCCCTTTTTGCCTTGTTCGCCTTTTGTAGTGGCAGCATTTTCGCCGCACCAATTGCCGAAGGTCCATCGACGGCTACTGTAACCGACAAAATTGCCCAAGGCAATTTCGCCTTTGCAAGATGTAAGTCAATTGGATGGAGAAAACAGGCTATTATTAGTAAATGAAAAGAGCTGAAATTTTGGTCCACTTCAATTTCATTAAATCAATGGCAAATTTGTTTTTTAATTTAGTGTTCGCCAAACGAAGTGATTTCGGCCAAAATTTGGAGGAGGACATCGAAGAGAGAAAATTGAGACAAGCCAGAGATGCCCATGGAGACAATGATGGGTCCAGCGGCAATGGATTGGCTGGATTCGCATTTGCCAAAAGAAATGGGAGAAAAATTTTCGTCAAGCGAAATAATGCCCAAATGCGGCCATTTGCAGGTAAATTCAATCTAAAAAATACATTTTTAATTTTAATTTTTCAAGTGGAATTTGTCGAATTCATTCCGGATGATGGCAGCCTTCCTTCTTGGCTGTGAATTTGCTTGAAGAATAAATTCAAGGAAAAAATGAGATCATAAATTCCATTTATATTTCAATTGAAAATATGATTCTTGCACATTTAAAGGAATAAATTTGGTGGCTGTTGAGGAAAAATTTAAAGCTTGTTTTTAGGACTTATAAAATTTGATTGATTTGGTCGAAAGGCATCGATTGACCTATAGATTTTGGGAGTTTAGATCAAAGCTAAAAGAATTAATGAACCAAATGTGGTTTGGACGGTTTAGTACTTTCATTTTTGACCAAACTCTGATTAAATCTACATTTATCAAATATCAACGCTTCTCAATCTCGAAGAGTTCTTATGAATGTTATACGGTTTATGGAATCTATTAAGATTAAGCGTCAAAAAGATAGCTTAAGGCTAAAGAATGACTTAAATTAACGTATTTGAACATTTCTATGGGTATTTTCGGCTTAGTTATGTTAATTAGGAATATCGAAGCATACATATATATTTTATTCGAATGAGAAAATATTAAAATGTGAAACTTTTTATTAACATCAATACAAAAGGCAATTTGAAATAATTAAATATGTGTCAATTTCCAATGTCCGTAATCGGTTCTTTCGCATTCTGGGGGCAAAGTCAATATGTGGGGGGCAGGATTATTATCTGTGGGGCATAGACTATTTTTAAGGAGGCGCCCCCCACATAATGACTCTGCCCCCCATATATTGACTTTGCCCCCCAGATAATGGGAAAGTACCCCGTAATCCATTGCTTCATTTCAATTTACGGGCTGCTTTAAGCGCAACGAAGCCATTGATGAAAGTTTCCACATTGTGTTGAATTTCCTGAATTTTGTCCAATTGGTCCGGCAATTCCTCACTGAAATAAAAATATTTATAAAAATTTAAATTTTTGAAAATTTTATACATTTCTTTTGCCAATTTTTTGTATCGATCCGAGAGCAAAATTTGTGCCGAATCATTTGCCTGAAAAATTAACGGGAATTTAAAATTTAAAAAGTAAATTAATTTTTTTAATCTATGTTTTCTCTCCCGATTTCCTTAACCCAAAATTGTATAAATAATTAAAAATAAAAATGCACCACATACATTAGTCAAAGGCAAAGGCAAAGGTGCTGCTGTCTCTGCCTCCATCGAAAAATGATCATCTGCATCTGAAGCCGAATGATTGGGCATATGAACAGCAGAGATGGATGCAGTCGAAGTTGATGGTTTTTCCTTAAAATATTTAAAAAAAATTAATTTTATTTATGATAATTTTAAAAATTTGTTTTTTTTTGTGCAATTTTGTAGGCTAATTTGACTTTTTATTGATATTTGGCCATCTTTTTAAGCTTATGTGAGCTATCCATGATAAAATTAGTGTATTTATTTTGTTTAGACAAAATGGAGTTCATGAAAAGGTCAAAAACATTCTCAAATACCATTAAGAAAGTACATTTATTGTTTAATAAAACTAATTAGCAAAATATTCGAAATTTTGATTGGTGGCATTTCAAGTTTTTAATTAAAATAGCTATAAAACCTCAATCAAGGATTCAAGCCCTTCTTCCATCATTTGATCTTCGATTGAATTGTTGCGGCGCCAAAATTGAGCGATGGATGTGGAGGTTGGCATTCTTTCCTTAAATTTTATTGAATTTTAAATTTTCAAAAATTCAATTCTTCAAACCGTCGTTTTCTTCGGCAGCAATTTCGTATTTGAGGAAGTGACAAAGCAAACCTTCCTTCGCTCTTGACTATGAATGGGTGGCAAAGGTGGAAACGCTTGGATACCCTCATGTTGCATTTCTAAAATTAAAATGGGAAATATTAAAATGATTAAATAATTTACTGGATCTTGAACGAGATCGGGCTCGAGGTATAGACATAGCAGGCAGCAGAGTAGTTGAAAATTTAAAAATCTTTTGACTTTATTATTTGTTTTTAATCGCTTTAAATTTATTAAAATGAAGTAATCAACTATCAACTATAATAAATTCATTTCATATTAGTATAGGTAATAAACTTAATTTTTGGGAACAAAAAAATAAAAAATATTGATTGATCGTCGAAAATCGTACGGAAAAGGACATTTTTAGATTGACCTTCTTTTTTAATTTAATAGCTGCAATGCAATTTATTACAAATGTTTCTCCCTTCTCCCATTATTCCAAACTCAAACCCATATTGCGCGATGCGATCGATCAATAATTGGAAAAATTTAAAAAAATGACGTTTTATCTTAAACCGTTTTTGTGTCAACTTTATTAATAAACCTAAAAACCGGGGTCTTTAATCTTTATTTTTTATAGGCTTTTCCCAAATTTTTTGCATGTTGAAAAAATTCTTAAACCAATTCCGAAACATGGTTTTAAAAAAAAGATCTTTTTGGTGAAATTTTTAAATACCTACCAACACCAAAATATTCTCGAATTTTTATTTTTAATAATTTTTTAGCGACTGATCGATATATTTAAAAAACGAAATGAATCAATTTTGTCGCTGTTGTTCATCCTGTAAACCGAGATATAAACGACTGGTTGACCATGTTTATCCACATTCGGCACCATTCGATTCACCTATTGCCAGCAATATGCAAAAATTGACCTTTTATTCAATTTCACATCCGGAAAAATTGAACCGCATTGGGCAGTATTTGGTCCAGAGACTTGCCCGCGATCTTGGCCGACAAAGAGTTGCGGATGTTAAAGTATGTATTAAATATTAATAAAAATGTCTTATTGCCAATTAGCTGATTGTTCTTTAGCCTTTTTATAAGGACTCAAAACAGTGGCCATAGCCAGAAAAAATTTTCGTAGAGGGCTCGAGTGTAAATTTTTTTTCGCAAAATCCTTATTTCCAATTTTTTGGCCGCGCATTAATAATGAAACATTCACATTCGTGAAGGGCTAATTTTTAAATTTTTGAAATTCAAAAAACCATTTTAAGGTAGCAGTTGATGCGATGGAACATTTACTCAAAAGTTGCCACGGTTCTCCCTCATTGAATCAATTCATTGAAAGTTATTTGCTGATGGTACAACGCTTATTGGAAACGAATGACCCACAAATGGAGAAAATGGCCACTGATTTATTTGTCCGCTTTTCTGGCATCGAAGAGGACTCACCCTCCTACCATCGCCAATATGATTTCTTCATTTCCAAATTTTCGTCCATGTGCCATGCAAATCAAGGAGCATATAGTCGTTCTCAACGATTTAATGGACTTCGGGGACTACGAGGTTTAAATTAAATAATAAAACATCCCGAAAAATTTTGGTCGAAAATCCCAAATTACCGGAAAATAGTTCGAAAATTTGTAGGTTAATTTTTGGGTGATAGGATATGAAAGTGACCATGTATTGGAATTATCAAGATTGCCATAAATATTAGACGAAATAAGGCCAATTCCTTATTTTTTTTTATTGAATTACTTTAAAAATTCTTTAAAATTCTATTTATCAAGAGGTCAAATTCTTCTAATTCAGGTGTTATATGGAAATCGACCAGCGATGATTTGCAAGCGAATATTTGGGAAAAACAACATATGAACAAAATAATTCCTTCCATTCTCTACAATTTTCAAAATGAAAATAATGGTTTAAATTGCATTAAATTATTTAAATAAATAATTTTTATTAATTAGATGAATCGGATCAATTCGATGAATTGGCGGTGGACCATAAAACCAGTATGCTTTTCCATCATTATCCGGAAGAGGAGAGTGCCACCAGCGCAGCTGAATTGGAGCCAATGAGTTTGGCATTGCAATGCCTCCGTGAATTATTCCAAAAATGCAGTTTTGGATCATTGAAGTAAATTGATTATTTTTGAATTTATTAAATCAATTTGAATTATAGATCAGTGCTTGAGCCGGTGTTCAAACATTTTGACCTGCATTCGAAATGGATTCCTCCGCCCGTATTTGCAATCAAAACATTCCGGGCCATTCTTTATAGGTTTTAATTAATTTAATAAATAATTGGTGAAATTTAATTATCTCTTTTCCAGCATTCAATCGCAGAATTCCTACTTTGTTATTCAGGTTTTTCTTCCAAAATTATAAATAAATTAATTTCCATTTTTGTAAAGGAATTAATCAATCATTTGGAACAAGTTCCAAGCACCGAAGCCCAAATTCGTGTTGGAATGGCCACCGTTTTGGCCAGTATTGTTTGCATTGCTGGGAGCAGCATTGGACCACTTTTATTGGCCATTTTCAATGCTTTACTCAAATTATTGCGTTCCTCCGTCGAATTTCAACAATCCAAACAATGTTCAAATTTGGAGGCGGAACGAAATTTCCAAGACACATTAATAAATGCATTGGGCGATTTTGCGAGTGCATTGCCGGATTATCAAAAAGTGGAAATTATGTTATTTACGGCGGGCAGCATTCCAAACATTTTGGAAAGCACTTCAACAGGTAACAAAAAATAAATTATTTATTGTAAATTATATTTTAAGGAAATATTTCAATAAAATTGGTGCAAACTGGCGAAGCATTCCTTCAAAAAGTGCTGGTCAAAACATTGCATAAAGTTGCGACAAAATATAAAACGGTAAAAGCATTTTTAAAGGGGATTATTAGAGCCTTCATTTTATCCAAAATTTGTCCAATCTTTGTAAATTTTGGCATTGGAACTTACCAAGATGGCCAAATATGAAAGAAAATAAACCAAAATTATCAAAGGAAAACATATTTTTGTTAATATTGAGTTCAACTCTTAAACCATTCTCCACAATTTCAGTTCTATTTGGCCACCATATTCACCGATGCCTTCCTCAAAACTTTACTCCAACTTCAATTGTCTCGTGATGCCGAAGTTCGCTTCATTGCCCATCAAATTTTTCACACTCTTTTGGATCGACACGAAAATCTGCCAAAATTGGAGCATTTGCCCTATGTCCCAGATTTGCAAACAGATTTGGAGCTGAAAGTGGAGAAATCATCGCGACAGGATCAATTATTCATGCGTCGACATATTCATTTGATTATTTCCACTCTTTACAGGTTCATTTTCCATTCTATTTTTGAGAACATACTTTTTAATTTTAGAAGCGTAAATGTGGCTGACCAGGGCCAACCAATTTCACTTCGCCATCAATTGGATGCCATCCTCTGCTCAATTTCCCTTCTTTGCATTGAAGTTGGCAATGATGAAACCCACTGTGAATTACTTCGTCTGGCATTTGCCCTCCAACAAATGGCCATGGAAAATCAACAACAACAAAATCAAATGTTGAAAAGGGCCGTAGAAGTGCACAATATGGTGGCTCGTTTCATGAATTTTTGCTCCCAATTATTGTCAATTCCAGCATTTTGCCAACATGTTCAGCAGGTTTTTCACATTACTAAAATTATTGAACCTACAAAATTCACTTATAAATGGATAAAAAATGTAAAATAACAACTAAAAAACAAAGTACATTTACTCATTTTCTTTTGATTTTTGAAGGTGATTAAAATGCGTTCACAACATCCGGCATTGAATATTCTGAAAGCAAATGACCCACAAAATGTTGAAATTGAACAACAGGGCGCCTATTCCCCACCACAAACAAATAAAGCACCAATTGCGCATATGGATTCAGAGGAGGAAGTTTTTAGTGGAAGAAGGGGAGGAAGAGGGGACGAAATGAATGAGGAAAATGAAAAGCCAGCCGAGGAATTGGTTAATTTGGCCGAATCAACGGGATGGCTATTCTCTGCTGAAATTGTTTTTGAGGCCATCAAAGCATCGAACAAGGAAGCACAACGATTAACTCAGGTTTTTGGAAAAAATAAATAGAATAAATCCTAATTAAAAAGAATCAAATTGGCTTAAAAAAAGTTGAATATGCGAACTAATAAAATTAGAACTTTATGCCAGAAATATGGATTTTCCAATGTCATATTTGGGCATCTTAATAAATGTCAACTGTCAATGTCGAAATTTATTTTTATCCATTGTAAATTTTGGCATTTGGCAAAATAAGATTGGCATAAATTATTTGTTGGAAAAAAGGCCAAAATCGTGTTTAGCACAATATAATTATTTCTAGAAAAATTCTTGTAAAATATTTAATATTTTTATAGCCATTTCGTCCATTGGCCATGTCCCAATCGATGGGAAATGCGCAGCCAGGATTGATGTTGAAAACCATTGAGGGGAATGATGGCATTCATCCAACTTCCATTACAATCACATCCGCTCCATCCACCGAAAAACATGAGGTTTTTTTTTATAAAATAGGCAAAAAATGAGGGAACCCAAATTGAATAAAAAGGGCCAAGGATGACATCAATCGTTATCCCGGATCCTACAGAAATATTTTCATCTTTTTTTATTACATTTCAAAAGAATAACTTAAAAGGATCGAATATTGTGCTAAAAAGCAATTAATATATTTGATTAATTTGCATAAAATTATTAAGCTGAACACCGACCAAAGCACCACAACAACATCCGGGGGATTGATGTTCACAACATCCCCGCTGAATAGTCGACGAAATTTGAGTGCAATGGAAATAAATGTCCTTTTGAATGGTTCAAAAGGAGAAGATGGACAGAAGGAAATGGGAACGGCAAAATCGGACACGGAATTGCAAAAGACAAATGCGGGGAGTGGATTGAATACCAGCAAACAAAGCAGTTTTGACAATGATGGCTCAATTGGAAGCAGCAGTGTGGATTGGAGTCCACCTGACTCAAATGTGCATAGTCGACGGAATACATATTATGGGGGAGGACAACAACAACAAAGTATAATTTTGATTTATTATTGGTTAAATTTGAATGCCAAAACATGGTTTGACCATTGATCATCCTAGTTAGGGACAATGCCGATATTTACAAATGTCTATGATAAATGTTGGAATTGCGCTAAACAAATATTTTTTGGACAAATTCATGTTTGCCATTCAAATTGGTCCATAAAATTGAAAATAATTTTGTAACTTCAAAAATTTATAAAACCAACTAAAACGCTAAAATTGCATTTTCCCAGATATGGAATTGCCAATCACCGTTGAGCAACTTCGTATTCTTGCAAACACACCGCTTGATTTGAACGAAGAAGACAGACAAGACCAAGTTAAAGTTTATGAAATATTCAATTAATTTTTAAACTTAGGAAAAGAGTCGAAAAGTGTTGGAAATGTTCCGAGGCAAAGATGCCAAACAATTGTCTGTACTTTTCCGTAAAAGCCTGCATCGACGGTGTTCCTCTTCATCAATTGGCAGTGGCCATCATTGCACGCATCCGGAGGGAGAATGCAATTCATCAGCGGGGGCAGGCGAAGAAACATTGGCACAAACACTTCAACGGCTGAATGCACGACATGATGAGGTTTGGAATGGATGATTTTCTATTCCAAAAATAATTTCATGTCTTTTAGAAGACAAAAATTCGACTCTTTGGTCAACAGGCACAGCCGGCAACAATTTTTGAGATCAAATTCCCCTCCTCCTTTGAGTTTTAATTTTTCATTGTTTGCAATTTTAATAATTTATTCCATCCAAAATTCCACCCGAATGAATGCAATTTTGCCTGAAGATGAAAGATATCGCAAATTAATTCAATTAATATTTTCACTACTTATATTTTAAAATTAAATTGTTGTGACTTATTTAAAATAATCAATAAATTTCTCTTAATTTTAAAATTGTTCAATGGGAGTAAATCATTTTCCAATTTGTCTAAATCATTCACAAAATTCCCAATTCCTTATCAAAAATGGACGTAATATTTCCATTGGCTTTTATTGATTGTTCGCCGGGAGATTTTATATTTTATTACAATGCAAAATGTGATGAAAATATGCAAAAATCAGGAGAAAATGAAGAAGGCCAACAAATGCGAGAGGCCATCGTAAATTCATCAGTGGTGAAACTTTACAAAGAAATTTTCCATGTTGCCCTATTAATTGATGTGAAAAATGAATTAATAATCCATGCAACGGACAATGGAGTAATTATTCAAAAATTGATTGAATCCGTCGATGAATTAAAACCAAATTGGGTGGAAATATGCAAAGCCAAATTGGATGAAGAATGGAAAAAGAGGGCAATAAAATGGGCAATTAATGAGCAAGGAAGCGAATACAATGATATTTTTTCACCGGAATGCATAAATTCCAAAGGAAAAAGAGCATTTTATTGTTCACAATTGATTGTGGAATCATATAATGCAACGAAATTGAGTCAAAATAATACTCAATTTCTCCCACATGAATTGAATTTTCTCGATCCCAATGGGCAAATTTTACCTTATTGGATTGATTATTACCGGTAGAACACATTTTTGGCCTTTTATTTAGGTATTTTTTTAGTAAACTTTGTCCCGAAAATCCCCAACCTCCCCAAGGTCGTCCAGGTCATTCCACGTTTAATCCAAAATAAATTTTTATTTAATTTTTTTAGGTTCTCATCCAACTGTAAAATTATTTATTTAATACAGAGAATAATTTTTTTATTAAGAAATTGCGAGCATCTAATTTTGTTCAACATTCAGCAAAAAAATATTTTTACAAACTGGAAGTCGAAACAGAAAAGATGAAAAAGTTTTCGGTACCAATTGATCTTCTCAAATCACTTCATTTTCTGAACGGCGCACACGTGAATATTACTTCGGGAAATCGATTTCGAATTATTGAGCCAAGAAATGGTTAAACAATTTTCAAAAATATTTTTCATAAGAATTAAATTTTGAAGGTGCTTTGCTCGCTGAATGCAATTCTGCAAGCAAAGTAGAGGTCGAAAAAGCCTCCCACATAGCATCGGATGCGCACAAAAAATGGGCAAAAATGGCATGGGTTGAGAAAAGGCAAATTCTGAATCGGACCGCATATTTACTACGGTTTAAATAATAAATAAAAATTGTATTAATTTTAATTTCCATAGAGCCCATGTGAATGAATTGAGTCAATGGGAAGTTCGAGACAATGGAAAACCAATTTCTGAAGCAAAAGCAGACATTTTGCAATGTGCCGAAACATTTGAATTTTTCAGTGGAGTAAATTTGGCAGGCGAACATATTCCCTACGATGAACAGGCAAAAAGATTTGCATACACAAAAAGGGAACCTTTTGGTTTGGAAAATGTTTTTAATTTAGATTTAATTTATTTTTTTAAGGAGTCGTCGGCGCAATTGGCGCTTGGAATTATCCAATTCAGGTTTTGAATTTGTTAAACAATTGAAAAATGTAGTCTTTTAAAGACAGCTTCTTGGAAAATTGCACCGGCAATTGCTTGTGGAAATTCAATAATTTACAAGCCAAGCCCATTGGCACCAATTTCAAGTGTAAGCCAATAATTATTCAAATTATCAATAAAACATTCATACTACTTGGTTTTAATTGGTCCTAATGTTATGGCCAAAAAACACCGCAGTTTAGCTTATTTTGCCACTGGCTATTTGCCTTTTTTTTTTATTAAATTTTTCTAAATTTGTTTATTCTGCAAAGAAATTCACTTAATTTATCAGTGCGCAAAATTAGAAAAGGCAAATTCCATGGTACCGAGTACTTTCTTTAATAATCCTCTCCATCCACCCACAGGTCCTCCTTGCATCTATCCTCCAATGTGCCGGTTTGCCCGATGGTGTTGTGAATATTATTCAAGGAGGGGAGGAAACGGGGAAGGCAATTTGTGAATGTCCATTGATTCGAAAAGTTTCATTCACCGGAAGTGTCCAAACTGGGAGAAAAATTGCAAAATTATGCGCCGAAGGAGTGAAACCAGTTACGCTGAAAATGGGCGGAAAAAGTTCGCTGATTATTTTTGACGATGCCAACATTGAAATGGCCGTAAATGGTGCGATGATGGCCAATTTTTTGAGTCAAGGTTGGGCACAATTTTGGATATTAAAAATTAATTTTTTAAGGCCAAGTTTGTACGAATGCATCCAAAGTTTTGGTTCATCGAAATATTTTGGGCGAATTTACAAAAGAATTAATTTGCCGTACAGAAAATCTTCGAATTGGAGTAAATATTTAATTAAAAAATGTGGAAAATATTCCCCATTTTTAGGATCCTTTAAATGAAAAAACTCATATTGGAGCCTGCATTTCGCTGGAACATTTGAATCGAGTCCAAGGATATATCCAAAGTGCATTGGAGGAGGGGGCTTCACTTTTGACTGGCGGAGAGAGAGTCACAATTCAAGGTTTGAAAAATAACAAAAATAATATTTAAAAATATCAAATAGGGTTTTATAATTTTTTATCATCAGCTAAACCTATACCAAAATCAATAAATCTAGCCAAAACGGATCGATTGATTTAATATGAATATTAAAATTACTAACTAAATCACATTATTAGTATTTCTTTGATAAAATTGTAGCATTTAAAAATGGTGGACGAATGCCGAAATATTGATGAATTAAGGCCTCAAATTACTCCAATAAATATCATTTTTAGAATCTTTAAATTAAGCTTCAATTCTATGTGATTATATTTTACTGATAAGATTATAACTAAATTTACCTTAATTGCTTTTTGGTTTAAGAAAATAGAACGAACTCCTAAAACATTTTAATTTTTTTCCGACAAATAATATCCCACAAAACATATTTTTAGGATTGGAGGATGGCTATTTTTTGAGTCCATGCATTTTGAACAATGTTAAACCGGGAATGAAAGTTTATGAAGAGGAGATTTTTGGTGCCGTAATGTTGATTATTCCATTCCAAGATGATGAAGTAAATTCGCATTAAATTACTTTTTAATTTAATTTCAATCAAATTTAGGAAGCATTGAGAATTGCAAATGATACGGAATTTGGTTTGGCAGGAGGATTGTTTACAAAGTTAGTTTTATTTATTATACATTTTATGGACGATTTATTCTTTTAAACTAAATGAAATTAGCAAATCCAGAATATTTCGAAATATCTGAATTATTGTAGCCATAATTTGGTTAGATAGATTATTAGCAAATTTGAAAAAAAAAAATTACTAACTATTATTTTGATACCAAAATGCTCTACAAAAAAGCTTAATCCAATAGCATAAAAATTTTTGCCCAAAATTCATGCAATCATTTTTTATTCAAACAATCCCTTTTTAAAGGAACCTAAATCGAGCCAACGAAATGGCCAATCGAATGAATGCCGGCACTGTTTACGTCAACACGTACAATGATGTGCATCCAAATGTTCCCTTTGGTGGATATGGCCAATCCGGATATGGAAGAGAAAATGGTGAAGCCGCAATTTTGAATTATACACAAATTAAAAGTGTTTTTGTGAATGCGGCAGACAAATTGGAAAATCCATTTATTTGAATGAAATTTGATAATTTAAATGAATATTTAATATTCCATATATTTTCTATTGTTTTACCCATAAAAAATAAATTATTGAATAAAACTTTTCGTATCGAAAAATTTGCTTTGGGACTAATCGAGCTTAATTGAATAAATTAATAAGAAGGGAAAAAGAATATAATATGAATTTTTATTGACAGCCGGTATGCACCCTAAAAGGAGAAAGAAATCAATTTTTATTGACAGTCGATGTGCAAATGAAATTTATCGCTATAAATCGTTATAAACACTGTCTTAAGGACGACTCTCTCTCAAGGAAACTTAAAAGAATTTTATTTTAATAAAGTTGTTCTTTCTTTTTCCTTGAGGGGCTACCTTAAGAATTTTTTATTTTAAACTCTCTAAGGATTAACTCAATGAAAATGAACCACTCTTATTGAGAGAAGTTTTCTTTTTACTTATTCAACATTTAAGTAAAGTCTAAAAGGACTTTTATAATTATGACGATTTATATTAAAAAAAAGACAATAAGAAATTAAAAACATGGATTTTTTTTTGCTATATTTTCAATTTTTATTAAAATCCACCAATTTCTTCTCTCTCTCTAATCAATAATTTGGTCTATAAATTGGTAACAAATTATAAAAATGACGCCCAAAATTTGGTTCTGTAGATTTGAGAATTGAATTTTTGTAACTGCCTAGATTTTTTGCCAGCCACAAAACCCGGTATATTTAAATGTAACAGCTTTGATGCTTTTATCTTTTGTTTTTCCATCATTCGGTGTCGTTGTAATCTCTATGAATTAATTATTAATTTGAATAAGCTTATGCCGACAAAGATAAAAGGTTATCCATTTTTTGGATCAATTTAGTTTTTCCTTTTTATATTGTAATTTCCTCTTCGTCCCTTCCTCATTGTTAAATAAAAAATATAAATACATATAATAATATATATATAAAATTTGGCAAGAATAAAAAAAGAGATCATTCATAATTATCTTTTGGAATGCATTTTTTTGGTCAAGAATTTCTTCGGGTTTGTCGACAAAGTCCGCCACAGAGACCATATAAATATGGGTTAATTACGGAGTTGAAACTGCATAAGAATGTAAAATTTATATAAAATTAATTTAATTTATTTCCATTATATTTGGATTCAGAAATTACATGGACATTGTTAGCCTAGATTCAATGGTTACATTTTATTGAATTTTTGATCCTTCAAGTCACAGTTTTTAGGAATTTAATGGAAATTCTCTTTGGGCTCATTTTTTTTATAAAACGTTAGTTTCCGTTTACTTTTAATCTAATTTTTAGTTCATGAAATGTTAAAAATTTCGTTTTGAGTGGTAATTACCAAAAAAATAAAAATATATTCTCACACAATGATGCCATGAAGACTGTACACTTTGCTGGCATGGCGATGATATAATTGGGGGTCAATGAATTGCACAAGGGAAAGACAATTGTATGGAAGCCAGCATGCAAAATAGCCGACAACGAGCAAAAAACTGACTCGAATGGCGCGATTCCTGTGTTCAATTGGAGATTGGACCATATACATATATAAATTTATATTTTTTTTTTTGAAAATTAACAATAGGATAAACCTCCAGCAGAGGCCTATCAAATGTTTCAGAAAAATATTTAAAAGAAGATAAAAAAATTCTATGCCCGTCAAGCATGCACAAATCCCAATTTCCTCGTCAAATTCAAAAATACCTCTGGGATTTGGCACTGTAAGATGAAGATTGCCTTTGGCGATTGTTTGCCAAAAGAAGGGCGGCTGCGGCCTCTTGCGAAATTGTTGAACTGTTCCGTTGATCCTGATGGCCATGATGGCCAGAAGGACTCCACGGTTTTGGTGATGGACTTTGTGAGAATGGCACTGGCCGATTCTGGTCATCGTTGATCACAATTTTTGGCTTTTTCTGGCCAATTTGTGCTAAAAGTGGAATATGATTTATTTTTTCTTATCGACTAGTTAAAAGTGATTTATTTTTAATTATAAATTCATTTATCTTCAATAAAAATTATTTAGGTCCCCCATTTTTTTTCTTTTTAGTTAATTTTTGCATTTTTATATTATTTCCCATTTTTTAATGAAAGCTCGTCAATCTAATCTAGTCTTTATGTTGGCTGAGTTGTTTAATTATTCCCCGCAGCTCTTATCTCTTTTTATCCTCATCCTTCTTTTTCGTTTCTACTAATTGTAAAGAAACAAATTTTCCAATATTTATGGATGTATCAAATTTATATGAAATTAATTAAAATTTAAAATATTCATCAATTTGGGTTCAAATTCAAACATCATATTAGTTTGGAATAGAGACCGGCGCCGTAGCGACGGCAAATTTTGGAATACCGTAATATGGTACTGCAAAAAATTGGGTAAATATGATCCGGAATATGGGAATTTTTGCGTTTTTCCAAAATACGGCACTTTTTTTGACAAAAACCGCAAATTTTTGAGGGGAAAAATACGGTACGGAATACGGAAAATCCATTTTGCCGGTCTCAAGTTTGGACTAGCTAATCCGTTCGGAACATTTTTTTGATCTTTGAGACTTATTGCTCCAAACCCAAAAGCACAAGCACTTTCCCCTCTCCTTGCATTGTTTTCACATTCATTGAAAATAAATATATAATTTCCCATTATAATTTAATTCATTTCAAAATAGTCATATCTAATTTGGCTACCATCATTGTTGCAATTATTTGTGCCATTTGAATTATTTGTTGTTCCATTGTTCATTAGCATTGTATTCAATGGTGCCATTTTATTGTTGCCAAAATCGCCACTACTATTTGTCATTGTTGTGGTCATCGTTGTCAGCTGATAGGACACTCGACTGGGCCTCAGGGCAACCAAAACGCCGACCTATATAGAAGGGAACAATTTAATAGAATTATGTTTTAAAATAATTGAATTTATTTTATATTAATTTTTAATAAAAATATTTTTCTTGAACCAAAAAATTAGCTCAACAAAAAAATACAAATTCCAAAAATTCTCCAAGGCTCAAATTTCCACATTCCCTTCTCAATTCTTTCCTTCCGGCTTTTTTCAAATTCCCTTCTCATAATGCGAGCTTTCGAAGATCGAAGGAGTCTTATAGAGGATTACGGATTACCTTCGTTCAAATGCCTATAGCACTATTCGCCTTTTTAAAAGGACAAAAACTAGAGACAAATGAAGCTTCGTGGCTTCTGGCTAATTTAAACCGCAAAAAAGAATCTTGCGGGCAAATTTGGTTTGTCTATTTCAATAATTTTTATAGGGAAAATCTTGTAAAAGGGTTAATGAAAAATAGAAATTTTTCTTTGGCCTTAAAAAATTAAATAGAAATATTTGTCCTTCCAACTCCAAATAAACCCCCATGATATCCTATAAAACCACTCCGAGAGAAAATTTCTACTATATTCAATTATAAATAAAAATATTCAACAATTTAGTCAACATTTCGGGTATAAATGGTTTTTAAAATAGCCATTTCTCTTTAACCTCACTATTAAGAGAAGAAAAAGAAGTGAGAAAATGTAAAGAGAGAGTGATGGGCGAAAGTCGGCCGTCGGGGTCTATACACATTCCCTGCCTGCTTCCCATTCATTTTTTTGCCCCTCTGAATAATAAAAAGCGAATAAATGAAGGAATCTTCGACAAAAGATACACGTACATAAGCCAAAACCTTTGGGCTTAAAATAATTTTTGGAACGGGGGGAATTCCGGAGCCCCCCTTAAAAGATTCATGTTTTCCGGCTCTATTGAAAAAACAAATTTATTATGGCCCTAATTTTTTCGCCGAAAATTTTTTCATGTTCTTTTATGTAAATTTTCATACGAACCGTTGGCTGTGTTTGTTGTTGAGCATTTTGTGGGTCCAATGGTTGCATTTCGGTTGTCATTGGGCCAGCAGTGCATTTTTCCATGCCTCCGGTTGAATTGGCCAAATCGAAGAAATTTGGCCGGGAATTGATGTAAACCCAGACGGAAAGAAGCAAATAGCAAAGCTGCAAAAATTTATATTTCAAATTAATTTTTAATTTATTTAATGAATTTTTATATTTATTATTATTATTCTTTGTAATTTATTTTTTATGGGTATATTTTATTTGACAATTTTTCCATACCAAAACGATGGATGCCGGAATCCAGAAAATCAAAAGCATATGCAAAACAACGTAAACATTCTCTTCGTGCATTAACTGTACAAAAAAGGAAAGTTATTAATTAATTTTATGCAATTTTAATTAGTTTTTATTTTATCCAGAAAGCTTTTGCTATAGGAATATTTAAGAATTCGAAGCTAATTTGGTCTCCGTATTTCGTGAAAAGTCACCTTATTTAGCTCTGAAATTAATTTAGTGAATTGAAAACTTCTTATACCTAAAATGTTGTATTATTTAAATTTTTAATTTATTAATTTTAAATATATTTAAATGTTTTTCTCACCTGGCTAACCACACTTTCCGCTGTCCCATTTGCATTCATCCTATGCACAATGGCCCGTTGAATTTCCCAAATTTGCATACTAAAATTGGAATTGGTGAATGCGAAATTTTAATCAAATTTTATAATTTTATTAAATTGAAATTCATTGAAAATTTTTATTTCACAAATGCCCTCGAACCATTGACTCCAAGGTGGATGGTCAAATGCCTGGAAGGAACGCCACACAGCAAATTGAGGTGTGGAAATTAGAAGTGCCGTTATCCAAGCAGCCAACAGCATTAGACGCATTCGACGGGCGGCCTATTTAAAAATTCATTGAGTAATCCGAAATTAATAGACTAATATTAGGTAAATTAATATTCTGAATGCTAGCTAAATGCTAGCTTTTTCCTCATTTAACCTGTTCCGGATTTCGATGTGATGCACTCAGTACGGAAAGTAACCGATCCAATGCAATGCAAACAATCACATTTGATGAAATCTGTGATTGGGCAAATAATGGAGGCAAATTTATAAATATATTTTATTATTTATATTCTATTTTTGATTTTTTTTAAATATTTACAAATGCAATTTTTATAAATTTTAGTCGAGTTTCAATTTTTAACACCATTTTTTCTTCCTTTTTAAACTGTAATTTTACTTGAAAGGCGAAAGTGTGTGCAAATTTGATGAGTCGACAAAGTAAATCGCCACCACGCCAATCATATGTGACCAGCCAGCATGCCCTCGAGGGCACATAAATGAAGAGGACCAACAAATCAGAATAATTCAAATGTTTTTTGAGAATGTCCAGTCGAGAGGAGACTGGTCTTTCGGCAATCTAAAAAATGGATAATATTTGCTTAAAAATATGTATAAAATTGGTTTCCTCTTTTACAAAAAATATTGAAATTTTGGAAAAAATTCATCTAACTGACCTGTGTCCAAGCAGCCAAATTCAGCGGGGCACCAACAATAAAAAGAATAAGCAAAGAAATAAGTTCAACATAGTCGCTGGCAATTTTTTCGGGTGGCCCAGCGGATGGCTCGGCCGCAGCGGCCACAATTTGTTGTTGATGGGAAATTGCAATAGAATCCATTTTAGGGAGAATTTGAAGGGCAAGAATTTAAAATTATGGCAAGAAAAATTAAAAAAATATTTTGGCAAGGAAATTGGCTGGAAAATTAAAATAAATAAATTATTCAGACAAAATTGAGGAAATTAATTAATGGAAAAATGATGGGATTTTTTCAAGGACTTTTGCTGCTATTAAGCACTTTTAGAAGGAGTCAGCTTCATTTGGCATTGGGAATGGGAAACCTTATTGGGCGGGCGCAGATAATTTTGTAAGAATTTTTGGTAAATTTTATGTCATCTTAAAGAACCAACTCTTGGCCATCGGATGGAATATTTCAAAGGTAATTTTTAATTTAGATAGGTTAAGTCTTTATGGTAATATTTCCAATAGAAATATTAAACAATTATTTTTGAATTGTTCCATTTATTCTCCGCAATATCATTTAAATGGGAAAAAGATTGTATGGGAAGCAAACAGAGCAGGGTCAAAAGAGGCATCCAATTGGCTTTCTTTCCCACTGCTGGAGGACGGTTAAGTTAAGGCCAATTGATATTATAAAATCATAGAATATTTTGTGTATCCATTTTTCTTGGAACGTACAGGACCAGGTGGTTTACGGCAACATTATATATATAAAGATGCTTTTGACTTTTTCACTTTTCAAAATTCAGCGGCTTTTCAAGGGATTTTTAGGTTTTGGGAGTTGCACATCTTAGGGGCAACTTTTCATCGCGCATCCAGGAAAAATACGCGTTTTTTGATTGGGGTTTAGGTTTGGGCCAAAACCGGTTTAAAAACCGGTTTGCCCGGGTAAAACTTTTTTCCAGGGGCCTAAATCAAAAATCGGCTCGGTTAAATACCTAAGTTGGAGTGTTAGCTACAAAATGATATATAGGTTGGGGGGTCTGTCACGAAGTCTAAGTACCGAAAAAAATACACAAAATTTCCTACTGTAGGTGCGCGAGTATGAAATAGGTTTGTAACTTTTTTGGGAGTTGAGATAGATCTTCGCGGTAAAAAGCAAAGTTGTAGAGCTCGACGAGACGAATCCAATGGTATATTGCGAAATTTGCCAAACCAAACCGGTTTCGAGATATAAGCTTAAACCGGTTTAAAAATTGAAAAATACAGGGCGAGCGGGAGCGATCCTTGCGAATTGTCCATAAAAACCTTACTGGGGTACCTTTTAAAGCGCCCCGCGCTTTTTCCGATACGGAAGCATGCCTTAAACCAGTGGGGCTCTGCCCCACTGGTTTTGAAAGAAAATGGTATTTATTTTAGGCCAAATAAGGAATTTCCATCATAATAATTTATTAAGTTTTGATCCTTAAGGATAATAATTTTTATGGAAAAAATATAAATAATTTTTATTATTGGAAAATGCCTAAAATAAGTGGAAAATAATTTCGATTTTTATTCGCTAGTACAGTGAAGTTTTTCCCAAACTCTTTTGGCCTAAAAGAAATATTGAAATAGTGGCCAAACTTTGTGGTTTGCCCAAGAATAAATCAAGTGGATAAATTCCCCCGGGATACATTTTTTTTTGCCGCTCGATTGCGTGTCTAAGCCGGAAACCTCACTTTGCCTATGGGAACATTTTCCTGCCCATTTTAGAATGGGAATAGTGCTTTGGGCATTTGGAAAGACTGAAATCCTCACAAACAGACAAATGTTCCCATCAACGGCACAAATTTTTGGAATAAAGTTGGATAAAGGCCGGAAGGAGAAGAAAGAAATGCGAACAGGCAAAAAAGGAATGGAGAGTTGGAGAGACTTGGAAATTTTTGAATGTATTTTTGTGCATTTTTAATGTTATATTTTGTAACTTTTGGGATAATTTTGTGTCCATTTTTGGAAGCTATATTCGTCCATAATCAAATTACTCTTAATTAAAATGGTGGGAATTTTTTCAATTAAGGTTGTTAATTTGTTAGTTTTCCCAAATTAGCAAAAAAATTGCCATTTAAAAATTTAATATATTTTTGAATGAAAAAAATTCTTAATAAAATTAAAAGGAATAATTGTACAAGTAATAATTTTAATTTATATTTAATGAGTAATGATAATGATGCATTTGCTGTATAATCAAACAGAAAATGAATTTGAGTTAATGATTTGAATAATCCAACTTTCTATCATATCGATTATTAATTAAAAAAAAAAAACAAGTGTGTCTGTCAATCCTAAATTTATTCCATTTACCACAATTTCATCATGTTTTTAATTGATGCCGATTTTAAGGGGGAAGCGCGAACGCTATCCCCCGCACTCAAAAATTTAGCTGTGGGCCTATCCCAGTTCGGGACCGCCCTGCGGGTCAACCCCACTCGAAAGTGCAATGAGGGAGTCTCGCCACAGATGTCCTGCCTTCTTGATCGCAGGAACATCCCAGCCAGGTAAGTTTATGAAGCAACGAATTTTCGCTTTTTCTCCCCTCCTCCATTTGAAATTGGAATGGGATTCATTTTACATTGGGGCAGCAATATTCGGGTGAGCTAAACAAATTGAGGAAATAGCACTCTGCCTCCTCACAGTGATTGAATTCATACGCGGAAGAAGAAGGAAAGAGTGAGAACGAGTGGTGCAGAAATAAAAATGCTGCAGTGATGGAAGAGAATATAAAGGATGGGCAAGAAGAAGGAAAACAGCAGCAGAGGGCTTTGTGACCTTTAATTCTTATCCTTCCTCTGCTTTCCATAAACAATTGAGGGGAAAATAGAGTTAAATTAGCAATTTTTCCTCTTCTTTTTATCCCTGGTCCCCTTGTATTCGGACGAAGAAATCTTTCGCCTTTTACTAAAGATTTCCGTGCAGGGGGACGCTTATGGGTTTACCCTAATTTTTGGACTGCATACCTTCGGGGATGCTTAAAATGTTGTAAAAGTGTTTGTGATTTGATTGTACATAAAAATCATTTGGTAAAATATTCAAAAATATGCCAATATCGAAAATGCTTTTCATAGGGAAATTTGGGATGTAAATTCTTTTCGTCATTCTATTTTCTAAATTGCGTAGAGGCCAAAAAAACAATTATGATTTTAGAATAATTTATCCTAAAGAAAGGGGAAAAATAATATTGCGGTGGTGTTCGGCGAAAAACACAAAAGTGCCGCTGACTCAAAATAGGCAAAAATATGTATTCATGGGATAAACACAAAATAATATAAATTGAGGGAAGGAAAAGTGCCTCTATTCGCGTCAATGGAAACGGAAATAATTGGCACGTCAAGGACAAGAGGGGGGTGGGGGGGGGGGGGGGGGAGGGATTTTAAAGAAAATGTGGGTTGGAGACAATTTTATATTCAAATGGCAAATTGGGCAATATGGGAGGAGAGGGAATGCTTTTGGCCTCAAGAGATTGGAATGGATGGATGGGATGTTTACGACGAGAAATGCTCGAAAATGGTCGCATTCAAAATGAGTGGCTAATTTCTTTTATGTCCCATTTCTTTTTGAGTGTGTGCTCTTTTAACCGGAAATGTGCTTAAAAGGGAGTGAGAAAAATTAAGCTAAAATTAAAAAGTGAATTTATGGATATTTTTAAAATTTATTTATTAAAAAAATACCTAAAGAAAATTTTTAACAAGAAATTCTATTAAATATTTTTTCTTTTTGGATTATTCATTTGAGCTGATGAGGACCTAAAATTATTTATTTTAAAGGAAAAATATAAATTTAATTTTTAGTGAGAAAAAGCAAAAAATGTTGCGTTTCCTATAAAAGTGGTCGGGTAAAATAAATTAATTTTCGACGAATAATAAAAGGCGTTCTTATAAAGAAATTTTAATTAATTTTGGAATGAATAAAAAATGAACATTTCTAAGAAATAAATTAATAATAAATTTGCCGTGAAAAACAGGAAGAAGTCTGGTGGGCGTTCGCCTCGCCCTTTGCGCACTACAATTAAAAAGGAATGCATTCATTGGTGGCCAATTTCAGCTAAAAGGGACATATCTATATTTTATTGTATGGACTTTGTTTTTTAAATAAATTATTCAAATTTTAATTAATTTTTAAATTCTTTCGTTAATTTCCAATTAAATTTAATGCTATAAATTTGCATGCTTGACTGAGTTTTACTTTTAATTATAAATTTAAATTAATAATTATTTCGCGCGATTGGACACCAATTTTCCAAACTAAAAAATTCTTTTCCTAATTTGAGCGATCTTTAATGCACGATTTAATTAATTCAAAACTTTAGTGTAAAAATTTTCATTTTAGGCCATAAAAATAGTTAATTATTTCCGAATGGTTCTTGAAAAGTTTTGAGCAATAAAATAATATTTGTTCATAGTCTCTTAAAATTGCCTTCATTCAAATAAAGAGAAAAGAAGGAGGAAAAATGAAGAGAGAGAAACTTGAAAGGCGACCATCGTTGCTTCTGAGCAGTTCCTCTGCTGTTTGTTTCCCATTCAATTTTTTTACTAAATATCTAAAAGAGAAAAGGAAATTTATAATGGTTGGTCGTATGGTCAGTTCTCAGTTGTACACAGCGGGTGGTCATTAATCAAAAATTTTCGGAACGGGGAGGAATCCGGAACCGCCCCTCAAAATGCATTTTATTATTATGATTTATGAATTCATTCTTGATTTTAACTTAATTAATGCAAATTTTTATGCCTATAAAAGCAGTCACTTTTATTAATTCCTTTTTACTTTTTTACTTTTATAAAAACAATTAATAATCTGAATATTTGAATAAATTCATAATTTTTTTTGTATTATTTTTCTCAAAATTAGCTAATAATTTTTCCAGCTAAAAACAAACTCCGAGATTTAACGAACTGCCTTCCTTTTTCATTTCATAGAAAGAAAATAAAGAGAAAAGAAAAAATGTTAAAAGAACACTAACAAGTAAGTAAGGAAAAGAAAGAAAAGTGAGAAAATATGAAGAGGGAGAATGACGGGACCACGTCGCCAATTGGATGTCTCTGTTTGCTTCCCATACATTCCTTTTCCCATTAAAATGGTATAGAATGAGAATAAAACTAAATAATTACAAAGTAGCTCGATAGGTAGTCGCTTGGGCAAAATGCCCTTAAATAATTTTTGGAACGGGGAGAATTCCGGAGCTCCCCTTAAAATACATTATTATAAATCCTTTTAGTAATTATTGCAAATGTCTATAAAAAAATAAAAAGCCCAAAAAGTTCATTTCTTGCCATTGTCAATTTTATTATAGTCAAATTTGTGAATTCTTCAAAAAATTCATAATTTTTGTGCATTATTTTTTTAATAATTAACCAACCAACCAATTTTCCTAAATAAATAGAAACAAACTCCAAGATTTAACGATTAAAATTGCTATACTTTCATAGAAGTCGAAAGGAAGTGAGAAAAAGAGAAAATAGTGAATTATTGTTATGCTTATTGGATCTCTGTTTGCTTCCCATAAATATCTTTTCCCATTAAAATGGATATAAATGGGAATAAATTGAGTGAATTCTACAAAGTGACAGTTTATCTATGGGCTTGGGCAAAATGCCCTTAAATAATTTTTGGAACGGGGAGAATTCCGGAGCTCCCCTTAAATTCTTTTACTTTCGGCATAAATATATCTTCCTTAATGATTGATTTTGAGGTTTAATTTATAAATTTGACAGAATTATGGCCAAAGGCGGTAATGAAATTTTATTATAGTATTTTTTAAAGGTTGGGTACATAAATATAATTTTCGTCCTACAACATAATATTTAATCGATTCTACCTAAAATGCCATATTAATAAAAATAAGTTTTTCGAAATTCCAACTTTCTCTGATTCTATGACGAAAATAGTGTGTAAATTTCAGTTTTAGCGGAATTTCAGTTTTAGCGCCCACATATATAGTACAATTCACACGCTTTTGACATTTTTCTGACTTTTTCCTCCAGCAATTTTTCTATACGAATTCGCCTGCCTTTATCTTGTTTTGCTTACGCCAAAGTTTCTCTAATTTGTTATTCTATCGACTAAATTGTTTTTACCATTTTTTCTCGACTTGGTTCGGGCGCCGCTGTTCTCATAAATATTTTATAAGATTTGTCGCGCTAAAAAATGCTTCGTTTGGCGCATTATCTGCGGCTTTTTTTAATGGACGGGCATCAATGAGACATTGCTCGCAAATGGCCACAAAAATGCCAAAGTGTGTCATTGGCATAATATCATTGAGGGGAAGAGAGGAGAATGAGGGATGGCATGTAATTAGCTGCTGGAGGCATACATTCCCTTATAAAGTCATTCGCGCGGTAAGAGATGCTTTTCCGCGGGTATTTCAGCCATTGAGGGAGAGGTGCCAAATGCATGGCCACAGGAAAATGTTGAGGAAATGAAAAAAATAGAGGAGGGTGAATGGATTAGCGGAGGAATGGATTAGGGGAGGAATGCCAATTGCTAATCCAAGTGTAAAAAACACAGGGACGAATATTTCCCAAAAATAGTTTGGCACTTTTTAATATGAATTATCCACTTAAATTGGATTAAAAAACAAATTACTGAACTTTGAATAAAAAATAATATTGGCAATTAAATTATTGCGGATAAAGGGATATTAAAGAATTAAATTTGATATTCAAAAATAAATTTTAAAAAATAACAAAATTTAAATTTTATCTTATGACTTTCGTTTTTCAATTTAGTTAAAATAGAAATATACCAAATTCTATTCTAATAGATTTTCAGAAAACGAAAAAATTCCTATTCATAGAAATTTTTATATTATTATTATTATTATTATTATTGATATAAGGAAAGAGGACATCCTCTAGCGGATAAATTAATTCAATTTTCTTTGGTCCCATGGGAGATGTGTGCCCTTTTCGCACATCCAAAAATGTCATTGGGCCACAAGCCTTTTCTTCTTTTTGGACGCAAATTCCGCATCCGGCACATCCCATCCCACACAATAATATTCTTCACCCCCAAATGGATTCCTCCGAAAAAGGGTTCAGAAAAAAAGGATGTAAGCCCTTTGAATTCGAAGCTTTTCATAGTTTAAAGAATTGAAACATTTTCACTGAATTTGATGTCAGATGAAAGAGTTAGAATGAGAATTATAGAAAGATATAGAATAAAATGGATCCGAATTAAATTTTAAGAATTATGGCCAAAAATGATGAGATGTCAATGTCAAACTAATTTCTGAAATCATATTTCCATAATGTTTTTAAAAATATTCCATTAGCTCAACACTCATATCTTCAAATAAATTGGTGGAAACTAAAAATGCTTATGCTTATTTGTTTGTGCTCAAGTATCAAGATTTTGGTGAATATTTGTCTTGCGCCGAACATTTGGGATGTGCCCTCTGGAAAAGGGCAAATAATTTTGCTGTTAGGCATATTTCCCCCTCAAATGTTCCAGCTGAGCACTCGGCTCGCTCGGTGGCTATGCGCTTCTTTCAATTCTCTATTGAGTTTTTTTGCATTTCATTACGATGTATTGTCGCCATTCGCCTTCACCCTAATAGAAAAATGGCTCAGCAAGTTTCGCAGATGGCCTTTTTTATTGAATGGAATTTAGAGAGGGGGGAAATAAATTGGATAAAAAAGTGAACAAAAAGAATGCCCAGAAAAAAAAATCGGAGAAAGAATTTGATTATTGTAACATTTTTTTGTACTTTTATGAATAAAAAATGCTTGGAATATTTTTAAATGAAAATTATTTTTTATTAATTAATTTGATAAAATGCACTTAATTGAATTTAAATGCGAGTCAGATTAAAATTATTATTAGGGCCAAATAATAAAGTAAACATGAAATAACATGTGGGTTTATTAATTTTTATTATTTGACAAAGAATATTTTTTCTTTATTTTCATGGAAATGAGTGTCAATGTCACGCGATTGATTAATTTTAATAGAGGTAAAAAAATAATATGGGTAAAAAGCATAAGAATTTAAAAAATCAACAACTGTTCAAGCTATTAAATAGTCGATTTTGCTTTAGAATTAATCAATTATTTGCCCATATTTTTTTAATAAACAATGGTGGAATAAATAATTTTGGGTTTATATGATATTTTGTTAATTGTTTAAAATGAATAAAATACATTTATAATAGAATTCCAATTTCGGATTGCTGCTGATCGTCTATGGTCCATTCCAAGGCAAATAATCATAATGTTACTTCTGCTTAAGATGAAAAGCTAATCAATAATTCTGTCGGGAATGAGACTCAATTCGAGGATACTTGTCATAGACTCGTTTGATTCAGAATGTTCAAAAAATGTTAAATAACTTTGAAAAGAAAATATTTTATTGTTCAGGGTTGAATCCCTACATAAAAATGACATATCCGATGTATTAAACAATGAAAATATAAATTACCAATTAAAAATAATTATTTTTCAAATCTATTTTTTATTAAATTTGGAAAAAAGCTAAAAATATATAACGAATTTCAAATTTTTTATTTATACTATATAAAAATTAATCAACAAAATAAAAAATAATCTGACAAAATCACAATCAAGGAGGAAATGGGTGAACAAAAAACAAAGGAAAAAGATTCACTGTTCTATCTTTTTATTTCATTTCTATCAAATTCATCATAATCAGCCAATATTTCGTCCATTTTTTCCTTCAACCAATTGAATATGTGAATTGGAATTGGCCCATCTAATTTCCTTGGCGTATGCAATTTGTTAATATTGTTTGGCATTGTTTGGAGTCGAAAATCCAATTGCTGATATTTGTCTGAATGAATTTCCAATTTGTAGTTAAATAAAATTTTGAATAATTAATAAATAATAATATACTTATACTTAGCAAAAATTAAAAATCCTATAGTTTTTGATGTTTAATTAATAAGAGATTTTCAAAATATCTGCAATGAAAAATGTATTTTTTTTTATCTTTCTTTGGTTAGGTTTCACGTTTCAGGGCACGTACGAGGTACGATGCACTCAAACCAAATCCAAAAATCAAATAGCAAATACGCATTTTAGACTCCGCTTGCTTTTGGACTAAATAAATTTCCGCCTTTGAACTTATTCTCATCTCGGGGTAAAAAAGGATGTTTAAACCGGGTAAAGTGCCAAAGCCAAACTCGAATTTAATCATCTACGATGAAGGAGGGAGTTTTTAATTTTTATTTCAAAATCTTAGCGGAAAGTTTAGAAAAAAGTGCAGAGATTATTATTTTCTTAAAACGGCAATCCCCTACTCTGTTCGGAAAAGAGCAAAATTATTCGTCCAGAACAGGCGAAATTCTTAACTTAAATAATTGAATTTTGAATTGTTTAAAGAAATATCAACAAAAGTTAATTATTAGAAAAATGAGAACATCAGCCGCAGAAGAATACAGCAAAAAACGAAAATCGACAACAACAACTCCAAATGCTAAAAATGTCCCAGATTCACCAATCAGGTTTTTTGCTAAATAGCAATGCAGACTAAAATATTTTTAAGAACTAGAAGTCAACACTCAAATGTAAAATCGGATTCAAAACTGGTGAGAGTAAAGACAACTGAGAAGGAAGAAAAAGAAACAACAAACATAATGAAATCAATGAGGTCATCCAGCAGAAGACGAAACCAATCACAACCGGCAAAACTCACAAAAAGTGAAGAAGTTAATGAAGCAATAACTCCATCGACGGATTGCAACAGCATCCAAGCAATATGTTCGCCAAGGAAAACTCGCTCAGTTCGACGTCGACAGGTAAACCGAAATTAATTAAAATTAATGGTTAAACCCAATTTTTAAAGGAAGTTGAAGGCGATTTTGAAGGTCAACTGAAATGTCTCCATTGTCATGCATTCGAACCGTCGGATAATCTAAAGTTTATTTATGATATTTATCCAATCATTTATCCAAAATTTTAAGGGAATGCCCAAAATGCATGTCGCCATTTCATTTGATGAAATGTTTGAAATTTACGCCCGAAACTCTTGAATATTTGGATGCCAATCCAAATCGTTGGGCATGTCCTCGATGCATTTGTTGTGCAGCAAAAAATTGTGGCGAGGTTTTGCTAATTATTAAGTTAATTCCCGTTGAATATTTTACAGTTCATTGCTGGTCCAAATCGTCAATGCGCTCGATGTTCGCGTGCTTGGCATATTGATTGTGTGAAGAAGAATTGTGACCCGGGAGAATTTCCATTCACCGAATGGTTTTGTCAAACTTGCATGGTTCGTTTAATGTTTTAAGATTAAAAAATGATAAATAACAATTCTAAAATTAGTTCAATGAGTGTAAAAATGAGATAGATGCAAAGCATTGATTCGCAAAAAAAACTAACCGAGTAATTACATCATTTGGAGGAGAGTAATTTGGACTTAATAAATGTTAGGGTTTATGTTGGTAAGCAGTTTGGGTCCGTTTTTTTGGAAAGTGAAGGGCTCCCCTATGGGTCATCCGGATTAAAAAACCATCTCGCGTATCCTCCAACCTCACAAAAAAGTGGACCCAAACTGCACAAGTACCTTCGTAGGTTTGACGGCCGAATTTTTAGTAATATAGGGACACTAAAAATTCCCCCTGCTCTAACTTCATTTAACCATTTTCGACTTAATTTGTTGAACATTTTCCAAATGAGTCAACACTCACCATTGGATAATTATTCGACCATTTTTAATGAACCAATGAAATTAATGAATTAACTGATTTTGACTTGTTTGAAAAATGTTATGAAAATCCTTGACGAAAAAATTAAAATTCGAATTATTTAGTATTTATATTGAATTAATAATTATTTCAGGGAATCCGGCTCGCTGAAAATCCAAAACTTGAAAGGAAGGTGACACCGCCCTCAAAGAATCAGCCAAATGAGAATCCCAAATCGGATTGGCGCCATAAACAAAAACCGAATACAGCGGCCAAACGAAGAAGTCGAATTCAATATTCCGGCGGTCGGATGGTTTATTTTCGCATTTATTTAAATATTTTAAAATTATATTAATTTAGACTTCACCAATTCCCCTCAAATTGAACAAAAATGGCATTGATGGAAATGGAAATAGTTTTGGCGAAGATGAGGTGGTTAAACGACGAATGGTAAGCAAAAAAAATTGATTGATCAAAAATAAAAAATAATTAAAAAATAAAAAAATCAGTATAAAAATAGCGAGTCGATAACCAATCTGGAAAGTTATTTACTATTCTGGATCCTAAATATGCCCTATAAATTTAACACTAAAAAGAAAAGCCAGATTTTCTTCTAAAAATTCCGAACTATCAGAGGAATACAAAACTTTTAATACAAAAATTCATACAAATTTTTTAAGACTAAAATTGTAAAGAACCTTTTGGGATTTTTCCTAACTTAACAATGTGATTATTCATTTTTTCATTGGCCTATGGGCCAAAAGAGTGGTCCATTCCAAATTTTCCATTGCCATTTATAAGCATAGAATTGAATATTGAATAATTTTGATTTTATAAGAAAATGAATAAAATATGTCAAAGTTTAAAAAATCAATCCAAAATATTGTTTTAATTCCATTTATCTTCCCCCAACAAATTCATTATTCAGACAAGATCAAATGCAGTCCAAGAGGAGCTGGTTGAATTGGATGAAAACTTTGGAATGCGGAAAATTGGTAAACCTTTTTAAATTATTGAATAAATAATCCAAAAAATTATCGAAAAACTTTATTCTTGGTATAATTTTATTTCAAAAAAATCGATAAAATAAATAATAAAATTAATTTAGCTTCGTCGAATGTGAAAAATGAATTATTGAAAATTGAGGAAAAATTGGACATGAAAGCAGTCCAAAAGAGGGAAATAGCACGAATTCGGCATCGAGGAATGGAAGAAGAGGAGGAAGAAGACGAAGAAGAAGAAATGGTGGACATGAAAAATTTGAAAATTGGCAGCCACAAAAATGTTTTTTAAATTAATTATTAATTAAATTAAAATAATTAAATTTAGTCTCATCAGCAAAATAAACAAACATCAAATTTGACAAATTCGCCCAAAACTTCGAAAGGATTGAAGGAACGTCGTGAAATTGAAGGCTTTTAGTGAGTAAATATTTTCAAACATTTAAAATTGGCTATTTTTAGTGAAGAACAAATGCGCGTCCTTTCGGAGATGGGCTTCAATCCGGAGGAAACGGGTGCCAACCGGAATACCCAAAATCAATGGCTTCAATTTGGCCAATTTGTTCGATTTCGTCCACTCTATGAAAGTGCCTATGTCCAACCAATTCAATCGGCCCCAATTATTTATGTTTGCGAATTTTGTCTGACACCAATGGCCGAATTGGCGCAATTCCGGAACCATGTGGTCGAAAGAAATATTATTTAAAAAATAAAATTTAATATTTTTAGTGGTTTTGTCCTCGTCAATATCCGCCTGGGAATGAGATTTATCGAAATTCCGGCGAAGGATGGAATATTTTCGAAGTGGAGGGTTACCTTGAACCGGTTAATATTTTTTTATTAAATTTGATATGGTTTTTATTTAAAAGTTTGGGTTGATCCAAAATCTCTGCCTACCCAAAATTCATAAGAACCAAATTTCTAAAGAGAAAATTAAACTTTGTTAAGGGTTTTACTGATGAGCTGCTGTTGGAATAGACAAGAAAAGGAAGTAAAACCCTTAATTAACACCATTTTTGGTAGCCACTTATCGGGTACCCAAAAAGAAATCAACATTTGTTATCGCCAAAATGGTCTGGTCATACTATTTAAACTAGGGTTGCGTCCCCGAAGGTCGGGGACGGGTTGAACGGGGACGGGGATGATCGGGGACAGCACTATCGGGGACGGGGATGACCTGAACGGGGTTCCCCGCGGGGACGGGGACTGAATTTTTGAAAAAGGTCTAATTTTTCACAAAAATTTTTCTAAAAGAAAATTTCTGCTCAATAATGGCCGCGCAGCGAAATAGCGAATATTAGTCATGTAGTGAAGTGAAAAAATTTTAGCCAAAAATTCAAAAATTATAAAAATTTTGCTTAAAAATTTTTCCATTTTCCTTGAAAAATCCAAAAATATGGGGTGCATGTTCATCCCCGCGGGGATTCATCCCCGCGGGGATGGCTATTTCGGGGACGGGGATGAACGGGGATGGCTTTTCGGGGACGGGGATGAGGCCCAAAATCACCGGGGATCCCCGCGGGGACGGGGATGAGCGGGGACGGGGGCGCAACCCTAATTTAAACCCTAAATTTATCTTTTTTTTTCATCTTTTACTATCAAATATGAATAATTAAATAGAATTTCAAAAAAAAAAAAAACCTAGAAATCTGTGGCGACAAATAACCGGCAAATACAAAACATCTTATTTTTTTTGATTTTTGTCATAGCATTATTAAGTAGGGAATTTTTTATTGGGTACTTGTTTAATTTTGTGAAAGTATAAAAGTAACGATTTTCGTCTGAATTGAAAAATTAATTAGGAAAATAATAAATAATTTTCTAATTTTCCTAGAATTATTGTCGAAATCTCTGTTTGATGGCCAAATTATTCCTCTCCTCAAAGACTCTCTACCATGAAGTGGAAACTTTCACATTTTATATTCTTACGGAGATCACGCCAAGAGGATGTGTTTTTGTGGGCTATTTTTCCAAGGTAATTACAATAAATAAATCAACAATTAATCAATTTTAGGAGAAAAATCCAAGCAAAAACAACAATTTGTCCTGCATTTTGACATTGCCATCCGCCCAAAAGAAAGGATATGGAAAATTGTTGATTGATTTGAGTGAGCAATTTTGCCTAGAATTAAATTAACATTTATTTTAAAATAATTTTAGGTTATCAATTTTCGAAACGGGAACACAAAATCGGCTCGCCGGAACATCCTCTTTCCGATATGGGTTTAATCGCCTATCGAAATTATTGGCGTTCCGTAATTTTTGCTGCACTTCGAGGACGCTGTGGTCAACAAATGCAAACTGTCTCAATTCGAGGTTATTTTTTCTATTTATTATTGATTGTTTTCAAATTTAAATTTGTTATCAGAAATTTATTAATTTTATGAGTTATAAATAATTTCTATGTAAATATTTTTTTTAATAAATTAAATTAAAAAAGTAATAAAAATTAATGTGAAATTTTGACAAAATTTGCACATTTTGTCACTTTTTAAAGCACATAAAAATGCAACTCTAGTAATTCAATATACGGGGTTTTTTTTCGACAAAATTGGAGTTTTTTTCGATAAATCAGTTTTTAAGGATACTAAACTGTTTCAGTGCTTGTTCTTAGACCCCCAAACCTTATACTCATTTTATAGAGCTCATCGTGACTAGTCGTTTGATGTATAGTTTGTCGGGGTTTGGTTCAAAACTAAAAGAGTTATAAACCGAAATAGGGTTTTTAAACGGTTTTACACTATGAATTTTGGCTAAACCCAATATAACTATTAACTATACATCAATCGACGCGTCTCGATGAGCTCTATAAAATTGGTTATAAGGTTTTAGGTTCTAGGATAAAGCACATATTCAAAAAACTGATTTATGGACTAAAAAAGCACCAATTTTGTAGATAACAAACTCTCTATTCGTAAATTAAATTAAAATTCCCAAAAAATATCATTTAGATCAATTTTTTCCCCCCAACACAGAATTGAGCATTGAAACTGCCATTCACAGCTACGACATTGTCTCCACATTGTTGGCCAATGGCATGCTTCGATTCCGAAACGACAATTATTACATCGACATTGTGAGAATTAAAAAAAAAGAATAAATTTATAAATTTATTTATTTTTAAGGGCAAAGCATTGAATGCCCCTTTGCCCTCATTGCGTCGACGTTTCATCAATCCAGATTTGCTTCAATGGGATCCACCATTTGAGCCGAATCCGTACTCAAAAATGAATTCATATATTGTTGCCGGCTAATTACGAAAAGAAAGAAAAGAAATTCCATACAATTCATTATTTTTAATCAAGACCTTCATATGATCAATTTTCTAAATTATTTTTTATCAACTTTTTTAAATAAATTTGAATTTTGTTCATTTTCTTTAAAAATTTACCGTTAAAATTACTCGGATTTATTTATGTATTTTTGAATAAATTTATTCAGCAATTCCAGCAGGAATATTAAAGCGATGAGGCAATTGATATTACTCCACAATTATGCAAATTTGCACAATTTTAAATGTGGCCATTTTCTTAGATTCCATCACCGTTCATCAATTCTTAAAAACACTGGCCGCGCATTTTGCAAATTTACACAAGATGGGAAAATCACGAATTTACATTTTCAAAAACAACAGGTTTATTTAATAATTTAATTAAAAAAATCGCAAATAAATTCTCCAAACAAAACATTTTTATTTTTTAGTTGAATTTTTCCTCATCTTTTCCATTTTGTACAGTGGGAGAAACGCCGAATGATTTTGCCGCAGAAAAACACCGAACAAAAGTGGATTTTTCATTAAATAATTTGAGGTAAAAATAAATGCAATTTTCATCATTTCTAATATTAATTATTGATAAAGACAAGGAAAAAACATCATATTGGGAATCGAAACATTGGAATATACATTGGGAAGGCAAATACATCTTTTGATGATTAAAATGAAACATAATAAAAATAAAGGGAACAAATGGATTCATATTTGCCAAAAGGTATTCTTTTATAATAAATTTTTCTGCTGCATTATTTTATTTAAGCTTCCTTTTGACAATTATCACTTTCCGAGCATTGCAGTACCAAAAGATGCATATTTATTAATCAAAGGAATGGATTCATTGATGGGCAAACTTGCGGACAATGGAAACAACGTTTGTTTTTATTTCTTAACATTTTATAAAGATCCGTAATTTTAATAGCATCCAAATTGCCAAGAATTAATAAATGATGGTCTTTATAACGATTATAATTTGGAAATCCGCCGAAGCACTAAAAATGGCCAATTGCAATTTGTAATCCAATCAATCGAAAAACAAACACAAAAGAAGAGGGCAATGCTTTTTCCAATTCATTTGCTTCCTTTGCTGTGCAATCGAATGGCGAAAATGTTGGCGAAATTTAATGGAAGCCAACAAATTGAACCGCCACCATCGCCACTCCCAAAATGGATATTGGAAGAAAGTATTTTATAAATTTATCATATTGCCTCATTTTAAACCAATTTCATTCAGTTAATAATGAAAATACTGCTGCTGAAGACACAAATAAATCACAAGAGGCATTATTTTATCGCGACACATTGGACTATAAAGTTGATGATGAACAAACACGAGAGAGGAAATTACAAATTCAGCATGAAAGAGGTGCAAGCGGCACTGAATTCATTCAAATTGTGCAGGTTGGCCAAAAAAGCTCTAATTATAAAGAAAAAATTTAGGCATTTGAAAATCGGATGGATAAATGGAATGCGAAAAATCAATACTTTCAATTTTCACATATTCCCATCGAGGATTTTCCTCTAAAATTTAAAAATATTTTTTTTGGACCGCAATTCGCTAGAATTGTCAAATTTCCAAAAGGAATTTCTAACGAATAAATGATTAAATTTATATAAATATCCGAAAAATTTTTTTAAAATGAGCTAAAATAAAAATATTTACCCAGTATCAAACGAATTTTCAGAAAAACGACCTTCATTTCTTCCATTTTCCAAATATTTTGGTGCCAGAGGATGCATATCCACTACTTGATGCAATGCGCGAAATGTCAAATGAGCTGCAAGAAAAGGGCGCCGCCAGCCACCTAATTGGAGAGAATAAGGTGAGCACTAAAATGCAAAAAAACTTTATAATTTTTGCCCCCCCCCCTCCACATTTTTTCAAAATTTCGATAAAAATATATGTAGGTAATCTTTTTTTTGGGTTGATGGGAATCAGAATTAGCATTGATTTTTATTATTATTTGTTCATAAACCTTTTTGGAAAAATTGAACGTGCGAAATAAAAGGCAAATTTTAACTCAATTGACAAATCTCGATGAACTTTGAGCTTGAATCTAACTCAAAAAAGTTAAAATGCTAGGATCAGAACATAGTCAAAGCAAGGGTTACATTTTAGATTTGAGCTCTAAGCTTAAGGCTTAACTTAAAGTAGCCCAATATCATTAATTGTGCTCTGCCAAAAAAATAAAATTCAAAGTTTCGCTGCGACTAACTAAAACCTTATAAATTGCCACTCGCAACCAAAAAACTTTTCCAAACCGATATCTGAACCGATAACAGTTCAGACAATTCAATTAGTGAAAAACAAATGTTTAATTCGAATTCTACATCCTTCAAACACCCCACCCCATATATGCTCGTGTTTTAGTGGAAAAATGGGGTATAAAATTTAAGATGATTGTTCTGTTAATTTTAATCATATTTATTAGATTATTTTATAAATGGTTAATAAAATTTATTTTAAACTAAATGAAGAATTATTAATTCCTTTAAATTTGTAAAATCATATTTTAAGTCGGCGATAATTTGCCAAAAATTGGTCAAAGGCCTCAACTACAATTACAAATTGGAAATTCATTCAAACAAAGATCAGAAATTGGATTTTCGACTCAAAACAATGACAAATAAGCCACACAAATGGAATAAACCAAAGGAATTGCTTGGGCCAATTCCAATTCACATATTCAATTGGTTGAAGAAGAAAATGGCCGAAATACTGGCTGATTATGATGAATTTGATAGAAATGAAGAAAACGAATAAAATTATATTCTTCCTTTGTCCGCTTCCGCCTATTTTCCCTTTGATTTTTATTTATGTATTTTTGTTGATTGTGATTAATTTAAAATTTTAGTAAATATAAATTTTAAAATAAAAAAATTCCCGAAATTTGCTGTTTCAGTCCTCCATTTCACTCACGTCAGTAGCTGGGCCGTTCCTTTAGTTTAAGGAAGGATCAATCAATTCCAAGTAGCTTGTCATTAGAAAAGCCCTAGTTATCCTCAAAAAGTGACATTACCAATTTTTTAAAATTTAAAATAATTTTTAAAATAAACTGCTTTTCTTATATAAATTTGGGTTTGGTCAACTCAAAAAATGCTATTTTTAAATTCAAAATTTATAAAATTGAAAATGGCAAATTATAACTTTCCGATGACATATTACTTTCTCAGATAAGCCAAGCTAGAAATACATTATTAGAAAGCACCGAAAGTTGGCTCAAAAACTAAACGAAAATTAAACAATTTGGATTGACAGAATAAAATAAAAACTTAATTTTAATTATAAATTTTCTTTTAAACCCGCTCAGCAAGCGTCGTCCCCATGGCCGACCACAAAGGGCCAGCCTACGGTCCTCAAGGCCGGGGGAACAGCAAAACATGCATCAGCCCCACAGCGAATTTCACGCTCAGGGGACGACGCCATTGCTCATCATCGCGGGTGCTGTGGTGAGCATAGTGGACTTGCCACCGGGAAGACTTACTACAGAAATGATCCTGAGAAGTACAGTCCCAATTTCCGCCCTCGAATTTGCTCATTTTCCTATTTTCATTGGAATAAAATTCTATTTGTTCAAAATTGATCGGGAGGGCAGCAATATTCGCGAGAGGGTAATGCTTGGTGGAAGGGAGTTCCCATCTCATTGCTGGAAAACAATGAGAGTGGGTGAGAGTGAAGGAAGGGGGAATGTATAGGAAAAGAGACAGCGTGTTGAGAGTCTTCTCTCGCCTTAACGAATAGAGAAAGGAAATTAAACGAGAGACGCCTTCCTCCTCTGTGCTCTGTTCAACATTTTACCAATGGAAAAGAGGTCAGACAAAAGTTCTTTTCGCTCTTCAGCCTGCCTGCTTTCCATAAACAATAAGGGGAAAATGGGGTTAAATGGGCAATTTTTCTTCTCCTTTCCATCCCTGGTCCCCTTGTATTCGGACGAAGAAATCTTTCGCCTTTTACTAAAGATTTCCGTGCAGGGGGACGCTTATGGGTTTACCCTAATTTTTTGACCGCATCCTTTCGGGGATGCTTAAAATTGCTACGAATTTGATTGAAGGAATATTCTTGACTTTTGAAATTATTTTGTTTGATAAATTTTGAATTTGATCGGTAATGTTCATTTTATTATTGTTGATTCAAGTTGTAAAAAGAATTAAAACATTGGCGACCATTAACCTTAAAAAAATAAAGGTTCAAGAAAAGGAAAAATGTTTTTTTTTGAAAATCACTAAAATATTTACAACTAGCCCCGTCGCCCGCCTTCGGCGGGCTCCAGGGCTAGTCTTCTTCTCTTTTTTTCCTTATATAAAATCCCAAATTTCATTCATTTTTTCTAACCCAAAAATAAGTTATGGCCGTTTTAGTCAAGCTAGGTTATCTTTTGCAACTTTAAATGGCCATAACATTTTTAATTTTGGGTTCTAAACCGATTACAAAAATTCGGGATTAGCACATCAAATCGCGTTGATTGATATATCGATCCCAGAAAATTTATTTCAAGTTTCGGATGTTTCGTTACATAACCAAAAAGGCATCCTACTTTTTATCTTTCCTTTCGCTATTTCTTCCCTGTTCTCTAAATACTTTTTGTTGCAAAAAAAAATATATTTATATACGTGTTGCAATTGCAAATACTTTTTGTTGCAAAAAAATAATTTTCGTAGAAAATAGTTTACCTTTTCAAATTTAGTCATTTGTTCAAATATTTCTAAAAGAAAAGTCACTTGGTCAAAGCTAGAGATATTTTGAAATGAAAAAATTCAAGATTTTTCTATAATATTTAATATAGAGATTAGAGAAATATAGAGAGTAGAGATATAAAGATTAAAGAAATAGAAATATAGAGAATAGATGTTATTTACTATTTCAATAGATATTTTTTCTAGAATGTTCTGCCAGCCAGGTACACTTCTAAAATTATATATAGGATTATAAAATTTTGGCTCAGCAGGAAAATAGCCATGGAAGTACGGATCTTGGAAAACTAGAAATTGAGAAGGTTTAATAAAAAAAATACAAAATGGAATTGTGAATGGGTATTTTCTATTTTTGACTAATTTATTTTTGATGGAAAAAAGGCATAGCGAAAGGGGCAGCATTGGGTGGGTTCAGTGGTTGGCGGGATAATGGGCTTTGGGCTGATTAGGGATTTGGGTAAATGGATAATGGATATAATAAATTGGGGAATATTCAATAAATAAATCTTTTCATTTATAAATTCACAAATATTTTTTAAAAACAAATTTTATTTATTAAAATGCTCCAATTCGAAATTTCTTAATTTCCATCATCATCAACAAAGGCGATAGCCAAAGTTATATGAAAACAATGAATGAAAATAGTCGAAAAATGCTTAAATTAGGAGATAAAGAAAACAAACATAAAATATTCCAGAAAATATGTCACTTAAAAATATAAATAAAAATGGATTCTAAAATCAAAATATTCAGATTAAAAAATTATATGAGCACTGAGAATAACATTTATGAAAAATACAAGAACAAGCCGACACATTTTTCACATTTGTTTGAATCTTTGATGCTTTAGTAATTTGGGTAGATCCTTCACAAAACGAATAATCCAATTTGCAATAACTCCATCAATCAACCATCACTCACAATTCTGATTAAAAAAGTACAATAATATTTTGAAGGATGGGAAAATTGCCTTAAGGCATATATTGAAGATTTGATAAGGGTCAACTACAATATTCCTCTTCACAGATTCCAATCCTCCTCCATAGTTTGATCAATTTGATTTTTATTCATCAAATGCTGTTCTCCTTTTTTGATAACGAAGGAATTGTCGCAATTAACTAAAATACAAATTTGGACCTTTTCAATTAATAGGAAAAATCACAGTTGGAGATTTGAAGCCCATTTTGATGTTCTATAAAATAATTTGCTGGGGCTCTTCATATTCATTCCATCCAAATTATAAGACTAAAAAATGACGAATTTGCCAAAAATGCCTAAATTTTTCTCCTTCTTATTTCCCAAAAAAGTAAGACCCACCATCCCTTATATTTTCTAAAAAATATATCACCCTTTTTATAAAATTAGGAAGCAATTCTCACTTCAATATAATTAAAATTTCTTCAGCAGATATTTTTCAAATTATTTATCTTCAAAATTTCTTCGATAAAATGGATCCACTCAAAATGGGATCAAAAATGTGGATTTGTGCAATAGTTTTATTTGGATTTTGCTTTGCCTTTTTCATATTATCAATGAATTATTGGCAAAACAAATTTGATATTGTCCAGGAAGAAATGGCCGAAATTAAGGAACAAAATGCCGGTCTAAAAGAGGAAAATGCCAAATTGAAGGAAGAAATAGCAGACCAAATTGTTGGACAAAATCAAAAATTTGAAGAGAAGATCCGTGCATTAGAAGGTCAATTTAAAAAATCGGTAAGATGATTTGAAATTTTTATAAAATTAGATCATAACGTATTTTTTCGAATTTATTGACAAAGAATTTCACAGTAATTTTAATAGTTTTTTTTTAATTTAGAAATTGTTGACCTTTTGAATTATGATATTTTTTTTTGAATTAAAATTTTGTGATCAAACATTAAACTATTAAATTTTGGAAAAAATGAAATTTTTTGGTTTATTTAATTAAATGGCAAATTATAGTTCATAAATTTGACCAAACAAAATGACGGAAATGAATTTGTTAATGAATTCAATTACAATTCATACAAATGGAATGCCAATGAGAATTTTGGATCGGAACTGTTGAATATTTCCGAAAATGGACTCAGTGTCAAATATTCAGGCTTATATAATGGTAAAAAATAATTTTGTTTAAATTTAATTTATTTTTTTGAGGATTGAACGGAGTTGTTATTTTCGCCAATTTGCCGATTCCTGCCTTCAATTTATCAGCCAAAAATCCGACAATTTCATTCTATTATGAAGTGAAAATTCTTTCAACAGGGTATCATCTAAATTATATATTTAAATTAATTTTAAATCATTAATAATTAAGATATGGAAACAATTTCCATTGGAAGATAAAGAACTTGGATATTTGTATAATAGACAGCTTGGATATTTGAATAATTCAATTGGAATACATTCCAAAAAAGGAATGATAATTAATGGAACATATATCCAATTGGAAAATTCTGCTGGCGGAGATTTCCAAAATTGGGAGGTGGTTGGCCTTGGCATTGTCTATTCGCCGGCAATTTCCCAAATGGAATGTTTTGCCACATTAAATGGCAAATTACTGGGTAAAATATTAATTAAAAATAATTAAAATTAAAAGAAAACAATTAAATTTCAGGGAATGTTGAATTGCCGTCAAAATTCGCGAAATTCCCACTGTACCCGGCTGTCAATTTGTTCTCATCTGGACAAATAATCCGCACAAATTTTGGCAATGAAAAATTCCGCTTCAATACCTCTAAACTTCTCCAGGAATTGGTTGAATGGTGAAAAAAATATGGAATGATAACATCTATTTCCCAAACTATGGAATGCATTTCTGATGTTATAATAATTCTTCGCAATTTTCATTTTAAAATAATTTTTAATTTTGTTTCTATAAACATTATTATTGAAAGATTTCGTCTTATTATATTTAATTATTTTTTATGGATTTAATTACATTATTCATTATCAATTTGAATAAATTCTTTTTTTTATTTACAATTTACAAATGAATTCGTTGTAGAATATTGCATTCTGGCTCCGGCCATCTAATGCAATCCGTAATGCCGCCATAAATATAAATGGTTTTGTCCTTAAATAAAATTCATCAATAATTTTTATAAAATTCACCTTGATTGATAGGATTGTTGAATAATCATAAACGGGTCTCTGTATTGGTTTATGGCCAGAGAATTCCCATTGAAAATGGCTCAAATTTAGTTTCCAGCATTCATCGCTCCTTTGTTCTCCCTTAATTTTAATATAAAAAGTAAAAATGTATTATTAATATTCGATTTTTACGTATTACCACAAGATAAATTATGAGTTTTATACCCTAATATTAATTATATTTAGCCAACTTTTTAAGTATTATATTGGGCAAAAACCAAAATTTAAAATTTAATTTTTCCACATCAAGATTTAAAATCTGTATTTCTATGCCTATGCCATTTTATATTAAAATTAAATATAAAATTTAAATAAATAAGTTTGTGATATTTTATAATTTTTATTTATATTCTGTTCCCGTTAATTTTTATTTAATTTTAATACAACACCTGCTGATCCTTGTAAAATAATCCACCAATACAATAAAGAATTTGATCCTCATTCTCTTTTTGAAATGCCGTAATTGCATCCAACCTTGAATGAACACGGCAAATTGGAAATCCCGAATTCGGATCGCCTTTGAGTGGTTTTAATAAAAATGTTCGTTCAATTGTATCAAATAAAAGCATCTATAATAAAAGAAAAATAAGAGAGACAATATCCAGTCTTTTTTTGGTCAAATTAAGATATTAATTGTTAGATACAAAATACAATCGATTTTTAATATTAAGTGAGGAAGATAAACCATGGTTCAATCTATATGCCATTTTATTAGCTATAAGCTAACAAAAATGATACCAAAAGAATTGATTACATACATTTTTATCTCATTGACAATTTGGTCAAATTATATTTAAATAAAATCGGAATGGGACGGTTATTAGTGGCACGGCCGTTTAGTGGCGAAAGCTAATAGCTAGGCGCCTAATAAATAGTTTAGAATGTCTTATATATCATTGAAAAAAGCAAAAAAGTCTAAGTCTCTATCAGTCAATATAAAAATCAAATTATAAAACATATTTTTACATTTTTTAGAATTCAAAACCTTCAAATTTGACACTATTTTGCTCACTTTTATTCAAAATATCATAATTTTTTTATTTAAAATTTTTTTATATCATTCGATAGATAATGCATAGCTCTATCAAATGAATATAAAAACATTCAATATGATTTGGTTTAAGATGAGTTATAAAGCAAAAACCAAAAACTAGTCCGCCACTAACCGGCCGGTCACTAACAGTCGCGTACCCATTTAAAATTTTGTTTTTTTTTTTTTAAATTTTTTTATTATAATTTAATAAATGAAAAATTGTTCTATCTATGGATTTGATTAATATTACTTTTATAGCTTATATAAAATTAAAATGCAATATAAAATTTCCAACGACTTTACATTACATAGACTATATTATCATAAATTGTCGCATTTACTAGTAAAATCGAAAATGGTAGTAAGGATATTTTGTTTATGTTCACTTACCTCATCCAATTTTAAATTTCTGAAGATTCCATTGTATTTTTGAAATGAAAATAAGCATTGTATGGCACTGCAGTCGGCGTACATTCTCAAAATTTCCATAAATTCCTTTTGGGGGACAACATCGCCGTTAACATTTACCAGAGTTAAATTTGCTTCATCCTAAAAATAATTCATTTTTTATTATAAATAATTCGCGTTGTATGCATTTCAAAGACGGAAATTATCTCGTTCTCAAAAATCGAAATTTCGGAAGACCCTAATAATAATTTTGTACTTAATCAGCTTTTTGTCCGCTTTTTTAGAGAATGGGAAAATGAAAGGTCCCCTCTATGGATATGGGTCTTAGGATTAGGATATAGGGTCATTAGGGGTCATTCAGGGATAGGATAATTACGGTAACCCAATAATGTCCATAATCCTGATGAGTGATGGATGACCCATAAGGAGGAGGAGGACCCTATAATAATCATCTACAATTGACTCAAAAAGCGGATATACAAATACAAAGCCGACAAGTATCATTTTTTTTGTAAAAAAATGTATGGTACAAATTTAAATTTTTTATTGAATAAAATTAAAAAAAAATACCGAAATTCTCTGCCATTCCCAACAGTCGGATTCGCCTTTGGCAAGTTCATAAATGAAAAAAGTGTCGAATTCTTTTTTATTTATCAATTTGGCGTTTTTTTCATTCAATTCATCCAAATTAATTTTTTGAACATTCAATGTGACAAAGAAGAATTTTCGACCAGAATTATGGGCGATTGGGTGGAAAGTGGGCAAGCCATCATTATGGCAAAAATGTGTTAAGCTTCCATCAATATCCAAAATGTTCAGCTCTTCTTGAACACAATTCAACCCATCATCTGCGGCATTCGTTGCATTTTTATTTCCAATTTTAGTCAGAAAGAATCTAAAATAATTTTTTAAATTAATAATGAAGCGGATCTCGTTTTTCAGCCGATATGGATTGTAGTAGTTTTTGATGTATATCTCAGTCAGCTCGTATTGTTGGAAATTGGGGATGCCAATTCTAGCCAAATTTGATCAATCAAAAAAAATTAAATCGGTTTAAAAACCCAAATTTAGCTAAAATTAAACTATTTACACATCGATTTGAAATGAAAGATACCATAAAATGGAGTAAGGAGAACAGCTGAAAAACGAGATCTGCTGCCATCAAAAAATTAGCCAAATTCTTTTTTATGAGATGAGAAAACTGAGGAAAAATCAAATACATGTCGATGGTAAAGCTGTTAAATTATTTTTATAGTATTTTATTGGGCCTCCAAATTTATTGGACAATGTTGCATATTTATTATTTTTTAAGGCCAAAAATAGTAAAAAAAATTTAAATAAATAATTTTGAGGCTAAATTTGGCTAATGAATCAATTATGATTTCAATATAATTTTTAGCTAATTTTATTCTAAAAATACTAAGTAATTTGAACAAGCAATTTCACCAATTGTAATAGTAGTCCCCAATTGTCGGAAATATGAAAAATTATGTTTAGCAAGCAAATTTGGGCAAACCTGCAACGATTTTTCTCTTTTTCATATTCTGGTTGGAGAATAATTCGATAAGAAAGAAAGCCAATTCGGCCATCATCTAAAATTGTGCCACAAACTAAATAATTGGAAAATTATTAGCAGAATTTTAGCACATTTTTAGACAGTTTAATTTCATCTAATTCTTTTTGATGATTCGGATTTGGCCATCAATCAAGAAAATGTTATTCGAAAAAAATACTGAAAATGTAGAAAAATGACAAAATTATCGAAAAAGTTATAAAACGATTCAGAAGTTTGTCTTAGATCCACAAACCTTAAACCTAATCGACAGATTTCGTCAGAGGACGCTTTGATTGATATATAATTAATTTATTATGAATAATCTGGTCAAAATTAAATGATAGTAAACGGTTTAAGCCGTTTTTCATGTTCTGGTTTAAAGCCAATTTAATCATGATAAATATGCTATTCGATGCATCTTGATGAGTTCTATCGAGTGCATTTAAAAGATTTATGGGTCTAGCTATGACAAACCGCTATAGTTTTTTCGTCATTTGTAGCATTCCTTTTGACAATTTCAACATTTTATCGACATTTTAAAAATTTTCCCTTTTAATTAATGCAATTTTTTACTTTTAAAAGAATTTAAAAATCAAGAAAAATAGCAATAATTTTGAGTACTTATGGGTTTTGTGGGGGCAGATTTTTTTAGATCAATTGGAGAATGGTGAAAGGTGACCACAGTGACCGATGGATCATACGGAAGGTGACCAGTGACCGATGGATCATACGGTTAGGGTTAGGATCTTAAGGGAATAGAGGTTATCATCTCACATATCCCTAACCCTAATCAACTGTAAGAAGGTGACTCTGCATTCAAAAATAATATGCCCCAGATAACCCACAAATTCATAATTTTGGGCATTTTGAATCAAAATTTTTCGTGAATTGATTCCGAACAAAAGTTTTTACTAGTATCTTTTATTAAAAAACCTTTTGTTATATCCTCCATCAATTCGATCACCCGATAAGCAGGATCATTGGAATTTTCCATTTCTTCCAAATTTCTATTTTCTGAACGACCTTGTCCAGATATAAAATATTTCTTCCTCGTAACAATGTCATCTTTATCGGCGCGTTCAACCAACAATTCTTTCCATTGATCTTTAGACAAATCAAAGACCCAAATGGAAACAAAATTGTCGGAATGATTGCCGCCAAACAAATAAACATTTTGGTCATCCAAAGCTAAAGCGGCATTTGCTTTTTTTGGTGGAGAGGAAGCATTATTGATATTATTCATTAAAATGAAATTTAAATTAAAATTAATGGTTCCTTAATTATTTTTGCAACTTTAAAATTCATTATATAAATTTTTTGAACATTTGTCTGATTTTAAATGAAAACCAAAGTAATTAAAAAAAAGATTGAAAAATGAAAATTGATCTATGTCTGTCTTGCCTATTATCACATTTTTGCGCTTTTTTTTTAATTTAAAAATTTTGGAAAATAAAAATGAAAGCGAAGCCAGTCCATTCTAAAAATTAATCTTTTGCTTTTTTTTAAAAGGAACTCCATTTTTAAAGACAAAAGGCAAATAATTACTTGAGAGGAATTAGCTTGCTATGGTCAGAGAGAAAGAAAATATGCAAGAAAGTGTTTGCTGGAAATGTGAGCATTTTATTTACAAAAATGTTATCGAAAAATAAAAACTTTTTCTGGGGAATTTTTCATTGAGGAACACAGCGGAAGAAGCATCGCTCTATCAAGCCGAAAAATTTTATTGACGAAAAAATTAAGCATAAAATAAAAGCAAAAAATTATTAATTTTCAATATTCATTGAAATTATAATGAATATTTTAACCAATTTTAATTCTAGTTTCTTTTAAATTTAAAAAATTATTAAATCCTCGGATTAGGAACATTTGTATGATTATAATTGCGAATTTCTTCTCTTTCCAATTTAAAAGGGGGCTCCGGAATTCCCCCCGTTCCAAAAATTAATTTTTTCCTTTTTAAAAGGAAGCCCATAGGTAACCGACTAGGAAAACATAGATTTTTATCCATTTTTATTTACTTTTACTTGGATGAAATTGAATGAGAAGCAGCGAAAGAGGCAATGGGATATGGGATTGATCTCATTTGAGATGGACTCATTACTCTATTTTTATTTTTTCTCTATTCATTCTGTTTTGGATAGACACTTTTGGCTGACACTATGACGCTTGGGGGAATAAATGAACAAAATATTACATGGGGGAATTCACAGAAAAAGAAATGGGGGATAATGGAAGGCAGTGTGTTGGAAAAATGGAGCAGGTGGCTGTTTATTTGGTCGGGAAGAATGGGGAAATTGGGGCCTTTTTGTACCCTTCCAACGCATCTTCAATTTGACCCCATTTCCCCTTCAAATTCCCTCTTTTCCCTTCTATCTTCGGTTTAATTACCCAAGTTTGAGGTACTTGGTGTTTCCTGCCCTCTTTTAACATCCAAAGAGTGGTTTGGAATAAATTTTGGAACTGCATTGCCCAATTTTGTTGGGTGGTGCTTAAAAGATAATAAGAAATGGTGAAGCTTTGCAAACTAGTTACATTCCATAATTTTTATTCATTTTTTAATTTCTAAAATTTATATTCATTTTTTAAAATTTCTATAATTTACATATATTCATTTTTTAATTTATAATAAAATATTTTACACTTTTAATTTAAATTTCTTACCAACTTGATTCTCAAGATAATTATTTTATAGATAATTCAATATGTTTTCAAATAAAGTATTATTCGAAAAATATTTATTTAAATATTATTATTTGCCTACTGGGAATATTTAAATAAAAATTAATTTATACACATTTAAACACTAATTCTTATGATCAATTATTTTATTTAAAACAATTTTTTAATTCTTTTAAGCCCCGAAGGGCGTCCAAAAATTGCGCAAGGCACAGCTTTCGCTGGCCAAGGCGGGCAATTGGTATAAGTTTTCAATCAGCAATAACAGAACCTCGGCTAGGCCTCATTGGTCTCTGTATTGCCCGAGCGCAAGGCTAATTCCAACAGGAAAATATGGGAATTTCACTCTATTCTAGTGGGGAAATTGAATGGAAAGCAGCCAGCAAGCTGGGAAGAGTATTTCCCATTGTTATGCCTCCATTTCATTTTTCTCTTTCCATCACAGCGTTTGATGGACTTTCGCGTCTAATTTCTTCACATTCTCTATACTATTTTCTTATTGTCTGAAGAGCTGCGAAAAGGGCAGAGTGTAGGCGCAGTGAGAAGCTGTGAAGGAAAGAAAGTAACTAGGAGCGAAGGGAAGGGAAAAAGGAAAGCTCATCGCTTATTTTCCATTTCTGCTTCTCTGTAATCTTCATTCGCACAATTATCTATAGCCATTCTATCACAGCTTTGGGCAGTAGAATTTCATTCTATTTACATTGTTCCCTTTCACTCCACTGAATATTGCTGCCCATTGCTAAAATATTCCCCATTGCAAATTTATGGGAAAAATCTATTTTAAATGGCAATTTCGTCCGTTCATTATCGCTTCTCGGTCTTTTGGCTAAGATCAATTGTTTAATTTTTAGTATCTGTTCTTTATGCTTTAATCACCATAATAAGTCCTACCGCGGACTTAAATCTGATTATCCCAATTTTTGGAAACGCGGCTGGGTTTCCAGCTTGCTGCTGGTCGCCGGACGGCGGGTCGGCCTGGTTAGTGCACTTTCGTCCGGGATCGGCGCTTAAAATAAAAAAAAAACAGAAAAATAATAAAAATAATTACCTTTTTTATAACTTTTATGAATATTATTTAAAATTCTTTTATTTCCATTTGATATGTTTTTTCCACAATTAAAAAATTGCAATCATTCATTATTTAATTTTAAGCTATTTAAATATCTACTCATCAACATTCCTACAAAAAAAATTAAAAAAAATTGCCAGTTTTATCATCTTGGTTGTTGTTAAATTTATTTGTAATCATTCATTTTTGTTTTTTTTTTTTTGTTATTCACAGATTCTTTGTAGAATGCTGATTTATTTTATTTTCATCAGAATTAATTATGGATTATACTAAGAATTATCAAATGTGCGTAAAAAGAGGATTCGTCCTCCATTCCAAAATTTTTTACCGTTAAAGATGAGTGAATTGGAACAATTTTTAATTCTATTAAAAATTTGGTGGCTTGAATGGGAAAATAAAGAAGAGTCTGTGAGTGAGATTGCAGCCTATTTGACATTGGCTCACACACTATCTTTTTGTTCTATGTTCCTTAGGGTAGACACTTTACTGCTATTGGGTTTGGGTGAATAAATGAACGAAATATTTCATGGGGGAATTCACAGAAAAAGAAAGAGGGAATAATGGAAGGCAGTGTGTTGAAAAATTGGAGGGAGGTGGCTGTTTATTTGGTCGGAAAGAGTGGAGAAATGGGGGGCTTTTTGTACCCTTCCAACGCATCTTCAATTTGACTCCATTTCCCCTTCAAATTCCCTCTTTTTCCTTCTATCTTCGGTTTAATTACCCAAGTTTGAGGTACTTGGTGTTTCCTGCCCTCTTTTAACATCCAAAGAGTGGTTTGGAATAAATTTTGGAATTGCATTGCCCAATTTTGTTGGGTGGTGCTTAAAAGAAATGGGGATGAGAAATCAAATAATTTAGTAATTTTATTCATTTTTAGTTTAAAAGATATTATTTCTGCCCCCTTAATTAATTTGTTGTCCCCTCACTTTTTCACGATTTTTTTAAATCTTTCTATTCCTCTTTTTTCAAAAAATTTAATATTTCTAATATTATCTAGGATATTCATAATCTCATTTTAAACTATTTTTAATGTGCCAAAAAAGTTGTAATTTTATTTACCTTTTCAATAATGATTCACTTTTTCCAATTTTAAGGGGGGATCCGGAATTCCCCCCGTTCCAAAAATTTCTTTTTTACAAGGACTGTCCCAAGCCAATAGATAAAGACTTGAAGTGAACTTCTCTTTAAATATTTTATAATATTTGGATGTGTGAAAAATTGAATGGGAAGCAGGGAAAGGGACAATGCTCATTTGAAATGGAACCATTGCACTATTTTTATTCTCGTTCGCTTTGTTTGAGAAGGCACTTATTCATCGTTGGCTGATGCCTGAGAGAATAAATGAAGGACAAATATTTTAATAATGGTCGTCAGAGGAAAGGGAATATGCAAAATAAAATTAGTGCCTGGAAACTATTTGGAGGATTCGGATGTTCATTTGGTGGCGAAGAATAGGGGGTATAAAATTGATAGTATAATTTTATTCTAATTTTGGTTACAATTTGAAGAAATTTTTAAAAATAAATTATCAATCAAATGTTTCAAAATTTATTTGTAAGAAAAATTAATTAAAAAAGTATGAATATATTTTATGATCAAATTTATGGTTAAAATTTTGTTTTTTTTCACATTAATATAATGAATATTTAAAAATGTTTTTGTTCTGTTTACTTTCTTCGATCATTTTCTCTCTATTCAACCATCACAGTGGATCCTTCTTGCAGACCGCATTGTGACAATGTTTGGCTGTCTTCCATTATTTCGCCGGCTAAATTATAAAAAAATTAATTTTCATTGAATTATCCCAAACAGCAAATTTGCAAAATTAAAAACCGCTATATGAGGATTTTAAACATTCAGCCTTCCTAAATTCTAATGGAAAAAAGGCAAAGTTATTTTTTTTTTTTGTTAATTATATACAGTTTTAAAAAATAATTTTTTCGTTTTTTTTATCATCGAATTATTAAAAATTGAAACTAATTTAAATGTTTTATAATTTTTATGGAAATTAACTCTTTCCTTTGTGATGCCTTCAGTAAATGATTTTAAAATTTCTATTAAAATATATCGAAAAAGTTCTCATTAGTATTTTGCCATTAAAAATAGCTTAAAATTACTGTTTTCGGAACGTAGTCGCCAACTCTTGGTTACGCCTTGCATCGCTTTATCTTTGATCAAATCACGGAGATTGCCCACTGTGTCCGATTCGTTCACGGTGAATGTCAGAGTCCGATGTTTGGGTGTAGTCACGTAGATCATCATTTTTAGGATGTTTTTTATTGTGAAATTTTTTAATATTCTTGCTGAAATTAAATTAAAAATGAATAATAATAAAAGAGAAAAAAATGCAAAAATTTGAATGTAAAAAAATTTCAATGGAATTCAATCACCGTAAAATGCTCTTTTAATTCCCCATATTTTGAAAAGGTTGAAAAAAAATAATTCCCCATAGGGAATTAAAAAATACCGTAATTCATTGACTTTGTCTTTTTTTATCGCATTTTTTATGAATGTAGCCAAAGGGATTAAGTAAATCCTTTTAAGATTGGTCGTTCTGTGTAAAATAATTCAATCTCTTTTTCATGACCATTCTTTTTGTTTTAGGTTCTTACTTCTTAGTAGGGCCAAATGAACAGCTCTAAATTTCATTTTGATGAGATTTAAAATATTATTTTTAATTCTAATTTTTGCTTGCTCTGTAAAATGTTCAAGTGGAACATAATTTAATTCACTTTTATAATGGGGGCAATTAAGCATCGATTATTGTTTTTGATGGATCGGTGGGCATGAATTATAGCAATATTATTTTTTTTTGTGCTCTGATAAAAAAGGGAAATATTGCAGGAAAAACATGTTTATTATTATTGAAAATATTTTTATAAACATTGAATGGTTATAAAAAATGCGATTTTGTTCAATTTTGCCCAAAAGTATATGGGAGTAATAAAACAGAGATCAAAAAAATTTAGCAAAATGGGCAAAAAAAGGGCCGCGAAAAAAACAGTAAACAAAAATAATTGTATTAGAGAAAAAAAATTATTTTATTTTTGTATTTTTATTCCTCAGAAGGAGAAGGATTAGCTTTTTTCCAACATTTGCAAAATGAACAATTTCTAAAGGCTAAATTCTTATTCAAGGATGAAATGCATAGATTAAAGAACAAACAATAATAAAAAGTTCGCATTTTAGTAAAAAATATTTTTATAATATTTAAATTTGCATATTAGATATTTAAAGAGTGAATAAAAATGAAAATTATATTAAAAAATTTAATTGATTCAACGATCCAAAAACTCAGTCACTTTAGATTATTAATTAATATTTATTCTATTAAATTTGACTAATAATTTATAAAATAATTTCCGCCTGATCAATTCATTCAGTGGTTTTGATCACCTCAAATTCTTTTCCCTCATTTTTAATTTCATATCGAATATTTCGATAATTGTAAGTCCGCGACATTCCTTTCACAAAATGCTCATTGATTCCATAAATTGCCGGTGGCCTTTGCCTTTTCCCATATCCACTTATTTCGTCCAACCAATCGCAATAATCCCATGTAGAATTTGGATCAGAGAAATAGGGAAATATATGGAAATATTTCAATGCAATTGATTCCTTTTTCATTGTACTGATAAATTTATAGATATAATTTAATTTGGATGAAGTTTAATTTATACTCTCATTTATTTACCTTAATCTATTGGCTTCCTCCGCCATCATTTCTTCAATTGGCGGTGGTTGAATTCGTCCATGAAAAAGGGCCAAAGCCAATCGAATTTGGCTGTCAAAAAGTGGGAATGGAAGAACAGCGAATGGAAGGCCAATAATGAAAATGGAACGGGGATGATGGACATGGACGCATTTGGCCCAAATTGGCGAAACAAATGACCCATCTTTGGGGCATTTAATTAAACCTTAAAAATAAATAAATTTTTAATTGAAATATTTTGACATTATTATTTGGCATACCGTTTATGTCAATTAATAATCTTGATATTGGTAGCTTTTTTTAATTAAAACTATTTTATTGTGAATTATTTAAAAATGATAGCCAATTCTCATTTAAAAAATTGGCTAATTGTTTATCGTAAATTCCCTATTAGATCCCCTCTCTAATAGAAACCCCCATTAGATAAGCCACTGGGTTTTTAATAAAGAATTTACGGTATCTATTTCTTTATAAAAGAAATTAAAATTTTTCCCCTTTTAAATACGATAAAAATGCTTCAAAAAATCCACCTTCCGCCTCGAGGAATGGAATTGAATATCGATATCCGGTGCAAAAAATGACGGAATCGAGTCCATTTGCCGTGCCCAATTCATTTCCATCGGCCAAAATCAAATTTGATTCGGTGGCATCCACCACACGGTATTCTTCTTCACAATTCTTTGGCCTTTCATTTGGATGGAAGTAAAATGGTGCCGCCGGTAAGCCTTTTGCTTTTTTGTGCAATCCATTAATCACTTTCTCTGGGGTGGACATATGCAAAAAATATACCTTAAAAATGTTTTATATTTGCACTAAATATTAGAAATTTATAAATTGTGGAATTTGCTAAATGATGGGCCGTAAATTTTGGAAAACTCAACTTTTATATTTAGTACATAATAGAGAATTAATTTATTCGATTTGTCAAGGTAAATTTAGTCAAATAATTTTAATTTCAAACCAATTTGAGCTTTATTTTAGAAAATTGAACTATTATTTAAATCTAAACTAGTTGAGATTCACTAATGTTTCTTTAAGTCTTAATGTATTCATAGACTATCGACTACGATGCGAATGAAGCCTATTCACGAGTCTATACGATCTCTGGAAACAGAGAATTCCCATATTTATAGGTCCAGTATCTTACCAAATTTACATGTCATATTTACCTCAAATTATCATATTTTTAAAAGAATTTAATTTGCACCTTTTTTGCATGTTTCACCAATTGAAGGAGAATATCTCTTCCGGAAGAACTGGCTCCAACAACGGCAACATTTTTACCCGCAAAATGTTCTGCCCTTCGATATTGATGACTGTGAATCCATTCCAATTTATTTTTATCCAATTTATCCACAAAATTTGGCAATCTTGGCACTGAAAAATGTCCATTGCAAACGAAAATTGCATCGAATAATTCCGATTCGACTATTTTGGTGCATTTTTGCTCAAATTCAACCTCCCATTTTTCATTGGGCGATTTGCGGACACGAAAGACACGCGTATTAAACTGTGGAATGAATGGAATGATAATTGAATTAATTTTAATTTATTATACCTGAATTAAATGTTTGATAGGTTGGGCAAATTTTATCAAATATTCCAAAATTTTCTCGCTCCTCGGATATGAACTTTCCCCCGGGTTAGAGGCCAAAAATGGGAATTCGTCGAAGACCATCAATTCTTGGGGAATATTCGTCCTCAAAAAATATAAATTAATTCAAAATATTTGCCACCAAAAAATTGACCTCAAATTTGAGTACATCGAAGAATGGGCCCCAATGGCCTCATCATAAACCCAAGTGCCGCCCAAATGATTGGATTGTTCAAAAACGCGAATTTCTATGTCCAAAATGCCATTCTTGATGGCATCCTCTTGCAATCGCCTGGCAGCACAAATTCCGGCTGCCCCTGCGCCAATCACACAAATTCGCATTTTTCCTTACGAATGACAAATTATTAAACAATATTAAATTTAAAATAATAATTTATATATCTAAAAGTTAATATTTATTTTTTATTAATAAGGAAAATATTTTTTATTTAGAAAATGCTCAAAAAGCAATTATCGATATGTAAGTTTATAAATTAAAAGGAATTATTATATTTAGGAGGGAAAAATTGATTATATTGTTTTATAAAATTAAATGATAAAAATTGAAGTGATGGCTGTTTTATTGCTGATTCTTTTTTTCCTTTATCAATTTTTATAATTGTGCGAATATTGAATCAATATAAATTTAGTCATTTTTTTGCAAATTAAATGTAATCCTTAAAAAATGTTAAAACTAAATTCTAAAGATATCTTCGTTTCAAATATTAGTACATATTTTATTCACTTTCCATTAATTAATTTTAAAATTCCCTGTTGGGGTTTTAGATGGAATTTTTGGATTTTGAAATCATCGAATTTTTCATCACTTATCAACTCAAAAAGAATGACATTTTAATAAACAATATTGGTATCCTAAAGGTGTATGAAAAATTTAAATTTTTAAAATATTTTTTATAATAATATTCATCCAAAAGTTCGCTGATCTTTTGAATTAATTCATTCATTTTGGGAATAAGTATCCTACTCAAAATTCATTATTAAGAATTCAACTAAATTAAAAATTCTTGTTAAAAGTTGGCTTTTAAAGTTTTACATCAAGGTTAAGGTTAGAAATTTTGTGAAACTTTTTATTGTTTATAAAAAATAGAGTATAGATGTTGAATGATAAAACAAATTATATATTAACATTTTAAGAAAAAGTAATTTAAGCAGGAATAAAATGTTTCGAATATTCAGATTCTCTCTTCTCGTCTTTTTTTTTAACTTCAAATCCAAATATATTGGAAAAGTTTGTTGAATTCCTTGAACCGAAATTTATTCTCCCCAAAATTTGCATATTGATTGAAGAAATGCCCTTGGTCAATTAATTGACCGCTTCTAGACAAAGAGAAAACTAAAGAACCCATCATCATCGTATTCTTAGGCCTAAAATCCTAACAAAAATTTTGGCTCTACCCCGAAGTCCCGAAAAGACGAAATCCCGAAAAGACGAAGTACCGAAAAGGTGAAAATGGGACGAAGTCCCGAAAAGACGAAGTACCGAAAAGACGAAGTACCGAAAAGAGGAAAAAAGGACGAAATCTCGAAAAATTTTAATTTTTTATATTAATAAGAAAATGCTAAAAAATATTGGGTTCGTATTTTTTTGTCGACAAAAATTAATTCTTTTGTCGACAAAATGAATTTTTTTGTCGACAACTAATAAAAATTAGTTTTTCACGTTGTAAATAATATAAAACGGTTTTGGGACACTTCAGCGATGCGCGGAAGTCAAAAAGGAGGTGAGTGGGATATATCCGGATATAGGGGGATTAAGGTGGATATAGGGGGATTAAGCCGGATTAAGCCCCGAAATTGAATGGAAATGGGCCGGAGGGATAGTGGAAGGTTGGGAAGAGCCTGGGAATGCGCGGGATATGGCCGGATATAGGGGGATTAAGGTGGATATAAGGAGATTAAGCAGGATTAAGCCCCGAAATAGATGAGTGCGAGTTCTGGTTGGGTGTTATGCTTCCGGCTTCGCAAGATTCCTATGCTCCGAACCCCGAACCCTAATCCCTAGCCCCTAACTAGGTTTATCCGGCTTAATCCCATTATATCCACCTTAATCCCCCTATATCCGGATATATCCCGCGTGCTCCGAACCCCTAAACCCCTAGATCCCATGGTATTATATTTTAGTTTGATTAATAGATACAGCAAAATGAACACCAAAATCGTGATCAGCGCCTCAAATTACCCTAAACATATTTTTGTTTTACATTTTTTCACTAAATATAAAAAATTAAAATTTTTCGAGATTTCGTCCTTTTTTCCCCTTTTCGGGACTTCGTCTTTTCGGTACTTCGTCACATTTTTTCCTTTTCGGGACTTCGTCCTTTTTTTCCACTTTTCGATACTTCGTCTTTTCGGGACTTCGTCCCATTTTCCTCTATTCGGTACTTCGTCTTTTCGGGATTTCGTCTTTTCGGGACTTCGTCTTTTCGGGACTTCGGGGTGTTGCGAAAATTTTTCGAGTGTCGAGCCCACGGAAAACGTCCGGGGTCAATTCCACAATAGACAAAAGACAGTGCCAATGTGGTCAATTCCACAATAGGGTCAATGTGGGCGTTTTCGACTTATAATAAATCAGAAACCGGTTATAGACCCTACAAACCTTATACCATTTTGTAGATCTCCTCAAGACGCATCGATCGGTATATAATTTGTCATGGTTTGTCCCAAAATTAAAGAGTTTAAAACCAAAAACAGGAAAATATGGTTTAGACGGTTTAATACCCTTTAATTTGTATCAAACCATGACAATTTATATACCAATCGATGCGTCTTGAGGAGATCTACAAAATGGTATAAGGTTTGTAGGGTCTAAAACCGATTTCTGATTTATTATAAGTCGAAAACGCCCACATTGACCCTATTGTGGAATTGACCACATTGAACCTATTGTGGAATTGACATAGCACCACGGAAAACCACATTCTAGGACATTAAACCCAAAGTACACTGATGGTTTCTTTAAAATTGTGCCTAGACTCTTGAGACATATACCTCATTTAAAAATGAAAATTTTTTTATTTTTATTGCTACAATTAAAACAAATATTAAAATAATTTTATAAAGAAATATCGAATATCTTCTTTATTAAATATTTTATTTTTATCAAATGAAAAATATTCCACGTTTTTTTGGGTTTGAAATGTGTGTATTTTTATTGTCATAAAATGTTCCAAGTCAATGAGGAAGCAAACATCACAGTTTAGAATGGGTTTGCCTATTTTATGAAAAGAATGGTGAATATAAAAATTGCAGTTGTGAAAATATTAAAATCGACGGCATTGAAGAATGAATTTTAAAATTTAAAATTATTGTTGGAATTTAGTGCAAACAATATTTGAATATGAAAGTTTGAATTTGAGTATGAATTTGCGTCGATTGTGAAGTAAAAAAGTTTAATTTAATAATTTTTGGGAAAGATGTACAAACAAATTGTTGAATATAGGTTAAAGGAAAGTATGATCCACAATCCGCATGTGATAATATTAAAATTTAGATTTATATTTGTATTAAAAATTAATAAAATGAGTATTTAATAAATTCGTTGGCGAATATTTAAATTAATTTCCCCTTTAAAAATTAATAAATCAATTAAAAAATATATTATAGAAAATATTATTCATCTTTAATAAATTTTTTTGCTTTTGGGAAAATTCAAAACAAATTCTGATTTTTTGCCAAAAATGCTATTCTTTGGGCAAAAGATTTTATCCCTTTGTTATCCTTTTATTCAAAATTGACAACAATTCTTTTATTAATAGGATTTTTTAGGAATTTTATATTAGGATTTTTTTTAGGAATTTTGAAAATTTTAAATTGAATGAAATATTTTGAATATTTTAATTTTAATTCAATTTTAGAAAATTAAAAAAATGTTACAAAATTTATTTTATTTTGCTTGTCTGTTTTTGTACTGCCAAATTGCATTTGGAGATGAAAATGACGGACAAGATGCTGCAATTCCATTAGCAAATTACACTATAAAAACAGCACAAAACAATACAGATGGAGGACCAGTAATGAAAATTACTGTATCCCTAGAAGGTATTTACCAAAAAATTTATAAAATAAGCTTGAATAATATATTTTTTAAATAAATTAAAAAATTTAATTTTTTATTGTTAAATTTATTAATATTTCATAAAAATTAAATAAGAAATCTATTCCATAAGCACTTTTGCTTTAAGGTTTTCGAGTAGAAAAAACCCATAACAAAATTATAAAAACAGCGAATGAGAGAGAAATGAATTTTGGTGAAAGAGTATGCGAATTGGGTGTCTTCTGTCTTGTCCCCAAGCCAATCCCCTTGTTCTCTTTCCTATTGCTGTTTGCTTTCTATAAACATATTTCATCGAATTCAAAAGAAAAGAGGAGAATTAATGTTAAGGAAATGACCAAATTACATTTTTTCTCCTTTCGCATCAAATAATTTTTGGGACGGAGACGGAGATAAATTCCCTAAAAATTTTATAAACTTTTAATTAAGCTTTATAAATATTAATCAAATGTAATTTATCATTTGGGTATAGCTTAATTATTTGATTGGCAAAAATAAATAATTGCCATATTAGGATAATATTTGGTTTGGAATAATTTACAAATTAGTTTTTTTTTTTTTTTTTGTTAAATTAATAATTAATAGTTCATAAAAAGTGGGCCTGTTTAAAATTTAAATTTAATTCCATTAACTTTTAGTTTTTTTTTGGTAGTCATTAATATCTTGATCCTTAATCCTTCCCTTAAAGTAGATATTTTGGATGGGAAAGCCCAAAAGGAAGGCAAAAAAAGCGAGCGAGAGAGGCACGAATTTGGGGTGAGAGAGTAGGCGAATTGTTTTCTGCCTCCAAGCCCATTCCCTTGTTCTCTTTCCTATTGCTGTTTGCTTCCCATAAACATTTTTCATCGAATCGGAAAGAAAAGAGGAGAATTAATGCTATGGAAATGACCAGATGAGATTTTTTAGTCTTAGGGACCAAACCATACAATTTTTGGAACGGGGAATTTTTAATTCCCCTTAAAATTGCATTCATCTTTAGTAAGCTTAAATAATAATTTGGCATTTGAGAATTGTATATTTTTTAAAGAATTATTAAATAAATAGACTTCGCTTAAATTCTAAGTAATTTCACTTGATTTCGGAATAAATTTTTTTTTAATTATAATTAAATTTCTTCCTACTCATAAAAGGTGGCCAATTCAATGGGACATTAAATTTGCATTTGCCCAAAATTTTCAATATGAATATGGGCAGTGGATCAATGATCAATGCGAATGATTACCATGACCACGACCATGGTTTGGTTTTGGGAAATTTTATAGAAAAATAAAAATATTTTATACATTAATATATAATTTAAATAAAATTGCCTTTCTGTCTTTAAAATTATTTTTTAAATTTAGTTTTAGAAATAAAAATAAAGATTAATCCGTAAAAAATTTTTTAATTATTCAATTTTTTGCAGCAATTGAAAATTTCCAATATAATATAGTTCAATAAAATATTATATTTTAATCATTTTTTCAGATCATGACCACGATCATACGCATGACCACGGTATTTATTATTAATGTCATCTAACTTAAAATATTTTTTTTCGAATTTTTCAGATCACGACCATACTCACGATCATGGTAATAATTTGAAATATTTTTTATTAGTTCATTTTTCTAATTTCTGGATGAGAGAAGGATTTAAGAACAAAAGGGTGCTGCAAGTCGATTGGCATTAAGCTATAAAAAGAAGCATTTTTATTAAATTTGATTTACTCCACAGAAAAATCCTTTAGATTTGACCCTTGAAATTAAGAAAAATAATCCAATTGACTTAATTCTTTATTTTGTTTCGAATCATATTTTCACGATGGACCAATATAAATTATGAAATATTCAATTCTATAGTAAATCTATCTTTTCAAATTCAAAATTACACCAAATTTAGTTCAAAAATGGTAGAGCCACAAAATTACCCTAAGGCTTCTCTCTTATAAATTTTTTTTGATAATTTCTTTAAGGCAAAATCAATTTTGATTTTACATTAAATAATAAATAATTTCAGACCATGACCACGACCATAATTATCAATTCCCGAATGGCACTGAACTAACCCCAGAATTGGTGTTAGCCGCAAACCAAAATCAATACATGGAAACAAGCATTGAAAATGAGAATGACGGCGAAACAGAGGAAGGAAAAGGCAATGAAGTAGCCGAAATTGACAATGTGGCACAAATAAAGGATACTGTAACAAAAATGATTAATGCATCTACTTCTACTGGTAGAAAAGGTGTTAAACATTTGTGCGACTCAAAAAAATTATACAAATAAGTAGATTTGTTTTAATAATTTTTTTTTTTCCAAAAAAAATTTAAATCCGAAAATAAAAGAAAAATTGCCATATAATTTTTGAGCAGAAATTTTTTATTCAGAAAGGGTATAAAAAAATTATGACTACTTTTTTAAAAATTTTTCCTGAAAAAATGTTGAATTTTGTTATCAAAATTTAATGGTTTAAAGCTGAAATAGATTTTGAATAATACATTGAAAATGAAAAGACTAATAATTAATTGCTATAAAAAAATTTTTTAAATAAAAGATAATATACTTTATCTTTGCCATTTTTAATAAATTTTGATAATACTTTCTTCTTAATTTTATATTTTTATATTCAATTTGAAGAAAATTTTTGTTATCTCAAAGTTCATCAACAAAAAATGAGTAAACAATGATTTCATTGTATATCATGGAAGAAAGAAGATGAATTCATATTAATTTGAAAAAGGCGATTGTTGAATTTATGGTAAATTTTATCATTTGAGATTTTTGGGTTTAGTTATTTTTGAAAAGAAAATTCCTTTTCAATTATTTAGATGAATTTTTATTTCTCTAAACCATATCATATCATATCCGAAACTTTCGTACCCGAAAATTGTGCACCGAATTTTACCCATCCGAAAATTGTGAACTATATGTCAAACAATTTTCCACTTTATATTTATCGCCAATAAATTGTTTAAAAGGATTAAGAACAAATAAATACACTGTTAAAATCATTTATATAACATTCATAACAAATATATTTTTAATATATTGGATGGAAAATACTTTTCAAAAATATTAAAAATTATAAAAAATATTCATATCAGAATTTTTTGGATAAAAGAAATACCAAAAGTTGAATGGCTAGGAAAAAATCATGAAGAAAATGGCCGTCTTTTGCTACCAGCAGGACTTCTCTACAATCAACAAATTTAACAAATTTATAGAGTGAATCCTACACGAATAAATATTTGATTTTTTAATTTCGTTTACCAATAATTTTAATATGTAAATTTATATGAATCATTTATAATTTTCCAATAGAATTACATTAATATTTAATTAAAAAAAAAGATAATTTGGCCGCAATTCCCATGTTGTCTTCATCCAATTGCATTCATTTGTGCCTTTATCCAGGATTGCAAATTATAGATACTATTTTTTAAATACATAATTAATTAACAAGTAAACTCTAACTTTGTGTATATTCCAGGGAATTTTGGCTGCCCACATCCAATGCCCCAACTGACAACTCCCTAAATTCATCAATTTAACAAAAAATCCATAAAAGGACATCATCATCACCTGCAACTCCCATTGGTTAAAGCGATTTAAACACTGTAACGGACCTCCATTGTCACCTTGACATGAATCCACTCTCCCCTCATTAAAACCGGCATAAATCATAGAAGGCGGATGCATATGACCGGCATAATGTTCAAAATCGTTGCAAACTGCTGGAGCGAGTATTGGAACATGTATTTCTCGCAAATATTCCGCCTTTTCCCCGCCTTCCTTTATACAACCCCAGCCTGTGACTTTGCACATTTCTTAATTTAGGATATATGTATATACAGTAGAATTTTAATAGAATAAAGGAGATTTTGTATTCAACCATTAATTTTGGCTGGGGCAGTTGGCAAACAAATTGGCCGAATTAAATCGGAATAATTTGCAAGTGGAGAAATTCTTAAAAAAAATAAAAAATTAAAATGAAAAATGGATCTTAACATAACATACTTCAAAAGAGCAATATCGTAAGCACCGCGAACAAATTGTTGATAGAGGGGATGGATTGAAATGTTCATGACACGATGCTCTGCACCGGAATATATTTTATGGCCTCCCAAAAGAACTCGAAAACGACTTGGAATTTGGCTGAATTGAATTTCAAAAATTTTTACGACCCTTGAGCTCATAAATAAAGATCTATACTAGGCTCTGAAGTCAATTTATAAGAGGATTAAGGTAAAAAAATCAATTTATTTGCCCATTCCTTCTTTGTGAGTGGATAATTTATTTCCTGTATATTTATTAATAACTTGATTTATGCTTGATTACATTAAAAATATGGGTAACGATGAAACGTCCCCTTTTTGGCTGGGCGATGAACCGGCGGCGATGAAATGGCGGCGATGAACTGGCGGGGATGAACAGAGCCCCACCGATCATTTTAGCACTATCATGAAAATACTGTGTGGATTAATTATTAAGAAAAAGATATTTTCTTTTAATTTTAATTCAATAATCTAATAAAATAATTGGATTTGAGTAAGATTTGTAAAATTTCGCTAATATATCCGAATCTCTTTTTTACATAATCAATATATAACAAATAACATTTACTAAAAATTATGGCGAAGGATTTTATTTTTTTAAAGCTTTACATATAAATGCATCAAATTTATTCGGAAATTGCACCATATCGATCTAATAAAATTCATAATGAAATGATAAAATACTTATCAAATTATTCATTTTATTTCATGTTTATTTGTTCAAAAAATTTTGACATCTGCTGCTGGTGATTCTCTTCATTCCTTGCACTTGAAGATTTTCTTGCAAGCATATTCTTTAGCAAAAGAATCCGAAAAATTGAGATCCAGTAGCTCTTTCATTTTATTGCCCAGCCTATCCACATAATTGTCGCATTTGGTTTTTTCATCGTCCTTCAGACGGTTGCACATGAGTTTGAAAGTGTCCAACAATGCACTAAAGTTGCTCGTGATCTGAATTATATTTTTAAAATGGGATATTCCTTATTTTTTATTTGCAAAATCTAAATTCCAAAATACCAGTCAATTTTTATTAAAATAAAAATTAATAAATACATCTCAATAAATTTTCAAGGTTTACTTACAGCTAATTTTCACTTGATTTTATTGGGGAGATTCATTGTAACAATTCGATTATTAAACGCACCAAAATAAATACTAGAGAAACCATGTGCGTTATATTATATTTTATAAAAAATTTAACTACTCATGTATATCCCACACACAATTTTGGCATAAAATGTTAAAATTTAATTCACAAATTTATTTGTTTATACTAACCGAATGCGCCTTTTTATGAAGAAGATTGCAGAATGTGCAATTCATGGGCTGTGCTTTATCTGGTACCAATGTGGTGCCACTGTAAAAGCGGTTAATTTTAAATTAATTTATAATTGACAAGCTTAAACCATTCTCCACTGACCAAATTACAGATAACGTCTTTTGACGTAATCTCTAAAGACATGTTCATCAGTGCACTGAAAAAATGTATTTTTACGCATTATATTGTTTTGAATTTTTATGAAAATAAAAATATTTTTAATTTTTTAAAAATTGGCCATTGTCTCTACATCATCCATCCCTAGATTCTTTCTAAGTCAGCGAAAATAGGGCCTTATCGATTTAAATATCAACTTTTTCTCTAAATGTCAAATCGAGCAAATTTGACAAGCTTTATATTACCTTAAAACTAAAACTTTCAAATGAATATAGCTTAAGCTGATTAAAATAATATTTAAGCATTGATTGCCCATACCCAATTTTTGCACACTATCCAAAAAATTCTCAAAAAATATATTTAAATAAACACTATTTTTATAAAGTTTATCTTTATATTGTTTTGATATCATAATCAGAATATGTCCATAAAACTAGATCGGCTAAAATTCAATCCTTTCTGAAGAAAATTTTACCTGAAGAGTCTCGAGTTGAATTTTTGGCACTCTGCGGTTGTTATTGGCGCCTTATTGTCGATATTATTGCAAATGTGTTGAATTGCAACTTGTCCGTATATATTACTGACGTTTATTGACTGATTTAATTTTTGTAATTAGTTGAAATAAAATTAGAAAATTGACCATTTGTGTCGCCGTTGAGACAGCTTCACATGAGCAGGGGGCGAGTCTTTTGAAAATTTCTGCCAAATCAGTGTTGGCACGATCCACCGATTCTGGACCCAGCATTCTCTCCCTGAAAGTAAAGAAAAAATATTACAATTTCTTCTACAATTTAAACGGACAGAAAATCATGCAAATTATTAGCAAATTCAAATTAAAAATTGAAAAATGTCAGTTGGAGCCAGCCATTTTAATCCAAGTATAAATTTTTTACAATTTTATTCAATTTCCAAAAATAGAACAGGAAGACTTTGTTCACTCTATGAAATGATTTTCTCAATTTTTAAATAAATTCACTTTTTATGCAAATGTCGGAAAATTCAAATATTACTACATTGTATAAATTTGAGAATTCATCAATGAATTCATCGCATTTTAATTCATTAATTAATGAAAAATTTTTTCACATAAAAAAAAATTAATTAATAAAATGGAAAAACTTACGGAATTACACATTTGAAATATCCAGCAGCCTGAGTGGACGAATCAATGTTTAACGAGAAATCGGACCACTTATTGCAGGTATTTGCATCCGTTGATTCAGTATTGCCAAGCCACTGTTTCAATTGATGTTGCAGATAAGGATTAGAAGGACGGTTCGAAAAAGCGGAATTGCCGTCATTTGTTGCAACAGTGGTCGAATTGCCCACATTTGCCCTTTCCTTTTCTTAAAATTACAAAAATATTTAATTAATAAGTTACATCCAATTGTTGTATATTATTAAAATGATTAAAATTGAATTTAAAAAATTAAATTTTTTTCATCTCACCCTTATAAATATTATTTGTGTTCACATCTATTTTTGCTTCCGATGCGGTTAATGTGTTCAGCAACAGAATGGAAAGAAAGAAGACAAATGGAACAATCATTATAGTAAAGAAATATAAAAATGAAAGATTTTTAAAATAAAATTGTAAATGTTATGAAATAAGAATTGAATTTGATTTTTATTTTTTTGCTTTGTGCATGATTAGGATTTAGAAATTAGTAAGATAAAAATAAAAATATGCAAATGTGTAATAAATGATAGATAAGATACTCTTTTTATAATATCTGCCGATTGTCGAAGGTCATCCATCTATATCATCCTCAGACTTCAGCAATTTAAGAATTAATTACAAATAAAAAGATAAAGAGTAGGGAAAATAAATATGATCATAAGATAAGAAACTAAAAGTAAAAATAGCAATCCGATTTTTTCGAATATAAAAACTTTTCTGAATATTATAGAAAATTAGATAGAAAGAATTTTACAATTTATTGAATTAAAATTTCTGTTGCATATTTTTTAATTATAAAAATCATTAATCAAATTTAATTGCCCTTTTCCTATACCATCATCAACTTTTCTAATTCTCCTAATTTTTAAATTTTTTTAATAAAGATCGCTTTTATTAAAAATATCTCTTGCAATTATGTAATTTAGCATATAGCAGAAGGTCTCACATCCTACACGTTGTTGGGTTTCATTGAATTTGATGATGCAATTGTGCCGGCATCTAAAAAATTTGTTTAATAATTTATAATTTAATAATACTTTAAGCATTCCCATCCATGTGGTTCGCCATAAATTGCATCAACCAGATGCAAATCTATAATGAAAAACAATATTTTGTGACTTTCGGGTTTTGGCCGTTTTACCATGTTCTTCGAATACTGAAGAGGCCAAAAGAATATCAAAATAAAAAATGCAGAAAATAAAGAAAAAGGGCATTTTGGGTATCATTTTTTAAAAGTATTAAAAATGATTATAAAATGATTTATCGTTTCCTTCTGAATTTTGTTACAATTGATTGCTGGAAATTAACAAATAAAAAAATCTGAATAATTGATTTCAGGCAAGAGAGATCGCTTCTCTACATAGTAAGGGACAAGGGGTCGATAAAAAATTTTTAGAAATTAAACTTCTTTTGCGCCATATTTTTTCCATATTTTTGACTTTTGCCATATTTTGCCATATTTTTGAGAACTTGGCAAATTGGTCAAATTTTCTCATTGTGAGGCCATTTTTAGCTGAAATTTTTCGCTGCGCGGCTATTTTTGGCTTAAATTTTTCGCTGCGCGGCCATTTTTGGGTTTAATTTTTCGCTTGGCGGCTAATTCAGACTAAAAAATTTCCCCTTCGCTGTCATTTTTTAGAATTAAAACTTGTTAAAGAAAGTGAAAAAAAAATAAAGAATAAATGTTTTTAAAAGTATTTATATCAAATTTTAAGCTTTTAGAAAATGCCATATTTTTTGCCATATTTTTGAAAAATTTTGCCATATTTTTTCCATAATTTTAAGAGCTTATGCCATATTTTTGATCAGGTGAATGAGTCACCCTGTAGCCAGCAGGACATTTCCAAGTTATACTTATAAGTAGCCATATATGCCTTTCAATCATAATTCGTATATAATTTCTTCCCATTTTTTTCATCTTATACTAAAAATTTACTATAATTAATTGTTTTTCCTTTATATGTTGACCTTAATCTATTGAAAAATAAATAAATAATGATTACATTTTTCTGCATTTTTAAGAATCAGAATGGCCAGACAAGTCAATTTAAAATTTAAAAATAAATTTTCGTGAACCATTTACCAATTTCAAATTTTTGTTTGTAGTAAAAAAGTGCATTCTATTTTATAGTTCTTTCTCAAAAATATCATTAAAAAGAATTAATATTAAAAATGCGAATTCAAGCGAAAAAAAATTTGTTTGTGTAAAATATTGAAATATTTTCGTGATTTCATTCTAATTAAATATTAACAATTCACTTAAATCATGTTTTGGGGAAATTAATTGTGTATTTTAATGATCATTGTAAAGAATGCGCTTATTTTTTAATAATGGTTTTATTACGGATAAAGATTTACAGATGGAAATATAATCAAAATAAAATCTATGGCATCAGTCATTTTGTTTTATTTTTCAAATTCTAACTTTTTTATAATTAACAATTACAAGCAAAAGAATTTCCCTTTAAAAAATCTTCGATCAAATAAAAAGCATTTTGAATCTCAGTGCTAAATTCCTTAAAAATATTATAAATTCTTCACTTTTCCCTTTTAATTTTATAATATTTTCATTAGCAAATATTAAGCCAAAAATGGGTTATTCCCTAATTCGACAAATTGTCTCCACCATTTCCTGGTCAACATTTTCATTTGGCATCGTCTTCAATTGTTTCTTGGCAAAACTAGTTCTTCATCATACGCCAAAAGAAATGCAAATTTACAGTCGAGTAATGATGCTTCCTTTCATAATATTTTGATTAATCCCATTTTTTTCTGTCAGATTTTGATACAAAATTGCATAACTGATATTCTTTTACTGATTTCCATACATCTCACTCAACCGGTTAATTTTAAATAAATTCATATTTTGTTTAATAAAATGAGAGGATTAATTTACTGAAAAAATACATATAAATTTCCTCAAGTGATTACTGATTATTTTTAAAAACGATATATTGTAAAGAGTTCTTCGAAAAGCATTTAATAATTTATAATTTGCTATGAATTAGTTAGTTAAAATCAAAAAGTATTAAATGTCTTAAATCTTTTGGTTTTTAATCTTAATTAAAAATTGGTTCAATCAGTAAAAATAATCATTATCAACGGATGGGTCTTTACGAAATTATTAGGTCTAATAAGGTTCTGCCATAGATTTGAACCATTATATAAAAACATTTAGTTGATTTCAGTTTTTTATACACAATTAAGACATTTTGCATAAAAATTAATTTAAAATTAAGCAAAAGATTTATTGTTTTAAATTCTTATTAAATAAGCAGATTAATTTCTCTACATCAAAAGGGGTCATGGCTCGATGGCTGAATGGCCCCATCCAAATTCAGAATCCCGATTATCGTGTATTTGGCTTTCTGGCCTTTTTTGTCTATATTTTTTTGCTCAATGTTTCATTGTTCAATTATGTCGTCCAATTCATTTATCGCTATTTGGTTTTGAATAGGTAAATTTAAATTTATCCACTAAAATCGGGTACTAGATCGATTTCCACTATGGCTAAAAAATGAGAATTAATTTTTTTTCACCTAAATAAAATAATTTGGAAAGCTAATAAATTAAATAAATTGAAAAAATGAAGAATAAAAAACAAAAAAAAAATTGATTTTAAAATTATATTTACATAATAAAATATTTGGAAATATAAAAAAAAAATGCAAAATGCTTAAAAAATTGATAGAAAATCAATAATCGTTCCTCCCTTCGTCATTTATCCGGCAATTCCTTGATCATCGCGCCTAGTCGCGACAAATTGAATGAAATTTTTTCAATTTCGGCTCACATTTTATATTTAATTTTTCAAATTCATATATAACCATTATGGAAACACCCATATTTATACAGTCTTCTTTATCTATTGTGGAATCAACCCAGTAAAATTTTAACAATGGACACATCCTCAACATTTTTCTTTCATCAGATCCAAAAGAATTTCATTGCGAAAATATTTTGGCATGCTCATTGGTATTTTGACAATTCCATTAATTTATTGTTTTGCACTTGGTTGGTTATTTTATCCGGTGGATGGCTTATTCGAGAATATTTTTCTCCGTCCGTTAATCCCAAAATATAATAATTTATTAATAATATTTATCAAATAAAATGATAGTTTGAGGTATGTTCATTATTCACAAACCATAAATCTTTGTATACATTATTATTATTTACCCATGTTTTTTGAATATAAATTATCTAAATCAATTTTATATTGTTTATTCTTAACCCAAATCATAATACCTTCTTGGTCAGATTCTTTGATTGCGCATAATAAGGTTTGTATGTACATCAGAGAGATAATTCACCAAATATTTGGTGAACATTTTAATAATATTCATTAAAAGGATTATAAAAAATTTCCATCATTTTTTAGAGAATATTAAAAAAATTAAATTGTTGGACAATGGGAAATGTCAAAAGTCGAATGAAAATGAGGAAAAAAGAGGAACATGGTCGTCCTCTACCACCTGAACTTCTTTATGAAATCACCAAATTTATACCATTGACCAAATTTGAAAAGAGCGAAATTACCAAGAAAACTGCCCAATGGAGATTGATATCAAAAATACTATCATAAAGAAAAAGGAACCGATCTATGTAAGTTTTAATATTTGCAAAAATTTGGCATAGTTTTAACTAACTCCGAAATTTCAATTGGAATTGGAAATAAAACTTTCTAAATTATTTTCCAGGGGGATTGTATATAGGAGAGAACAAACAACTACTCCTTAATAAAAAAAGTTATAAAAGTTATTTTCGACAAATCATAAAATATGAAAAATCATTTCATTTTAATATTTTAATGAAATAATTTTATGATAATCTCCATCCATAAAAGTATAAGCAAATAATTTTATAATTCTAACATCAATATAAATTCATAATTAATTTTAAATATTTAATAGAATAAATGGGACTGTCCTAAAATGTATATTGATCAATATAAATTCATAATTAATTTTAAATATTTAATAGAATAAATGGGACTGTCCTAAAATGTATATTGGACCAGAGGATGTGAAACTGCTTCAATGTAATTCAATTTTAACCACATATTTGCGCCTTAGATGCAATCGAATTCTCCAAATGGTGACAACATTATAAAATATTGAAAAAATAATATTTTATTTAGCTTGAAAAACTAAACAATGATTATATTTATGAAAAATTTCCAAATGTTCCAATTTCAAGAAAGTGGAAAAGTGTGCTTAAAATTACCAAAAAAGGAACAAATGACCGACCTTTGACAATGTGCGAAATGATGCTTCATATTTGTTTTTGCCGCAAATTTGAATTTAAAATGCAACCAATTATTGTGTCCGAAAATTATAAAACAATGCCCATGGATTTTGAGGTCAAAAAATATTTATTAAATTTAATAAATTTGTAAAATTTAGCCAGAATATTTTATCGAATTTTTGATTGAATTTACGAAGAAAACGCCATATCCAGAAATGATTTCCAAATGTATTATTCAATTAAACGAACAACAACAATGCCTGAAGGCCCTCAATGCATTGAATAAATATGGTTCAAGACGGGATCTTATATTTTATAGATTTTATTGGAGCAATTTGCATAAACCAGAACATGGATACCAATTGGAATTGATAAAATATGCCAATCCATTCATTCTTCATTTTGATACACTTTACTATCCTGAATATCAATATGAACTTTTATAAAGAAATGATGAAAGATTTTCATTATCACTGTTTCAGTTGAGTGGTCAGCGCCAGCTATTTTTTGAGTAATAAATACAGCAAAGCGAAAACATATGTTGTAACTTTATTATCATTTCATAAAGCTATTTCTATAAATAGCAAAAAACTTTTTTTTATATGATGAAATTTTATTGCTGATTGATCTTTTACAATAGTATTTGCATTTTAGCTTTACTAAATATTTGAATGTTTTTGTTTTCCCGAACAATTTATGTTTTTGTTCATCCGAACATCCGAACATTTGTATGTTTTTTTCCCGAATAATTTGTGTTTTTGTTCTTCCGAACATCCGAAAATTTTGAATGTTTTTGTTTTCTCGAACAATTTGTGTTTTTGTTCATCCGAACATTTGAATGTTTTTGTTTTCCTGAACAATTTGTGAATGTTTATATTTTCCCGAACAATTTGTGTTTTTGTTCATCCGAAAATTTGAATGTTTTTGTTTTCCTGAACAATTTTTGTTTTTGTTAATCTGAACATTCGAATGTTTTTGTTTTCCTGAACAATTTGTGTTTTTGTTAATCCGAACATTTGAATGTTTTTGTTTTTCCGAACAATTTGTGTTTTTGTTCATCTGAACATTTGAATGTTTTTGTTTTTCCGAACAATTTTTGTTTTTGTTAATCTGAACATTTGAATGTTTGTTTTCCTGAACAATTTTTGTTTTTGTTAATCTGAACATTTGAATGTTTTTGTTTTCCCGAACAATTTATGTTTTGTTCATCCGAACATTTGAATGTTTTTGTTTTTCCGAACAATTTTTGTTTTTGTTAATCTGAACATTTGAATGTTTTTGTTTTCCTGAACAATTTGTGTTTTTGTTAATCTGAACATTTGAATGTTTTTGTTTTCCCGAACAATTTATGTTTTGTTCATCCGAACATTTGAATGTTTTTGTTTTTCCGAACAATTTTTGTTTTTGTTAATCTGAACATTTGAATGTTTTTGTTTTCCCGAACAATTTATGTTTTGTTCATCCGAACATTTGAATGTTTTTGTTTTTCCGAACAATTTTTGTTTTTGTTAATCTGAACATTTGAATGTTTGTTTTCCTGAACAATTTTTGTTTTTGTTAATCTGAACATTTGAATGTTTTTGTTTTCCTGAACAATTTGTGTTTTTGTTCATCCGAACATTTGAATGTTTTTATTTTCCCGAACAATTTGTGTTTTTGTTCATCCTAACATTTAAATGTTTTTATATTCCTGAACAATTTTTGTTTTTTTCATCCAAAAATTTTATATTTTTGCTAGTCCAATTTTTTGTTTTAGTTTCCCAAACTTTTGTTTCAATTTAATTATTTTCAGTCATTTTTTATACATTGTTTTAATTGCTTAAAGGAGCGCCCGGTCGCCGCTGCGCGGCTCCCGGCCGCTCCTATTATCAATTTTCAATACTTCTTACATCCTTTTTTGTTATTTTTACTTTCCCATCAATACAATTTACTAAAAATATTATTTAATAATAACGATTTATTTAAAATAATTAATTAAAATGATGAAATATATTATTTTTAAAATTAATTATAATCCACGGCAAAAATATTTATTTTAACTTTCTTTATTTCTTTTTATTTATACTCTAAAAACTCTTTTTCTTTAATTCTTCACTCTATCATTTAATTTTTGGATAAAAAGTCTAAAAAACTTTATAAATACAGAACGCCAAAAAATAAATATTTAACTGTCCCTTTTTGGTTTACTGACTGACGGACTAACACAGCTCACTTACTATATAGGACGAGCGTTGGGATGCCGCTTCGCGGCATCCCAACGCTCGTAAAACGTTTTCATACAATTTAATGAAAAATTCACCCATTTTTATTCATAACACCGTGAAAAAAAATTTTCTTAGCTAATTTTGGGAACCTCGTCTTAATTAAATCCACTGATCACTGAACACTGATAATCCCCGTCATTCATTATTCTGATTCATCTTTTCCCATACTATTTGCATTTTGGTTTTACTAAATATTTGAATGTTTTTTTCCCGAACAATGTGTGTTTTGTTCATCCGTATTTGAATGTTTTTGTTTTCCCGAACAATTTGTGTTTTTGTTCATCCGAACATTTGAATGTTTTTGTTTTCCCGAACAATTTGTGTTTTTGTTCATCCGTATTTGAATGTTTTTGTTTTCCCGAACAATGTGTGTTTTGTTCATCCGTATTTGAATGTTTTTGTTTTACCGAACAATTTGTGTTTTTGTTCATCTGAACATTTGAATGTTTTTGTTTTCCAGAATAATTTGTGTTTTTGTTCATCCAAACATTTGAATGTTTTTGTTTTCCAGAATAATTTGTGTTTTTGTTCATCCAAACATTTGAATATTTTTATTCCCGAACAATTTTTGCTTTGTTATTCCAAAGATTTTATATTTTTGTTAGTCCAATTTTGTATTTTAGTTTTCCCAAACTTTTGTTTCAATTTCATTATATTCAGTCATTTTTTATCCATGTTTTAATTGCTTAAAGGAGCGCCCGGTCGCCGCTGCGCGGCTCCCGGCCGCTCCTATTGTCAATTTTGAATACTTTTTACATCCTTTTTTTTTTATTTTTACTTTCCCAACAATACAATTTACTTAATTTTATATAAAAAGTATTATTTAATAACGATTAATTTAAAATAATTAATTAAAATGATGAATTATATTATTTTTAAAATTAATTATTATAATCCACGGCAAAAATATTTATTTTAACTTTCTTTATTTCTTTTTATTTATACTCTAAAAACTCTTTTTCTTTATTTCTTCACTTTATCATTTAATTTTTGGATAAAAAATCTTAAAAATAAAAAATATACAAAACGCCAAAAAAGGCAATAATTTAACTGTCCCTTTTTGGTTTACTGACTGACTGACGGACTAACATGGCTCGCTTACTATATAGGACGAGCGTTGGGATGCCGCTTCGCGGCATCCCAACGCTCGAAATAACTTATAACTTAATAAATAAAAAATAATGGAAGCTCGTCACTACTTTTATTGTGTGTTTCACATCTTCTTTTTTTTACCATTCTTCAATTCTTCTCTGTCCTGACCATTCTCGGCTTTATACCTTTTATTCTCGACCATTCCCGGCATTCTACCTTTTATTCTCGACCATTCCCGGCATTCTACCTTTTATTCTCGACCATTCCCGGCATTCTACCTTTTATTCTCGACCATTCCCGGCATTCTACCTTTTATTCTCGACCATTCCCGGCATTCTACCTTTTATTCTCGACCATTCCCGGCATTCTACCTTTTATTCTCGACCATTCCCGGCATTCTACCTTTTATTCTCGACCATTCCCGGCATTCTACCTTTTATTCTCGACCATTCCCGGCATTCTACCTTTTATTCTCGACCATTCCCGGCATTCTACCTTTTATTCTCGACCATTCCCGGCATTCTACCTTTTATTCTTGACCATTCCCGGCATTCTACCTTTTATTCTCGACCATTCCCGGCATTCTAACTTTTATTCTCGACGATTCCCGGCATTCTACCTTTTATTCTCGACCATTCCCGGCATTCTACCTTTTATTCTCGACCATTCCCGGCATTCTACCTTTTATTCTCGACCATTCCCGGCATTCTACCTTTTATTCTCGACCATTCCCGGCATTCTACCTTTTATTCTCGACCATTCCCGGCATTCTACCTTTTATTCTCGACCATTCCCGGCATTCTACCTTTTATTCTCGACCATTCCCGGCATTCTACCTTTTATTCTCGACCATTCCCGGCATTCTACCTTTTATTCTCGACGATTCCCGGCATTCTAACTTTTATTCTCGACGATTCCCGGCATTCTACCTTTTATTCTCGACCATTCCCGGCATTCTACCTTTTATTCTCGACCATTCCCGGCATTCTACCTTTTATTCTCGACCATTCCCGGCTTTATAGCTTTCATTCTCGACTATTCCTTGCTTTTTACAATTCAATCTCGACTATTTCCGGCATTTTTACTTCATTCATGTACTAATTCATGCTATTTCTAACTCATTTCCTCATTTTCCTATTAATTATCGGCTTTTTACATCAAATCCTGATAAATTTTAAATAAATATTATCTTTTATAATTCATGAATCCCCCTACTACTTAATTCAAACCATTTTAAACTATTACCGGGTTTACTATTACATTATTCCAGTGATTTAAATGCTTAAAGGAGCGCCCGGTCGCCGCTGCGCGGCTCCCGGCCGCTCCCATTGTCATTCGCTATCATCTATCATATTGAAAAATATTCATTGACTCAATTTCGGAATTTTCCTATCATTTTATTTTCATAATTTCAATCATTCATTTTTACATTGTACATCAATTTCTCCCATTACTTATTTAATTGACTGAAATATTTTTAAAATTGTTTTTTTCCATTCTAAAAATATTTAATTTCCTTTATTTCTTTTTTATTTATGCCTAAAAAGCTATTTTTCGTTATACTTTAACTCTATCATTTATTTTTGGATATTTTCGAACAAAAATATTAAAATAAACAAAACGCCAAAAAATAAATATTTAACTCGTATTTTTTGTTTACTAACGGACTAACACGGCTCGCTTACTATATAGGATGAAAGAGCATCTCTGTATAGGGGAGGGGGAATAATTGAATCGATTTTGGCGACACTGGAGAGTCGAGACTCACTCAGCAGGCAAAATCCAAAAATAAATGTGCCCTGCTGCAAAAGTAAAACCTTGCGGAATTGTAAAAACATTTTTCTAAGAGAATATTTTTGATATTTTCTCTCCCATTTTTCCACAAATCCATCCAGCAGAAATATATCAATTTATAATGGTTTTCAAAATATTTAACTATTTTAGGGTTTGTTCTTTGTTCAATGTTCTAAGACCTTCAACTTATGAAGAAGAGAAAGTCTGAGGTCTTAATAAATGACATACAATTTTAATTTGAGATCAATTTAAAAGAAAACTTCAAAACCAATTATCGATTTTTGGTTCAAAACTATTCAAATAAATAATCAATTGATAATTACGACAAGTTTCATCGATTACGTTGTAAGATTAGTGAGTCAAAGAAAACAATAGAAAAATTTATTTGGCTTTTTTAGAAAATTTTTATTAAAAGAATTATAAAGCATTATTATATCCAATTTTCCACAATTCTTACTTAATGGTTCTAAAAATGATTTACAAATTTTTATCCAGAATTATTGAATTACATACCCATAAATTTGAATTTATAATGGGAAATATAAATAGTCGAATGGAAAGGAAGAAATATGGCCGTCCTTTACCGACAGAACTTCTCTACGAGATCACCAAATTTATACCATTGACCAGATTTGAAGAGCATAGAATGATGGAGTATGAAAAGAAAAAAGATGGTCCAATTCAATTTATAATCGACATCAAAGATGGCTTTTTTCCAAAGAAAAAGGAGGTATGTTTTTGGCTTAATAATTAGAAATTAGATGGGTGATTATTGGTTCAAATATTTCAACACTAATTTTTCACTAAAAATGCCTATAAATTTTTAAATATTTAATATGTAGTGTAAATGGCAACTCCCTAAAATATTTATTGGACCGGAAAATGTTAAATTGTTGCAATGCAATTCAACTTTAACAAAATTTTTGCGCATTAGATGCAATCGAATTCTTCAAATTGTGCGTTATATTAAAAATATTTAAAGTCATAAATTATAATATTTTATCAGATTGAAAAAGTCAATAATCATTACATTTATGAAGAATTTGAATATTTGCCAACTTGGAGTTACAACAGTAAATTGACGACTATAATTAGTAGAAAAAAAACAAATTACCGACCTTTGACAATGTCTGAAATAATGCGTCATATTTGCTTTTGTAGCAAATTTGAATTTAAACTGCATCATATTATTTTGTCCCAGAATTTAAACACAATGCCTACAGATTTCAAGGTAAGAAAAATGTTTTTTTTTCAATAAGTATGTAAAGAGGTATGGACTATGGAATAATATTACCAATTTAATTATTTTAATATTAAGAATCTTCTTTTTTAATGTTATTTTATTTTTTTATTCCTTTTTAAAGTAATTGCAAAAATGCCAAAGACCAATAGATATAAAATATAAAAAATATATTTCAATTTGAAAATTGAAATTGGAATAAAGGATATTAAAATATATTATTGTTATTAATTATTAATAAAAATAATAATTTTTAAAATTTCAGCCAGATTATTTTGTCGACTTTATGATTGGATTCACGGAGAGAACGCCACATCCGGAAATGATTTCCAAATGCATAATTCAATTAAATGAACAACAGGGCAAAAATGTTCTCAAAGCATTGAAGAAATATCGTTCGGCTCAGAGACTTTGTTGGAGGAATTGGCACAAACCAAAACATGAATATAGATTGAAATTGAGAAAAGAAAATGACAAATTCATTCTTATTTTCAGTACACTTTATTATCATTTACCAGAATATTATTAAAATACTTCAGTATATAAAATAAACTTTTCATTTCCATTCATTTTCATCAGTTTTGCCTCGGTTCAAAAATATTTTTACAAAATATAAATTCACTTTTCTATTTTTAATATATTCAGATTTCAAAGATTCGGAGCAAAGAATACACAAAATCTCAGATAATGGGAAATGTCAAAAGTCGAATGAAAATGAGGAAAAAAGAGGAACATGGTCGTCCTCTACCACCCGAACTTCTCTACGAAATCACCAAATTTATACCATTGACCAGAATTGAAAATCGCAAAATGATCAAAAAGAAGAGAGGGGAAACAGCTCAATGTATGATTGATATCAAAAATGCTCTTTTAAGGAAAAGGGAACCGGTAAGTTTATGTTTTTTTTTTATTTAACAGAAATTGGTAAAATTATTGCTGTCAAATTATTAAAACATATTAGTCTTTTTTTGTTGTCATTTTAATAATTTATGACTTTAAAACTGTCTCTAAAATTGCAAAAAATTGATCCTGACCCAGTAGGAAATATTTATTCTATTTTGACTCCAATTTGTACGAATCACTATTTAAAATTTATAATCATTTCCAAAATTTGGAGGACTCCGAAACTGGGTATCGGAGTCGTCATAAAAATAATCCCTAAAGCTTAAACATGTTGACAATTTTTGACATAGTATCTCTGAGGCATACATGAAAAACTTTTTAATTTATTTTTAATGAAATATTTTTAATCATATTTTCTCTCTAAAATTATAGTTCATTTAAATCAGAGATCATCCATTTAAATTATTAGTAATTTATATTTTTTAAAGAGCAAATGGGACCGCCCTAAAATGTGTATTGGACTGGATAATGCCAAATTGTTGCAATGCAATTCAATTTTAACAACGTATTTGCGCATTAGATGCAATCGAATTTTACAAATTGTAAGAGGATTATAAAATATTGAAAAATTAAATTATATTCATTATAGATTAATGATATCAACAATGATTATATTTATGAAAAAATCGAAGATCTATCAGGATATGATTCATGTCTGACAATAATTAGTAGGAAAGGAACCAACGAGAAGCCTTTGACAATGCGCGAAATTTTGGGTCATGTTTGCTTTTCTTGCAATTATAGTTTGAAATATTCTCCGATTATTTTATCCGAGAAATATCAAACAATGCCCACGGATTTTAAGGTCAGTTTATGTGATATGAAATAATAAATTTTTTTTAGTATCTAATAAAAGGATATTTCATTAATTAGCTTATGATAAGCAAATCCTTTAATATGGGTGTTTTATTTTTGATCTATTTTGGTGGAAAATGGTACTATTCGATAGAGCTCGAAGAGATGATTTTATCTATGATTGGGGAAGGTTGCTGCAAGTTGGTTGGTAATTAATACAAGTTGAAATTATTGCTGTGTAACATAGAATTTTATTTTTGGCAAAGTTACATCCCAGCGATAAATTAGATTTCCTTAAGCTTCCTATGCTCTATCTAATAAATCATAATCCCATCGCTAGTTATAAAATGACCATAACTATTTGTTTTTGAGTTTTTTGCAAAAGCCTTGATTCGTGGTTAGCCCATCGAGAAGCAATTAATTGGAATTAAATTTTTCTTCAAAATGGCTAAATTAATATTTAACAAAAAAATTGCTGACGAATTGTAGTGAGAGATAGTCATTGAACGAATTTTAACGATGATAAATTGCCGCGCCAGCCTCCTCTGGGTCTAATCAAAATCTAATCTATCAACAAATAATGTAAAAATATATTAAAAATGGAGGTAAAAAATATTTTAACTTTAGAAATTCTAATAAGAATTAAAATAAATTGAAAAAATTTTATAAAATTCAGCCAGATTATTTTGTCGACTTTTTGATTGGATTCACGGAGAGAACGCCACATCCGGAAATGATTTCCAAATGCATAGTTCATTTAAATGAAGAACAAGGAAAATCTGCCCTTAAAGCATTGAAGAAATATCGTTCGGCTCAAAAACTTCGTTGGAGGAATTGGCACAAACCTGAACATGAATATGAGTTGGAATTGATGAAAGAAAATGGCAAATTCGTCCTTATATTTGAACCGCGCTATTATCGTTTAAAAGAATACTAAATTAGATAAAGAAAGTCCCATTGCTTTAGCGCCTATTACTTTGACCTCTTATAATTGAATTATGACTAATCAAAATAGAAATCGCTGAAATGTCGATTGCTGAATCCTATTTCGATTTTGATAAAAGATTTATAACAGTCCCATTTTTTTGATCCCATTTTTCATCAGTGTTGCCTCGGGGCTCGGGCAATTCTAGCTTACGGCATTTTCTTTCTTAAGGGTAGCCCCTTAGCATTGCTTTTTACAAAATACCTACCGAAGGCCGGAAGATAGTGGGATATAGCTGGATAAAGAGGGATTAAGGAGGATTAAGAAGGATTAAGCCGAATTAAGCTATAAAATGACCCAAAATCACATAGTGACAGTGAAATCCCGCAGGGATTCCAACAACAAAGAGGCCCAAGTATTATCAAGAGTTGAGAGCGCCGCAGGCGCTAGTTACTTTTTACAAAATATAAATTCTCTAAAATATTGATGTTTATATATAAAATATTTTCAAATTCAAAATATATAAATAATTGTAACTTACCTTTGAAAATTCACTAGTGGCAGATCAAGTGGACCCCGACCCAGCAGACGTTAAAAAATCCGAGCTTTGTGTCGTCCGACTTTTCAAAATTGTGAGTTGTGATTTTTGTAATCGTGAGCACAGACAAAGAATGGACAAATCCTTATGTATTCCATTCCCATTTTAATTAAGCAAATTGCAAATTCCCTTCTCCTCAACTTTTTCTCGACCAATCCCTTCAATTTTGCATTCCTCAATCCCAAATGCCAAAACCCATCTCCAATTTTGCCCATTATTGATTTGATGAGACCCATTACCCAAGTCTACTTTTTCCTGTAACTGGGCCTCAAATCTTCGAGAGTCCCCTCTATGCCTGATGCCAGGGTCTCCAATCTCCATTCCCATCCCGCTGCAATTTCCATTATCATGACCAATTTCTCCCACATCTCACGTCTCACCTCAATCATCCCATCCTTTTAATTTTTATTTTGAATTCCACATCATCACAGCGCATCCATCTCTCCCTAGTCCCTAGAATTTGCCTCAGCCAATTCAATCACTTTCACAAAAAATCCGAATATCATTTTGAATTCATTGATTTTGCCCAAGAATTGACTACTCGAAATTCCAAAAAAATTAAATTCCAACGGATTTGAAAATTTATCATTAAGAAAATCATAACTTTGCAAAAATTCACTATGCTATGAAATGACATCAAATACCACTAAATAACATAATTTGTTACATATTGTGCCTCTTGGGTCTGGGCAGATTTTATTTTAATGCCAGAGCATTTTTTAAACTTTTTTTTTAGCTTTTTTTAGCATTACATAATTTGCTAAAATATAATATTATTTGGTTTGGGGAAATGCGTTTTTATTAATTATCAGAGAATCCTTTTTTATAACCCAAAATAATGGAGCCTTTTTGGCCAATCAAATATCAAAAATCCAAAATTGTTGGGCCATAATTGGGGCTGTCAAAATTATGACCCCAAACAATACTCTCTGTCGACACTTTCCAATTCCTTGGCAAATATCTCATCAGCCAGTAGATTTCTCATTTCTCCTCGACATGACCACTCCATCACTCCCTTTCCTTTTTGAATTCGACTCCATCGCAACTCAATCGCCATCCCCCATTCCACATCCCTTATCCTCTGATTTTTCGCCTTATAACGAAATCCCAAAATCACTAAACACCGAAAACTTGAACTTGTGGTTAAATTTTTTGGATCGATATACCAATCGACGCGTCTCGATGAGCTACTCCCGAATATGCTATGGTATTCGTAAAAAACTCAAAAATAGAAAAAGTTATGGCCATAAAAGTTGCCAAATGTTTGTCACCTAGCTTGACTAAAATGGCCATAACTTTTTATTTTTGTGTTTTATGCAAAACCAATGCTCATCGAAACGCGTCGATTGGTATATCGTTCCAAAAAATTTACCCACCAATTCGAGTTTTCAGTTTTTCGTGACATTTTCTCCGTTTCGTTGTTTCGTGATTTCGGTTTTTCGTGATCTCTCCCCTATTCGGTGTTTCGTGATTTCGGCGTTTCGTATTCGTAGTAGTGCCTGATTTTTCTATCAGTCCTCCAACGTCCTTCTGATGCCAACATCGAGAAGGAGTGTCCATTCCCTGCCACAGTCCCAGCAATTCTCCATATTGGCCATTTCCTGGCCATCCACCCCCCCCCCCCCCATCCATCTATTCATTCCTAAGCGACCTACCTTTAGATTTACCTTATAATCTATTCATCCATTCACCCACTCCATTTTGCATTCAAATCCAATGTCATCCCCAAAATCCATGACCAAATTTAAATCAATCTATTGATTTTTTATTTGGCCATGGGCTGTTTTTACAGCTAAATATTCCCCTAGAAATAACTCAAATCAGTCACTGCGAACAGCACAGCCTCAATCAAATTCATTCCCATATATTCTTTATAGGTTCACTTAAAAATTCATAATGAATTACTCCAAATTTTAAAAAAGAAAAATATTTCTTCTCATTGCCTTTTTTTACACTCGATTTAATTTAGATATGAATTTAAAGGAGTATATATTATCAGCTCTACATAAAAACAAAAGACGAATAATTATAGTATAATATTTTAAGATTATTATAAAATATATTCAAGAAAACATAAATTAAAACAAAATGTCGCTGTCATTATTCATTCCATTGCTTGTGATTTTCACATTTATTGATGAAAGAATTGCCGCAGATCCGGCGAATTTCGTTGAACAAATAATGCGACATGCCTGTGTCGATGTGCTTGGAATAACAGAAAAACGAAAACTTTCTAAGTTTGCTTTGATGAACAGAGCGTCAACGATTAAAAAAGTTACGCTTGCTTTTCCAAAGCTATTTACAAATAAATCCTTGATGGAAGATGTAATTCGACTTCATATTTTGCTTAAGGTCACCAGTGAAAAATAATTAAATTTTTAAAATTTTCTCTTTTAAGGTAGTGGCAGGCACCACGGAGGTGCATAAAAGTTTTGAAACATTGGAAAGTTACTTATTATTTTGTGATGAATTGGCAGAAAAGGATAAAGCCGAAAAGGAGAAAGAGAACAAAGAAGGATCCTCAAAGAGTGGAAAAAGGGTAAAAGAAGGAGAATCAAGTGTTCATCATCATGCGGAAAAAAGTGGGCAGCAGCATAAAGGAAAGCAAAAGGGTATTGTTGATTGTTGAATTGACATAAAAATATTAAAATTGCCTAATTTTGAAGATGCAAATTTCATTTCGATGGTGCTCGAACATATGGGACTGTCTGCGGATGATTGGCAAAATCTAACAAAGGTGAGAGGAGCTTTGAGCTTTGTAATAATCAAATAAATGTTTGGGGTTGATTCAGGTAGGAAAAATCATTTGGCTTTTATTAATTTGGGTAAAAATTCAGAATATATTTTAATCTAATGCATGTATAAGGATTCAGAGCTCGATTCTATTTATACTAACATTTATGCTAATCTTTTTAAGCCCACTGACTTTTATCATGGATAAATCTTGCCCACATTTGTGCAAATATTGGCATATCCCATTTATCAAGATGGCCAATTAGGAGTTGGGGCATTCAATAAATAACCGTTATTATAAAGAATTATTTTTATAAATTTTTAAATTTTGGTTATCTTTGAATATTATCGTTTATAATTAAATTCTAAATTTCAAATTTTTATTTTAAATATTAAAATTCTTGTTTTTTATAAAAATTTTAAATTCTCGTACGATTTACATTTAAAAAATTTAAAATTATGACAGGAAATCCCAAAATTCACTTGGAAACCAAATCCTGCTGGAAAAGTGGCCACAGCTCAAACTCCATTTGAATTTGGTTTTTCAAAGCAAGAAATTGCCGAAAAAACTATGAAAGATGCATTCAATTCGATCATTGAAGAGAGTCCAGAAAAAAGGGAAAATCTCTACAAACTTTGCCATCAAATTGAGGAATTTGCTTGTCGTGTTTATAAGGCCGAAATTGAAAAGCAAGAAGAGAAAAAATTTGGCAATTTTTGTAAAAATTTTAAACCAAATGATTCAGCATCAGAGGCACAATCATCTGGTGCTGTTGAAGCAGATACAGAAATTGAATGAAGAGAATTTTGTTAAAATCGAGTGATTTTGGGTGATGGGAATTGCCAAGAAGATTTATCATTTAATTTTTTAATATTTCTATTCTATATATACCTAACTATTGGTATTTTTTGGCATATTTTTTTGTAAAAGAAACACTATACAAAAGGGATCATTTTTAAATCAAACAATTGATTTGTGATTATCTATTTTTCAATTCGTTAAATGTGAGCATTTATACAACTTGAAATATGCAAAACATCTAAGAATATTATTATTGAAGGTCTTTTAGAGAATTCACTGATCTTTAGCGGGATTAAAGTAATCCATCAAGATATATTCTGGCATCAATTTTTGACGATGACAGAGATTCTTAAATCCATGGTAGGGCTCAAAATGGCGATGGCACATGGCACATGGCAGTGGCACACATTTAATAAGCGACGGCACAGCTTTTTTTATCGTTAAAATAGTGTTGAAGATGGCAAACAATATAAACAACACAAAAACTGCAAATTCCCCCATCCCCACCGCATTGATTGTTGATTCATTCCTTATTCTTCCAAACTTCCAATATTATTTTTCGATACAGAATAATCAAAAGTCAAAACCATCCTTTTTTATGCTAGCAATATTATTATTTCCTAATAAAGGCGAATATACTTTTTCCCTTCTCAATTATAATTAATATTTGCGCGGGGAAAATCCCCTAGGTCATATTTTCCGGCATTTTCCCTTTTACCTGGCCGGCACAGCTCCAAGCCTCTGGCTTTTATAAATTCGCCCGGGCCATCCTTTGAGCACTGATTTTTTTATCTTTAATGAGTGTTGTAGTCCTGGCACTATTTTTCTACAAAAGACAAATTCGTAAATATTCATATTCAAATGTAAATTATTGTGATTTGATTGACCCTTGAAAATCCAATGGGATCTAATGGGACAGACCATAAAAAGGCCGTGCTTTGACGCTGGTTATCAAAATTGTGTATTGAACCTCGGGCGCGGACGCGGAATGGGCAAATGCTTCCCCACTCAATTCCCTTTTGATTAGGCAAATTCCCCAAATAGCAGCTTTTCCTCGACCCCTCCCTTTATTATTTTCTATATCCCTGCGCTTGCGCAGTGCGCTCCCCAATGCCATCGCCCATTTCGTCCATCCTTCCATTTCCTCTCCCTCCTCTCATTTTTCCCATCCTTTCATTTCCCCCAATCCCAACGTCCTTCTGAATCTAGAATAGATCGTAGTCGGTTTTCAGACTGTCTCGGTTTTAAAATCATGTTTTCGGTCTTTAAAAATGTTGACTTTCGGTTTCGGTTTCTTATATTTTCGATTTATGAACAAATCCCAATTTCAGTTTTTAATTGCCCCGGTTTTACCAAATCGGAACCGACTACTATCTAATCTACTCTCTTTCTGCGGTCCTGCCTTCCCTCTCACGATCCCATCATTCTCCATTTTGGCCATTTCCTGTCCTTTCCTCCTCCTCTTCCTTGGCCTATTTTCTCCTCCAATTTTGTTTTGAATTCCAATCCTTCCATCCATTCCCCTCCATTTGCCGGTCCCATCCAATGCCCTCACCAAAAATCCAAGGGCCGATTCAATCCACTGATTTTTATATGGCCACGGGCTTTTTACTGCCCGAAATTCCCCAAAAAATAATAAATCCCATTTTTTAATTATTTTGAAATTTTCGGTTTGAAGGATTGTCAATTTGACAAAACTTTTTATAATGATAGAGCAAAAAATTTGCAGCAAAATGATATCAAAAAGTTAAAATTTGTTCATTTTTTATCCATAAAACTTAAAAAAATCTAAATACTAAAAAATTGTGGATTTTTGTTAAAAAATTCCAAATTTATTCTCAGTTTTCAAATAGTTCTAAAATTTCGAGGATAAGAAAAATGGAATTTAAATTTTTATCCTTTTAATATTTAAAGTTGAAATTTTGGAAAATAATCAAAAAATATTCATTTTCGGAAAAATAAAACAGTTTGGCTTTTAGTTAACTGTTAAATAAAACATATTCCGAATTATTTAATTGATATTAAGTAAGATAAGAGAGAATATTTTAATCTTTTCCAAACAAAAGTTTGGCCCAAACTTTACTTTTAAATTTACAATTTTACTCCATAATAATCCAAATGTCAGTGACATTTTCTTACAAAATTATTAACAATAAACTTGACAAGATTTTATATCATTAAAGCCTCTAATTAAGATGGGTTTATTAGATAAAGAAATTGTTTACTTGCTAGAAATTAACAAAATTCTTATAAGAAAAAAAAGCGCGATAACTTTTTGGCCAATTTATTTGATCGATCATTTTAATATAAAAATGTTCTATGTTCAAATATGGTATAAAGGCTGATTTTGTGATATTGTTTAATTGGCCAACAATGCACAATAATTTCGGAAGGTAGGAAAAAGTATAAAGTAGGGAACCATTTCCTAACCCAAACTACATTCTAATTCTCGTCCTATTTGTTCCAAAACAAATCATGGCCACTTTCTTTCCCTCCCAAAACCCAAACCAATCCTCCTTCCCCCCACCCACACACATATCCCAAATCCCCAAACATTCCCTTCCTTTCCCTTCTTCTCCCCTCCCGTTCCCTACGGGCATCATTCCATCGGTCTCCCACTCCCCCCAAGGTCTAACGATGGCACTAAATCGCCAGCTGCATGCCCTTTCTTTATGTTGATGTTTTGCTGTGATTTTTTTTTACCAAAATCTCAAACTACATTTAATTGGCACATAATGGAATAGTTATATATTTAACGAATTAAGTAAGAGAAGGCCATTCTTCAACTTAAAGTTGTCAGTCACTGTCAATTGAATTAATCTCATTACCTTCCCCATCCACATTCCACACAAATTGTTTCAATTAAATGTTGTTAACACCAAATAGGAAGAATGCAACATATTTCTTCCTAGATAAAAATTATCTTTTTTTTTTATTTTATTCTCTTCGATTCATAAACCAAAACTTATATTATAGGGATAAAATACGAGTAGGTTCAGAAATTAAAATTTTATGGATTAAAAATGAATTTTTGCCTTATTTTTGCGCTCATTGCATTCACAAGATTAAGCAGGAAAAATACTATCATTGAATAATATTTAAGATTTTATTAAACAGCATATAATTCTTATATTTATAACAAAATGTTATTGTTATTCATTGGAATTCTTGTGATTTCATCCGCATTTTTGAATAAATGTGATGCTGCCGGTAGCGAGGAAATTGAAAAAGGTTAATAAATGCAAGATAAAATATTTAAAATTGCATGGAATTCAGAATTCTGATTATTCTATTACAAAATTTTAATTCTCTAACAATAATTATACATTTATTTAAATCAATATACTAAATAATATTAAAATAAATAAAAAAAATTAATACAATTACGTATTTATAATAAAGAGACAAATTCGATGGAGAAAATGATGCTAAAAGTATGCAATGTTGTATTCGGCATAACTTCAAAACGAGGATATTTTAGTAATCCGGCGATTAAGGTTGCATTGCATGCTTTTATGAAGCTTAAAAATGATGACGATCTGTTGAACGAAGCAATTAAACTTCATGTCTTGCTAAAGGTTGACAAATACTCTGTAATTTCAATTACAATTCTATTAAGTTAGTGGCAGGTGCCACGGAAGTACATAAAGATTTAGATACATTCAAAGGTTATTTGAAAATTTGTGACAATTTAGTGGAAAAAGAAGAGAACAAAAAGAAAACAGAAAGGAAAAAAGAAGCAGGATCAAGTCATCATGGAAAAAAAGGGGGAATGGGGGAAGATAAAGGCAAGCAAGGTATTAAAAAATTGAATATGTATGTGATTTGATAATGCTCTTTTTAGAAGAAAAAAATGTTGATAGAGCCAATTTAGGTATTAAGATCTCTTCAATACTCGAAGAAATGGAATTGTCCGAAGAAGATTGGAAAAGCTTAACCGAGGTAAGTAATACGGAGTGGAATCTGCAAAATTGCTTTATATTACATTGAATTTAGTAAAAAATTATTATTTATGGTTAATCTAATAATTAAGAGGGAGAAATTGGTAATTATAATTATGATTGATAATAAGTTATTGGCTTCCACTCATTTGTCCAACTATTTATTTAAATTTTGAAATGTATCACTTATTTGTTGGTAGAGTAAAAGTGAAGGGTCGCCCTTATCGTTCAGAAGGATTAGAGTAGGGTCATTCAGCGATAGGATACCATCTCGCATATCCCTAATCTAATCATTCAATTTTACTAATTCTGATGAATCATATTGATTAACCTCCTTCTTTTTTCCCATGACAGCAAAAAGGAAGTGTTCCAGTATTGTAAGCCTAATGTCAGCAAAATTACCGATGAAAATCTTTTTTTTTAATAATTTTCATTTATCATTCATCACTCAACTAAAACTAAAAAATTAGTAGAAAATTTAGTTCTTTTTCCGGATAAAATAAATTTAATTTAAAAAATTCCAATTTCTAAAATTTGATTTAATTTAGGCAAAAAATTTTTTATATAAATTGAAAAATGAAAAATTTGAAATTTTTACAGAAAATTCCCGAATTCAAATGGAAAGATGGTGGCATCAGCAAATGTATAAATATAAAAAGTTTAAATCCAAAGAAATGGCATTTTGAAACCCCATTTGAATTTGGCTTCACTACGCAAGAAGATGCCGAAAGTACAATGAAGGCTGCTTTCGATTTGTTTATTCATAATAACCCAGGAAAACAGCAAAAAATCTATCAACTTTGCCATCAAATTGAAATGTTTGCCTACCAAATTTATGAGGAGGAAATCAAGAAGAAGGCGATATTTGCCAATTTTTGTAAAAATTATAAACCAAATGAGCACCCGGAACAAATTCATCAATTGAAGGGACAATCTTCTGGTAAAGAAATTGAATGAGGAGAATTCTGTGAAAATTGAGTGATTATCGGTGACATATTGACAAGAAGATTTATTTTATTTAAGATTTCTATTCTATATTGGAAAGCACCTATATCGGTTTATTCTCCAAAAGTAAACACGATATAAAAGGGATCATTTTTAAATTATATTATCTAACCAAACCATTATGATTTGATTATCTATCTTTCATTCCGATAAAAGAGAGCATTTATACAGCGTGAAATATGCAAATATTTAAAATATTATTGTCGAAACTCTTCGGAGAATTCACTGACGCGGTTTGCTGGAATAAATTTAAAAATTTTAGTGTCCATCAAGAGATATTCCCATAAAAGTAAGACTTATTAGTGGCGGAGTGGTAACAGAGAGGATTTTGATCAGAGATTGTATCCAGAATTTTAAGAGCAATATTTTTTTTTGGAATGTGAACTGCAAGAGCAGACCCATATAAAAAAGTGAAATGATAATGTATGATCTATGAAGATATTGATAATGAGTCCAATTGTAGCTTTTTTTTTTAATTTTAGGTAATTAAACTAATTAAAGCCAAAAAGTTGGGAAAACTTAATAATATAATTAAACAAAATAATAGCTTCAATATCTTCATTAATTATTATAATCCCATTAAATATAGATAGACGCATTTTTTCACCAGCAATTGTGGTTTTTTTCCAATTTCAATTTCTTCACCACAGATTTTTGATTAGAGATCGGACCAATACGATATATTTGAGCGACTCTGGACTCCGGTCGACTCCGGATTTTTATTTAAAAAAAATGTATTTTTTTCCTAATTTTTAAACCCTTTTCAATTTTTTTAAAATTAAATTTTTTTGGTTTATTTTGACTAAAAATTTTCTTAATGAAATTATATCATTTTCGGAAATAGATGTTAATTTTATACAAAATTGCCCTGGAGCCAAATTGAAATTACTTTAAAAATTTTCTGCGGATACGGAGTCAAACTCCGGAGTCGGAGTCTAGTTTTAGAACGACTCCGGAGTCGGAATCGGAGTCAAAAATTGGAAAGCCCGGAGTCGGAGCTAAATTTTTGAAAGGTCGGAGTCCGGAGTCGGAGTCAAAAATTTCGAAAAGCACAGCTCTGATGGAGAATATAAACAAACTTTTTCCCTTTCCAATTCCCTCAATTTCAAATTCAGCCATTTCTTGGCCGCAATCCTTCTTATTTTTCAATGCACCTGCGCATGCGCACCCCAATGCCATCGCCCATCCTTGCATTCCATTCCTCCCTCCCACTACATTTGCCAATCCTTGATTTCCCCCATTCCTAAATCCCAACCTCTTTTTGAGGTCCTTGCCTTGCCTCTCAGGGACCCATATAATTTTCCGTATTGGCCATTTTCCCTGGCCATTCCAGTCCCCAATTCTTTCTTGCTGGCCTATCCTACCCTTCTTTTTTTTAAATTTCCCCTATAATTCAATACAATCCTTCTATCCATTTCCATTCCTCGCCCCAATTTTGACTATGGATCGATCACATACATTGCCTTCCCATTTTAGATTTAATTCGAAAAAAAAAATATTAAATCAAAATGTGGCTGTCATTATTCATTTCATTGCTTCTGATTTCCACATTTGTTGATAAATATGACACTGAAGATCCGCCAAATTCCGTTGAGCAATTTATGCTACATATTTGCGTGGATGTGCTAGGCATTAAGGAAAATCGAAGAGTATTTAAACACCGTGTAAAAGTCCCAAATTTATTGATTTTTTAATCGCCTATCCTTCAACACGTATCGATTTTCAAAAATGCACTTTCCCGAAGGTTTTTTCCATCGCGGGCTTTTAAGCCAATACCCAAAGGACATTTTTAAGCCAATACCCAAAGGCCACTTTCAAAAGAAGAAGAGGACCCTCGCCGCCACTGGAAGGGGAAAGGAAGGAGGAAGGGAAGGAGGAAGGGAAAGAGGAAGGGAAGGACCCCAATTCCCCCGGGACCCCCCCCCCCCCCCCTCCCACCCTACCCTCTCCTCTCCCCTACCCTCCCCACCCATTCGATTAAGTTCATTTTAAATATTTATTTTATAAATATTATTATTATCATTAATTAATTAAAAAAATATACAAAATGAACAAAATTGGGTCAATGAAGGGTACAATAAAAAAAAAATAAATGTGTAACATTCTGTTCTCAAGTAAACTTTTGAACCAATCATTCCTTTGAGTAAATTGCGGTTTTGAAGACATAATCACTCGAGCCCTTTCGGATACCTCGATAAACCATAATCAATCGAGCCCTTTCGGATACCTCGATAAAAATTATGGTAAAAATTATGGCTACATAAACCACACTAAACTTTGAAATAATTGATTTAAAAGTCAGCCCTCGAACAAAATGCTTGAAATTTTATGAAGGAAGGGTTTACAATTATTTTGTGTAACCAAAGTCAAGGACTTTGAAATCGGAAGGGCGTACAATTCCTTTCGCTATGAAAGGTTTATAGATTTTTATGAGAGGAGTTGAGATTACAATGCCTATTTTGAAATCGGGTCGAAGGACATTTGGATATAAAATAGGGATTTCCGGGGCTTTTCTTGTTTTAACATATTGTAGAACCATTTCTTTGAATTTTTCATAATGTAACCCTTGATCCAAAACATCTTCGCTCAATGTTTGTCCACGAATTTTAGTTACGTAATCCAAATCTGCCATTGGATTGTTTTTTGATTGTAGTTTTAATCCATATTGTTTCGAACCACCACTACAGAATTCGAGGATTGTGTGTTTGGGGTATTCGTCGGTCAATCCTCCAAGATATGGTGATGTTTGTAGTGGATTTTTACCTTTGGGATGGACATAGATGACCGAATCTGTGTCCGTATAGAGAAGTTCACATCCAGGAGTGTCCACAACTTTTTGCATCCACTTGAGGAGATGCAAACGTGCACAACTTGTTGTCCAAAGGGCGATGATAACATTGGCCGACTCGTGTGCATCTGTCCACTCTTTCTTCTCCATATAAGTGATCATCATAACTCCATTATCATTTATTCTATCAAGTGTTATTATTCTTATTCGCGGATTATCCCAAAGTTCTCGAAGATCGCAAGGATCGTCGGTGATGAGTGTTTGCGCCAACCCATAATTTCTCAAACCAAAGCGCCCCCATAGAGTGTTGGCACGGAATTTTTCTGTTTCCCGAAGACCTCTGTTTGGTTTCATCTTCTCCCGGTCTATTTCAATTCCAAACATCTCCTTATTGTCATGTATAAATTTTTCTTCTGCTTCGTAATTTCCTTTGATGTCTGGATCAAAACCGGTTGCATGTATTTTCCCTGCCAAACAGTCACGCATATAACCTCGGAAAAGTTCTCGGTCTTCTTTTTGATATTCCAGTACACTTATTACTTCCTTCACAATATATCCTCTTTTCAATGCCTCGCCCAATTCAACAGATGTACACTCGCTAACCCATCCCCGCTCTTCATCTGTGTGTCGGCATTGATAGTTTTCTTTCACAAGGCCTTTTTTATTTTTGAGTGCACACATTGAGCATAAAGGGAATAAAAGTCTTTCATCATCATCTCTACCTATTTTCATTGGTAGCACTGGGACATTGATTTTTCGCGGTGGAATGACAAAGACTTTGAGGAGTGCCAATGGATAGGGGTTGTCTTCCGGTTTTGTCCAATGTACTACTTCATATGGTTTTGGTGTATATTCGACTGGAATACCAACAGGATAACCACGAATAACTTCATCGAGCATCATGTTGGTGTAAGGGTAGAGGCTGGTGACGTCATAGTAGTTTATTTCTTCTTGTTGAGTGGGTTGATGGAAGAGTTTGAGTGGACCGGTTCTCCCTCCATAAAAAGCCTTGCGGATATCGATTGGACCTCTATCTCTATAGCTGGCAAACATTTCCTTCATCTTCTCATCTTTCTCTAACATTTCATCCACTTGGCATGCCCAATAAACTTCTAACTCGTAACCCTGACCTCGAATATATGCTTCTCTCTTTTTATCATCATCTCTGTGTTTTCCCGCTGTCTTGCCCGTTTTCATTTTATGTTGGTCGTCGGGATAGCACCGAGGACACCCATGGTATTCACAACCATAGAACTCTATTACTTTATTCTCTGCCTCAATAAAACCGTCAACCGATTTTCTTCCTATCTTCTTCTCTCCTCCAGGTGAATGTGCATGTTGGAGCTCCACATTATTCACTTCGGCATACCAAGTCAAAAACTTCATCCCTTTTGTACTCTGCCCATTTTTTCCAATATATCCTCTGTCTGTCACTCTGGCTAGATGTTTTTCTGGTAGGTAGTTTAAACGGAAATTTTTCATAGAAGACGAGGCTATTGTCTTCGTTTCACGAAGAGGGTCGATGCCTTCATGTGGTCCGGAATATTTTTCTTGAAATCCTTCTCTCTTCAACTCCCTCTTTGTTAATTCAATAAAATAACCGCGAAAACTGATACATGCGGCAGAAAGGATATGTACGTCATTCATGCAATAACTGGGAAGAGCCTCATCCAAATAAAAACCGTCGTAAAAATGTTCCTCATACCATTGGTCAAATTCTCTTTTCTTGTCTGGCTTGAATCCTTTATAGAGGTAGTCTTCTTTTGGGGGTAGGGTTGTCAATTTCTTTCCGTAGTTTTCCGTTTTATTAAAGAAGTGGGGGAAGAATGGTTTTTCCTTGATATCCAATTCGAACATTGGGACGAGATCGCCTAAAGGTCGACTCAACAAATTGAAGCTGTCCCAAAAAACTGTTGTTGGATTTCCTTTTTCTCCTTTATCTGTTGGCAACTTTTCCTCCACTCGTAGTTCATATAATTTGTTACCATTTCTTATGACCTCGGGATTGATTTTTCGTTTGTTGAGTTCTCTGGATAGGAGTACAACATCGAAACGGCCTCCATTATGTGCAAATGCATGGGTGTCATATTTTATTGGTAGTTCATGAAGAAGCCAATTAATAAAAGCTTCCAAGGGATCATGAGTCTGATGATGTTTATCCACTTCAGTTTCATTGAAATGTCGATGACCAAAAGTTATTGTTCTATTGTCTCCACATACATTACATTTCATCTTTCCCTTCATGTTGTTCTTCCATATTCCATCTTTTATACATTCGGGGCAGACGACCTTAGCGCCAACGAAGTTTACTCGATGTTCAAATTGTTTATTATTTGGTGTCTTGATGTCAACGGGATGATTTTGCGTTGTTTCAAAATCATAGAATACAAGTCGATAGGGAGTGTTTTTAGGTGGCATAAGGGGAGTGATGTAACAACTCCTATCCTTTTCGTGCCAGGTTTGACATTTGTAACACCAAGTCTCGCCGCAAACATGCCCCGACCGACCGTCCCGACAATTAAGTTCCACATCATATATCGCCTTACATTTTTTACATTGATGAGATTTTTGACAAAAATTGGTTTTTTGATGATGTAGATAACATGTTTGATTATGGAATTCCTTTTTGCAACCAGGGCAATCGAGATAGAAACCATCATCTTGTTGACAAGGGAGTGACGGATCCATCTTTGAACATAAACGGCATCGGGAAATACATTTGATGGTATGGTCGTCTTTTTCATTATAAGTTGTTTCACATGATAAACAATAATTTTGATTGAATAACCCATATGATGAACGAACAATATGGAAGTGTTTGTTCTCCTGGTCATGAAGTATAATTAAGTCATGTGTAGGGTTGGGTGGACCACATTTGAATTTAGGTCGATAATGTCCAACTGTGCCGAATATGGAAACTCTGAAGCGAAATTGACCTTTGTACTTTGCATTCCAATAATCGACAACTTTTGGGACGTATACTCGGGCATCGTATTCCTTTTCCTTTTCAGGGATTCTCACGTCGGCCATCAATCTTAATGTATCCTGTCTCCACTTCCTTGGACGATCTTCAGCAAAATAATGAGTTAGTCGAAATTTATGGAGTTCTGGCGTTTCATGTACAAAAGCGCCTTGTAATGCATAGAAAAGGCAATAATGATCGCCGGTATTGTAGACTTTGATGAGAGATTCTTCGTTGATCCTATGGCGGATGGGTTTTACTGTTGTTTTCCTTCTACCACCAATTATCTGTCGTGTTGTTGGAAGGACTGTTGGGTTGAAATTATAAATTTTGATGGTGAATGGTTCGCCAAATAATGATATTCCTTGTTGTTGTTTTGATTGCGCAACTTTGAATATTTCATTATAAAATACGTCGGCGATATTTTCGGTATAGTCTCTCATATTTAGATAGATATGAGGATTTAATGATGGACTGTACATGGCCAATGATATTTGATGTGGTTTAACTCCATTTTTTATAGTCTCTTTCCTTGCCTCATCGATACAAAAATTAATGGTGCCAAGAATCAGACTTTCGGGATCGGCTGGTAGATTGGTAATTCGGAATTTGGCTGTGTATCCGTTGATCCCCATTGATTTGTCGAATGTTGAATAACCATCCAATTTTTCAATATAATCCTCCAAATGTTTTTCCCGTTGTTTTTCTCTTGCTGACACCTCATTGAAAATGGGTGTAGGTGGAGAAGGAGGTTGTTGATGGATTTTAACTCTCTTGGATGGCGGAGAGTGGGAGCGTGCAAGAGGACGCTTGTCGTTTTTAGTTTTCATTCCACTCGGGGAAGTGGAACGGACACGAAAACGTTTATTGTTTGTCGTTTTCATTTTTATTTTAAGAATATTTTGGGATTAATATTCTTGATGTTTTTTGGAATTTATTTTAAGAATATTTGGAATAATATTCTTGATTTTGGGAATTCTTTTGTTGTTTTCAAATTTCGAAAAATTTGAGAATGATTTTGGAAAAAGGGAAGGAAGTAGAAATCGCTCGTCTATTTATACTCTTTCAAATACCAACGATTTTGGAAAGTGTGACCACGCCCACTTTCACACGAAAACAATAAAGGAATGGATATCTAAGAATTATCCCCATTAAATAGGAAATGATGACTCATCGAAATGATTTCGAAATAATAAATGAAAGGAAAAAATATAGGATTTGATATTATTTTACAATTCTTGGGGGACCATCTCTAAATTCATTCATAAAATAATATTTCCCTTGAAAATTTAGAAATCTAAAAGAAAAAGTAAAATATTAAAAGAAGGGACCATATCATTTTAATGAAAGAGGGACCGTCTCATTTAATTAAATTGACATATTTCTAATTAAAAAATTATAATTAATTTAAAAATAAATTAAATTTCAAATTAATTTAAAAATAAATTAAAATTATTATTACATTATTCAATCAGTTTTTTAATTAAAAATACCTACAAACAATCTGAATTATCCAATGTTTTTAAAAAAATAACTGAAAGTCCATTAAAGATTTCGAAATATTACGCAAAACGAAAGGAAAATGTTAACTTTGACACACACACTTTAAGAGACCATCTTATGTTTTATAAAAAAAAAACGGTAAGATCAAAGAAGAATTATTATTATTTGTAAAGATTTCGAAATAACTTTATTATATAGAAACAAGGAAGGTTAGAGAAAGAGAAGAATGTGTATATGTTATATTATTATATACAAACCATGAAGGTTAGAGAAAGAGAAGAATGTGTATATGTTATATTATTATATACAAACCATGAAGGTTAGAGAAAGAAAAGAATGCTTTAACCTTATTCATATAGTCGATTAATCGTACACCATTGATGAACACACGCACACACCAATACACATCCCCACTTACACATCCAAATACATGTAAAAAACATTTAATTTTGCTAATTATTTTAGAATAATCCTGTTTTTTAGATTAATTATTTTAGAATAATCCTGTTTTTACACTAATTATTTTAGGATTATCCTATTTTTACACTAATTATTTTATAATAATCCTATTTTACCTTAATTATTTTAAAAAAGTTTTAAAAAGTTTCTTAATATTGCTGTTTTTCTCCTTAAATCTAACAGTTTTAAACATTAATTATTTTCAAATAAGGCTATTTTTTCACTCTAATTATTTTAGAATAAGTTATTTTTCACTAATTATTTTAGAATAAGTCTATTTTTTCACTAATTATTTTAAAATAAAACTATATTTTACTAATTATTTTATAATAATTCCGTTTTTTATACTAATTATTTTAGAATAATCCATTTTTTACACTAATTATTTCAAAAAGTCTAAAAAAGTTTCTTAATATTGCTGTTTTTCTCCTTAAAACTGACATTTTTAAACACTAATTATCTTAGAATAATCCTATTATTTCACTAATTATTTTAGAATAAGTCTATTTTTACACTAATTATTTTAGAATAATCCTGTTTTTTTTTACATTAATTTTTCAAAAAGTTTCTTAAGATTAATATTTTCCTTCCTATATCTGTATGTGTATACACATATACACACATGTATGCGCGCACGTACTCACGCGCACGCAGCCCAAATACATTAATTTTAACAATATTTTCAAAAAGTGTTAAAAATTTTCCTTAATTATTTTCAAAAGTGTTAAAAATTTTTCTTAATATTAACGTTTTTCTCCTTAAAACTGACATTTTTAAACACTAATTATTTTCAAAAGTGTTAAAAATTTTTCTTAATTTTTAAAAGTGTTAAAAATTTTCCTTAATTATTTTCAAAAGTGTTAAAAATTTTTCTTAATATTAACGTTTTTCTCCTTAAAACTGACATTTTTAAACACTAATTATTTTCAAAAGTGTTAAAAATTTTTCTTAATTTTTAAAAGTGTTAAAAATTTTCCTTAATTATTTTCAAAAGTGTTAAAAATTTTTCTTAATATTGACGTTTTTCTCCTTAAAACTGACATTTTTAAACACTAATTATTTTTAAAAGTGTTAAAAATTTTTCTTAATTTTTCAAATAAAACTATACGTTCTAGTAATATTGTATAGTTAAATTAATAATAATTAAAAAATACGTTATCTTGTTAAAAATTGATTAAATTAATAATAATATGTAGGTAAATATTTGGCCGCACATATATGTAGTTGCGCGTGTACTCTCTCTACACATATGTTTGTAAATAAGTTTAATAGTTTAATATAATTTTCATATATAATTAAAACTCTATTAAAAATAAATTAAATAGAATATTTAAATTGTTTAATAAAAATTATTGAAATATTTAATAAAATTAAAATAAGCATTTATGAAATTAAAATTATTACTATATAGAAAAGTCTAAACAATACGAAAACATCTATACAAATAAAAGTACACCTTAGTGAATGGGTATTGAGAGACCAATAAGATAGACACATACATTGTAAGATACCTAAAAATAAATCTCTTGATAGATGATTATGATTGTGACGATTTGGAAGAGAGAATCTGATATGGAAAATATAACTATTCAGATAAAGAAATTTGGTAATCTTTTAAATAATTATATGACAAATAAGATGACAACAATCCATATTCCAAAATGAATTTGATTTTTCTGAACAAGATTCTCAGTGTTTCCAGAACATGATACTGATTAAAATAATATTTCCTTAAATGTTTTTACAAATGAAATATTGGATATACAATGAAATTAGAGAAGTAAAATTTCTAAAATAAAAGTTATATAATGTCAAGTAAAGAAAATTATTGAGATATAATAGAGAAAGAGATAGAAAGAGGTATAGGGTAGAGAACATTTAATGTAGAGAGAAAGAAAGAATGATAAAGGATTTTATACAATAAAAAAAGTAGAGAGAGAGAGTAAAGAGAATGAGGTTGAGAGAGAGTAAAGAGAAAGAAATATGAAGAGAGAGAGAGAGGAAGAGAGAGAGAGAGATAAGCTAGAGAAACATATAACGTAGAGAGAAATAAAGAGGGATAAAGGGATTTTATACAATAAATAAGTAGAGAGAAAGAGAGAGTAAAGAAAAGTGGAGAGTGAGAGTAAAGAGAAAGATATAGAGAGAGAGAAAGAGAGAGAGATAGGTTAGAGAAACATATATTGAGTGGGATAAAGAGAGAAAAGAGGGTTAAATATTAAAATAAAATTAATAATAAAATAAATATTTAAAAATTTTAAAAGTATTGTAAAATTAAAAGTGAAGAAAATCATGCATACAGAAAGAAAACATTAGAAATTATAGGTTGATTAAGAGTAAAAAAAAATTAGCTAGATGAAGTATAATGTTTATACATGAGTTATACTATAAAGATAGAGAGAGAATAGAGAAAAAACAGACAGTAATATTGTGTTTAGAAGATATACAGATATAAAGGATTATAGCAAGATTGTAAACAAACGGTTAGTGAGATATTGTTTAGATAGATATAATAGAGAGATATGAATAAGGAAAATGAGGTAGTTATTTCGGCAGAGAATGATACATACATATTTAAATAAATAATACGATGAAAGTAGGAAAAATGAAAGAAAAAAGGATATATTATTGTATAGGAGGAGAAAGAAAAATGAAATGAATTTAGACCCAATTGTTAATGTTCGATATATAATAATCTATATCTCTCTCTCCAAAATTTCAACTTTTGAACAATTACCAATTCTCATTTATTATTTCATTTAATTAAATTGAATAAAAAAATTTTAGATGAAAATTGAAAAATGTAGTATTGTCTTCAGACTTTTCCCCTCTAATTCCAAAAAGAAAATTCTCAAAATCAATACATGACAATTGCACGGAATGGCTTGAACATTGAATATAGGCCTCAACGTTTCCATTCCCTGATCATGTGATTTCCACTACCGAGAGACCAGGAAGATAAAAGTAAGAAATGCACTGTTGTGGCAGCATTGATTTTCAAATCAGGAAAAGTGGTTTTGACAGGTGTTAAACATCCAGGTATTTCAGTTATTTTTTTTTTAATTTCTGAAAAAATTCTTTTAAGATAAAGGAGAATTTGCAGCCAGAATAGTCTCGAAAACAATTGAGATTGGCAGCTCGAAGAGGAGGGCTACCCTTCGATAAAAGGGATGGATTAATCTATGGGATACAAGTGGTCAATATTGTTGCCGCTCACCAAATGCCTCATCGAATAAGAATTGAAAGAATTCACGAATTATGGTGGTGGAATCAAAAAGAAGAATTAAACGATCCGAGAATTCGTCTAGTCCGAAAAAGTCTATATGAACCAACTATATTCCCAGCTCTTCGCTGTAAATTTCATGAGGGAAATGCAACAGTCCTAGTATATATTTCAGGAAAAATCATTCTCACAGGTGTACGTGAAATCTCCCAAATACATGATCTTTTCAACTCATTTATATCATTTCTTTCACAATTTCCGCGATAAATTTATAAACCTTCTAATATGAATTAATAAAAATTTATAATCCTTCTAATATGAATTAAAAAAATTTATTTAAACATTATAATGAAAAATTTTTTGGTATAGGAGATAATTAGAATAAAAGATCACTTTTCTTCACCATCTTTCTCCAATTTTTGAACAAATTTCTTTGGTATTGCCGGTGCCATGAGATTGGTCATCCAACAATTTACACGAACACAGCGAGGACAAAGATGAAATTTAATGTCAACACCTTCCTTGAATTTGCTCCACTTCTCGACTGAATGGAAAAGTTTGTATTGACAACCGCTGCATAAACGGAACATTAGTACTGTCTTTCCTTTGAATAATTTCCACATTTGCTTTTCTTCCTCCTTACCTAACCTTCTAAAATTCTTTGATATAATACTGAAATCCACATTTTGCTCATCATTTTTTGCTATTGAACGTGAAAAAACCGTTTCCTGATCAGCCATTTTTTGCTGTTTCCCAAGATGTTTCATCTTTTTCTGTATTTTTGACTTGGCCGAAGGCTTCACTTTTTTCTGTATTTTTGAACTGGTTGAAGAATTCACTATTTTAGTCATTATTAATTTGGAAAATAACTAGAAATACAAATCCTAAAAATTGTCGTCTATTTATAATTTTCCTATA
>JAQSEB010000236.1:0-151009 GCA_030063045.1 Pratylenchus scribneri
TTTAGACCCTGCAAACCGTATACCATTTTGTAGATCTCATCGAGACACATCGATTGGTATAATATGTCATAGTTTGGGCCCAAAATTAAAGGGTATTAAAATTAAACCATTTAAACCATCTATTTTTTGGTTCAAAGCTAAATTTGAACAAACCATGACAAATTATATACCATTCGATGTGTCTCGATTAGATAAACAAATTGGTATAAGGTTTGTATTTGTAGGGTCTAAAACCGGTTTCTGATTTATTAGAAGTCAAAAACTACTTTTAATTCCAAAAGAATTATATAAATTATCGACTATTTACTTGAATTTGGATGCAATGTTCCGGCGTCAATAAGGTCACTTGTTCCGTATGTAGTGATTGGAATTGAACACCATCTTCACTCACTTGCATTAATTGACTCAGAGAAACCATCTCAAAAAAATGAAATATTTATTCTAATTAATTAAAATGTTCGTTTTTAGTTAAAATTGGTTATTAAGTAATAGAATGGTTCGTTCCCTGGGCATTCAATCCCCATGAAATAGATTTAGTTGATTCCAAAATATTTATTATTTAGAATTCATATGATTGTGAAAAGGGAATTGGTGTCGGTTCTCTCAAGGTGCCAGTCGTATTTGGGGTATTCTGGAAAAGCGATTAAAAGGCTGTAAGTTAAGAGTATTTATTCCCATTTATATAGCTGTCTCGAGAGTCCCGCCCATTCATTCATTTGGGGAAAATTGGGGAATGTCATTCATTTCAATTACTCTTCACTACAATTATAATAATATTCTATAAGCTAATTTAAAGTTGAAATGTAGCCATTATTAGGCATTGGGTACCTGAAAACCGCCAGAATCGGTGAGGATTGGCCTCGGCCATCGCATAAAATTGTGCAACCCATTGGCATGTTCAATTAAATCATGGCCCGGTCTATGGCCCAAATGATAAGTATTGCAGAGGAGAATTTGGCAATCCATTTCGATTAATTGTTCCGTTGTTATTCCTTTCATTGCTCCTTGCGTTCCCACTATGGAAATTATAAATTTTAAATAAGATTTTTTTATTATTGATAAATATTTTTGGTACTAAAATTTCTCTTTTTTGGCATTAAAATAATTTCTGACTTCTTTCTAATAAATCGGAAACCGGTTTTAAACCCATCAAAATTTAAACCAATTTGTAGATCTCATCGAGACGCATCGAATGGTATATAATTTGTTAGTTTTGGCCCAAAATTAAAGAGTTAAAGCCAAAAACTGGAAATATGGTTTAAACGGTTTAACTCGCTCAGTTTCAATTTAAACTAAGAAATATATATGTCAAAAGAAGCGACTCGATGAGATCTACAAATTGGTATAAAGTTTGAAGGGTCTAAAACCGGTTTCTGATTTATTAGAACTCGAAAATTGTTTAGGCATTTTGTTGATCAGCGGCTACCTGGCATAAAAACGGGCGTCTCCACATTGCCATGTGCCAATTCCAAAATTCCATAACGTGCCAAGCTTTGCGAGGCCATCACATTATACCTAAAAATTTTCGGCAATCTTTACGAATGAATTGTGGTCCCGAAAAATTGTTTTTAAAATTTTTAAAAAATTGTTTTTTGGGGGTTTTCAAAGTTGCAGAATACGAATCTAACATCCTTTTCGTCATATTATGCCATCTTGGTAAAATATTGCGTCGACTATTGACACAAAAAAAAACCGAGAGTGAACCAAATAATATACCAATACAAAATTATTTTAAGAAAATCAATCTTGGATTCATCCTTGGCCTGTTCATGGTTAAAGTGGCAATATCTTATACAAGATGGTAAAATATAACAAAAGGATTAAGGATGTCAGATTTGTGATCGATACCGCTGAAAACCATCAAAAATGAAATTTTTTAAAAAATATTTTTCGAGACCCCTGAAACCCCAAAAACAATTTTTGAAAATTTTTCGGGACCATAATTCTTAAAAATGCCAATTATTAGCCTTAAAATGTTAAATTAAAATGTTTTTAAACCTTTTTTGTGCTTTATTTGATGTTTTCATGTCATCGTTGGCATTAACCTCATCATGCTGACTCTGCTGATGCAAACCATTCAATTCTAGACCGTTTAAAATTGCATCCGAATTTGATGTTTTTGATGCCATAGTCCACCGAATTCCTCTGCTGATAAAATATTTCAAATGTTTATTCATATATAATTTTAATGTAAAAAATAAAAAAAAATAGATATTAAAAAAAAGCAATTTTTTCGTTTTGGAATGGATTATGTCCGCAAATTTTATTTATTTAAAATAAAGATACATTACAAGCACACATGGGCAAGGGGGGGGGTCATCCCCCCCCCACCACGCCGCAATCGGGGGCGGGTACCGGGGGGGACTTCGCAGGTGGGGGGGTGATGAAGGTGCGAAGTGGGTGTTAGGGGTAGGGGGTGCGAAGTCGCAGAGGCAATTTTGACCAAAATTTTTCGCTGCGCGGCCATTTTTGGCCAAATTTTCCCTTGCGAAGTCAATTTTTGGCCATCGCGCGGCAATTTTTGGACAAAATTTTTCGCTGCGCGGCCATTTTTGGCCAAATTTTCCCTTGCGAAGTCAATTTTTGGCCATCGCGCAGCAATTTTTGGACAAAATTTTTCGCTGCGCGGCCATTTTTGGCCAAATTTTCCCTTGCGAAGTCAATTTTTGGCCATCGCGCAGCAATTTTTGGACAAAATTTTTCGCTGCGCGGCCATTTATGGCCAAATTTTCCCTTGCGAAGTCAATTTTTGGCCATCGCGCGGCAATTTTTGGACAAAATTTTTCGCTGCGCGGCCATTTTTGGCCAAATTTTCCCTTGCGAAGTCAATTTTTGGCCATCGCGCGGCAATTTTTGGACAAAATTTTCGCCTGCGGCGCAAAATACAAAAAAGGGACTTCGCAAAAAATTTTTTTGGACCCTCCCCCCACTTCGCACTTCGCAATGGTCCAAGTGATCCCCCCCCCCTTGCCCATGTATGATTACAAGGAATACACTATATTTAATGAAGAAAATATTCTTATTTTTTGCCTTCTATCGATTTGCGATATTCCTCTTTGCATAGTTCCAAAAAGCGGCCAACCCTTCCATCTTTGATATATTTTGGCGGTTTCAAGTCCAACGCTGCTTTGGCCCTGTAGAAATTGCGAATTGAGAAACGAGCCGCTTGCCGAATTGGTGCAGAATCGGCTAACTGAAAATTTTGAAATTTTTAAATATATTTATTAATATTGATTAATTAAAATTATCCAAAAAATTTTTTATGTTACATCCGGTCCAATTAGCTAAATTACACAATATATGCAGGGCTCGGATTTATATGGAAATCCATATTTTTTTTGCAAGCTCAGAACCGCGTGGGATTGCTTTGGTGTTCTTTGGTGTCTGCGTGGGATTGCTTTGGTGTTCTTTGGTGTCTGCGTGGGATTGCTTTGGTGTCTGCGTGGGATTTCTTTGGTGTCCGCGTGGGATTGGTGGGTGTTCTTTGGTGTCTGCGTGGGATTGGTGGGTGTTCTTTGGTGTCCGCGTGGGATTGGTGGGTGTTCTTTGGTGTCTGCGTGGGATTGCTTTGGTGTCCGCGTGGGATTGCTTTGGTGTCTGCGTGGGATTGCTTTGGTGTTCTTAGGTGTCCGCGTCGGTAAAATTGGTTCAGCTCTTATCTTAATGAGATATGATTGTTTATTTTTAAAATTATATTTGAATTTTTAAATGACAAAGAAAAACCTTTCGAATGAACTGTTCATTGTTGAGAAATTGTCGAATCCATTGGTCAATCATCGCTGCTTATTTAAATAATTCCTATATAATTTAATAATAATAAATTTAATAAAATGTTAAGTAAAAATTGGAATAAAAACCGTAAAAAAATAAAAATGGATGAATATAAAATAAATAACAAATTTATTCAAATAAAATAAACAATGAAATAAATTATAAATTAAATCAATTTCTCCAAAGAACATTCACTTGATCTGTTCTATATCTTTGCGTATATGTGCTATCGGCCAAATCGGCGCGAAGTCCGGCTCGAAACATTTCCCATCCAGCCTTAATTTATTGATTGGGATTATTTAAATTATTAAATGGATTTTTTATGCATGAAAAAGTAGTTTTAACTTCTAGTAAATCAGAAACCGATTTTAAACCCTACAAACCTGTATACCAATTAGTAGATCTCATCGAAACGCATCGAATGGTGTATAAAATGTTAGGTTTTGGTCCAAAATTAAAGTGTTTAAAACCAAAAACTGGAAAAATGGACATATATTAAACAGTTTAACTGGTTCAGTTTCGATTTAATCTAAGAAATTTATATATCAAAAGACGCGTCTCGATGAGATCTACAAATTGGTATGAGGTTTGTTGGGACTTGGGACTAAATCGGTTTCGGATTTATTAGAAGTCAAAAACTACTTTTTCAGGTAAAAAATGTTTACTCTTAATTTATTTTTAGATTTTTTAAATAATTAATTGCCCGTCCATATTTTCAAAACCTGCGCAATCATTGCTCCATTATCGATGCAAAATCGTTCGTCAGTGGCGAATAGCCGTGCGCCTCGTTCCTCCGCCATTATTCCCATCATTTGCTGCAGTCTCTGATTGCAGCCAACTCCGCCCACAATCAACACCTCCGATGAACCACTGTGCGCCATTGCTCGTTCGGTTATTTCGATTAACATGGCAAAAACTGTTTCCTTTAAAAAAAAATAAAATTATTTAAAAATCATTTAATTTTTATCCAAAAGATATTCGTAATAATAATGGTCGATTAATTGGCCTAAAAGTTAAGGTTTAAAAATATAAAAACGCTTGGTTTTTATTGATTTTGATGGTCTTTTGGCCGTAACTTTTTTTTTAATTTTAATAATTCACAAAAAGAGTTTTTATTATAATTTATTATTTTTATTTTAAAACTTGTTTTTTTGGGGATTTTCCAGGTCGGCATTGTTTACTTTTTCTGGGTTATCTAACTATAAGGAGTTTACCTTCGCTTTTTTGGAAAGTAAAGGGTTCTTAATTTTTAGGGTCATTAATATAAGGGATAGATAGGTTCAGGGACGTATTTAGGGGGGGGGGGGGGTACACGGGGTACGTACCCCCCCCCCCCCCCCCCCAACGGGGAAAGTGGGGGTAAAAAAAAGTAAAGGGGGACCCTTTTGTGATACAAATTTTTCGCTGCGCGGCTATTTTTGGCCTACATTTTTCGCTGCGCGGCTATTTTTGGCATAAATTTTTCGCTGCGCGGCTATTTTTCTCAAATTTTTTCGATTTTTTTTACATGCGTACCCCGCCATCAAAAATTTTTTTTACATGCGTACCCCGCCTGACCCCGGTACCCCCTCCAAACAAAAATCCTGGATACGTCCCTGGATAGGTTACGTATATGATGGAGTAAAAATCATCCCATTTAACCCTAACCCAAAATCAAATACCAAATAACCGAAGGGGACTCTTCACTTTTACCCTTCTCATGAAAAAAAATGGATGTAAACTCCATAAGTACACCCTTCTTGCTTGGTAAAATCGGTATAGTCGGTTTAGCCGACCTTGAAAATCTCAAAAAAAAATGAATAATACAAATTTTTCCAAAAAAGGTGGGTAGTATAAATTAAACCATTACCTTGTTCTTTTCTAAAACTGTAATTTCTTATCCGTAAAAATTTAATTTCTTCTCAAAATTGTAATAAACTTTTTGCTTGGTAATAGTAAACCTGTAAAGAAAAGCACAGATCGGCCGGAGTAAATTTGCCAGATTTTATCAAAGCCGGTGCCTCTTTCTCAATGTGCGAGAGAATTCCCGACAGAGAAATGTCCATCCCTTTGACACCATAAGGCAATGGATACAATTTGGTGCCGCCCAGTTTTGCCAACTGTTCAATTTGATAGCCTGGACTGGGCACATTTGAAAGTTTGAGACATCGAGCAAATCTGTCCAAGCAATTGCCAACTGCAATGTCCAACGTTTCACCAAAAATTGCATAGCAATGATTCAAATAGGAAATTACCTATAATGATTGTGTGAATTTAATTTATGTAAAAGCGAAAACTTTTGCCCCTAATTAGATGCAAAAGTTTCCTTTTTAACCTGAGTTCTAGGGTCAGGCTAGGATTAGGGTTTGGCCATAAAGGTTGTAGAATTATGGCCATTTTTGTCCAAATTTTGTTTTTGGCTTAATAACTCAGTCAATGGCCAAAAGGTTACCTGTCCAGGTTTACATATCCTTTTTTCCCCAAGAAGGAAAATTTGGAGAAGTGAAGCCCCCCCCCCCCCCCCCCCCCCTCCTTTGGGTGTTAGAGATAGGTGTTATGTGAGATGATTTTATCCCATCCTCTCCGTAACCTTTCCCTAATGGCCCTGACCCTAATCCTGATGACCCAAAGTGAGGATCCTTCACTTTACCTCAGTTGACCCCAAAAAAAGAGAATGTAAACCCGATAAGGATGGACAAAGGCCATTTTAAGTGAACGAAACTGTTAACTTTTTATGTGGGCTATCTAATTGTATAATGATCATTACAAAAGACAAAAATTTGACCAAATTATGGCCAAATAACTATGAAAACCAAATTTGCGCCAATTTGGAGGCAAAACGGATGTGAATTAATGAGGCAGAAAATTAGCATATTTATGTAAAATTATATAAATCACGAACTTGAGTATTTCCACCGCTCACATACAAAATGACTGGATTCACAGCTCCCGTGATCAACCGGCCCATTTCGATGTGTCCAATGCAATGATTGACCGGAAGCAATGGTTTTTCCCACAATTGTGCCAATGTTCTGGCCACAATCGCGCCCACTTGCAGCGATGCACCCATTCCCGGTCCTTTGGTATAGGCAATCGCATCAATTTCAATTTTTGGATCCTTCACAATATAATTAATATTATTTTGATACTATTTTTTACATCAAATAGTTTTTTTTTATTACCCCAGAAAGCAGTTTTCGACTTTCTAATAAACTCGAAACTGGTTTTAGACCCTACAAACCTTATACCATTTTGTAGATCTCATCCAGACTCATCGAATGGTATATAAAATGTTAGGTTTTGGCCCAAAATTAAAGTGTTTAAAACCAACCGGAAATATGGTTTAAACAGTTTAACTGGCTGAGTTTAGATTTAAACTAAGAAATTTATGTATCAAGAGACGCATCTTGATGAGATCAACAAAATTTTATAGGCTTCATAGGGTCCAAAACCAGTTTCTTATTTATAGAAGTCCGAATTTTTTGATGAAAAATTCTATTTTGATGCAAAAAAAACTATTTCTTTATTTAAAATCATAAATAATAACTTGAATTTTGGCCTCTTGGAGTGCCTCAACCACAAGTGAAATCACATTTTGGCGATGATGAACAGCCGTTTCGGTTGGTCGAAAACCTTCGCCCGGCGGTGCATGGAATGTCCGTCGCGGATTGCTAAGCACCGCACCATCATTGATAATTCCTACACCAATTTTGTTGGCACCTAAATTTTATTGTTATAATAATTATTTGAGTCATTTTAATTAATTCTTAACTGCCTTCAATACCCAATATGCAAACCATTTTCAATATATCCTTAATATTTCTGACTTTTTAAATCATGTTAATTTAAAAATAGTATACAATTTAAAAAATAGAATGTTCTTGTTTTACAAATTTTATAATTATTCTCTTTATAAATAGGCATTATTAATAGATAGGGCTCGGAAAATTAGTGATCAAAAATAGTGACAAAAATAGTAAAAAATTCCCAAAATAATGACAAAAATTCAAAAAAATGCTTGGCCTAGGCCTTGTCGCGTGTATTTCGATGCTTGGCCTAGACTTTGTCGCGTGTTTTTCGATGCATTTGGATTCGTGTTTTTTCCTGCTTGGCCTAGGCTTTGTCGCGTGTATTTCGATGCTTAACCTAGTTTGTCGCGTGTATTTCGTTGCTTGGCCTAGGCCTTGTCGCGTGTTTTTTCCTGCTTGGCCTAGACTTTGTCGCGTGTTTTTTCCTGCTTGGCCTAGGCTTTGTCGCGTGTATTTCGATGCTTGGCCTAGGCCTTGTCGCGTGTATTTCGTTGCTTGGCCTAGGCTTTGTCGCGTATATTTCGATGCTTCGTCTAGGCTTTGTGCGTGTTTTTTCCTGCTTGGCCTAGGCTTTGTCGCGTGTTTTTTCCTGCTTGGCCTAGGCTTTGTCGCGTGTATTTCGATGCTTGGCCTAGGCCTTGTCGCGTGTATTTCGATGCTTCGTCTAGGCCTTGTCGCGTGTTTTTTCCTGCTTGGCCTGTCGCGTGTATTTCGATGCATTTGGATTGATTTGTCGCGTGTTTTTTCCTGCTTGGCCTAGGCTTTGACGCGTGTACGATGCTTGGCCTAGGCTTTGTCGAGTGTTTTTTTCTGCTTGGCTTAGGCCTTGTCGCGTGTTTTTTCCTGCTTGGCCTAGGCTTTGTCGCGTGTTTTTTCCTGCTTGGCCTAGGCTTTGTCGCGTGTATTTCGATGCATTTGGATTGATTTGTCGCGTGTTTTTTCCTGCTTGGCCTAGGCTTTGTCGCGTGTATTTCGATGCATTTGGATTGATTTGTCGCGTGTTTTTTCCTGCTTGGCCTAGGCTTTGTCGCGTGTTTTTTCCTGCTTGGCCTAGGCTTTGTCGCGTGTTTTTTCCTGCTTGGCCTAGGCTTTGTCGCGTGTTTTTTCCTGCTTGGCCTAGGCTTTGTCGCGTGTTTTTTCCTGCTTGGCCTAGGCTTTGTCGCGTGTATTTCGATGCTTGGCCTAGGCCTTGTCGCGTGTTTTTTTCTGCTTGGCCTAGGTCCAATTTTGTAAAAAATGTTTGCTAATAAATATTTGAAAATATTATTATTAAATAGACATCAGTTTTTCAGTTTCAAACAAATTTCAGTCCAAAATTATTTATAGTAATATCATCCATCAGATCAATCAAATATTCTCCTCCTCATTCATTCAATATTATGTGCTCGTTTGAGATGTCTCTTCAAATTGCCAATTTGAGTGAATGCCAGGCCACATTGTTGGCAGACGAATGGCCTTTCCCCGGTGTGGACTCGTTCATGCACTTTCAGGGCGCCCACTTTGTCGAATGTTTGGCCGCATTCCTCGCACAGATATCCGGCTTTTTCCCCGGTATGAATTCGGATATGATCAGTCATTCGGCTGGTAAATTTGCTTCGAAAACGGCAACCGGGCCATTTGCATTTTTGCTGGAAAAAAATTAATTTTAATTCGCCGATTTTTGTTTATTTCCTTATTGGAAAATTAATAAAAAAAAATACTGAAATTAATAATTGTCAAATATTTTTAAAAATATATTTTCTTTGGTTTTGTATTATTTCAAAAAAAATCATACCAATTGTTTAAATTTCTTATTTGTCTGTTGTCGCAATTGTTGCCTGTGGTTTGATGAGCCTTTTTGTGGAGCATTTTGGGCTCTAAAATTTTTTAAAATATTAAATTGAAATATTTTCCTTCTCCTAGTTATTATTAGACCTTTAAAAATGGAGATAATGTTAAAAATTATATCGAATTATCCATGGTCAAACTCAAACTCCAACCATTAGTAAAACTTTCACTTCATTGGTTTAAGCTCTTTCTATAGATCAATTTGTTACTAAAATTATTGATTTAAATTTAATTAGTCAGAATGCGAATGGCTATGGCCAAAAAACACCAATTAATTTCCAATTTTGACTTATTTTGCTGCGTTTTTTGGTCATAACTATTTGTCAATTTCTAATCAAATCCAATAATTATTACACCATAAATTCAGTCCAAACTCCAAACAGGGCTGCAAAATGGTACAAAAGTTGCTTAGAAATAATATTCATTTAAAAAATTGATTTCATAGGCAAATTTCATTCTAATTTTTTATAAATTGAAATATTTAATAGAACCTTTTCTTCTCATTGCCATTGGCGCCGCCAATCAAATTGACCAAATCATCCGTCACTGTCTCATTCATTTCCATTTGTTCCCAAGCCCAATTTGAATTACTTTTGTTGCTTCCCAAATTCATTCGGTTTGCATTTGCTACAATCTGATGCCCCGATCCGGATGGATAAATTCCGGGAATATTTTGGCGAATATTTGGTGTATTTTGGATGCCATTTTGCTGCCCATTCTCCAATTTAATCGCCAATAAGTCAATGCAATTTTCTTGAACTTCTACCAAATTTGATTGTCCATTTTGTTGTTCTTGCGTTTCCATTCCTTCCTGGAAGACAATTAATTTTCCCCATTTTATATTTTTTACTCCCAAAAGTAGTTTTTGACTTCTAACAAATCAGATCAGAAATCGGTTTTAGGCCCTATAAATCTTTCGATGAGATCAGCAAGCTTGTATAAGATTTGTAAGGTTTAAAACCGGCTTTTGGTTTATTAGAAGTTAAAAACTACTTCTTGGGATTGGGGTAATAAAAATTAATTGGGTAAAAAGATATTTTTTTTTCTAATTTTTTAAAAATTTCCGAACCTCGCTTCCGACGAATTCCATTGAATTTTTGATTTGCCATTCCAAAATTCGATTTTTCTCATTCAATGCGCTAATTTGCCGTTCAAATTTGCCAACTTTTTTAGCCATTTCCTCCTTCAGTTCTGCATTCTCTTTCCGTAGTCCGGCAATTTCCATTCCAAGATGGGCCAATTCTTTTTCGAATTTTCCAAATTTTTCGGCCATTTTCCAATACAATTCACTTTTTAATGACACAAATTGTTGGTCTTCTTCTTCTTGGTCCATTTCGATAAAATTTCTGTAAAAAATTATTTAAAATTTTATTAAAATTTTGGAATTTTAACGTAGAATTGGAAGTGGTCGGCACAGGCAATCGATCGATTTCATTTGCGATTGGCGATTCATTTGGGATCGAGCCAGCAGCAGAACATAGACTGTAATAAAAAAAATAAGGCCAACCCAAAATCGGTTTAATTTTTTGTTAAAATTTACTTGATTTTAGGTGAAATTATGCCGAACCCGAAATAAGCATTTTTTGTTTCAAAAAAGAAAAGTCCTCACCTCGGAGGGTCTATGAAATTTATAAGCCCACCCTAGAGAAAAGCGGCTCTGAAACTTAAAGCCAATGGGCTTTTAATAGTATTTATGGTAACTTTAAAAATTTTTTATCTCTAAGGTGTAGAGATTTTTAGTATATACGGATTTTGATGAACAGTTCAAAAATACAAACTCAAAAACCTATTCAACCTAAAACAACTGACTTGCGACAATGATTTTTCTTCTTCTGTTGGCAAATTTCACATAAATCAATGTAGGTCTCGATTTGTTGGATTGTGACATTGGCATAGAGATCGCTCAATTTTGGGTGCATTTTTCTGGTTCCGCCATGACCACATTCCAAATGGGCTTGTTCAATTATGCCGAAAAGTTCCTATGTTTTAACAATCTTTTACTATCAAAATTAGCCCATTTAATTAAACCTCTTTTGTCACGAATTGTAATTGGGTATCTTTTTTGACCAATTTCCGATATTTTTGGCCTTCGTGAATCACTTCTATAATATCATAGCGTTCTAATAATTTGTAATCCCTTTTCTCCTTTTTTATGGTCCTATCATTTGCGAGTTGAACAAGTCGTCGTAGAATTGTTGAATATTCCTCCTTTGGAAGTAGAAATGAATTTTTACTAGTCGATGAAGCATAAGCAGATAATTTTTCGATGAATGTTGCTTCCATAGTCTTTAAATGAATATATTTAAATAATATTAAAAAGTATAAGAATGATTAAAATAATAGCTAATAGGCTCAAGCTTGCAATGTAAAATGAGAGAAATTATTAATATTTATGAAATTATTTAGGTATTTTTATTAATTAATTATTCATTTTTTTAAGTATTTGCATATTTGCAAATTAAAATTTTCACAAACGAATTCACTCAAATTTGAGGAATTTGTCGGAACATTCATAAATCATATTCATAAATTCCTCCTTTTGCAAATTTACAAATTTTTAGAAAATATTTTTGGAATTTCTAGGAAAGAATTAATGGCGGAATTATTTTAGGAAATGTGCATTAAGTAAAAAAAGTTGGAAATTTTGAGCAGCAGCAAATATTACCAAAATCATTAATAGAGTATGAGTATTATTCTCAGCTTTTGACAATTCTCAATATTCGGCATAACATGGGAAATGGAATGGGCAATGGGGAAACGGGAAAGGGGAAAAGCAAACAGAAGCAGAAGTGGTCGATTGTAGTTTAGCATTGGCGTAATGCTCAAATTGATTGTTTATTCATTGATGAGACATGAGACTAATTAAAAAAGGATGTGCATTTTTTTAACCCGTACTTTCAATTTTTTTAACCCGTAAAAAATAGGAACATTTTTTTAACCCGTACTTTCAATTCTTTTAACCCGTAAAAAGTTCGCTCCATTCCTAAGGCCTATTTTGATCATTTAAACCATATTAAATGGTTTTGCAACATTCCAGGGGTGCGCGGAAGTCAAAAAGAAGTGTGGGGATTAAGCTGGATATAGGGGGATTAAAGAGGATTAAGGGGGATTAAGTCGGATTAAGCCCCGAAATAGATGTAGGGTTAGGCCCTAATCCCTATACAGAGCCACTGATGGCTCTTGATTGGTCATCCTGGCCCTAGCCCTAATCCTTAAATAGGCTTAATCCGGCTTAATCCCCCATTATCCACGTTAATCCCCCTATATCATGCTATATCCGGCGTGCTCCGAACCCCTAAACCCCTAGCCCCTAGATCCCATGCCGCCCCTAACCATAACCCTAATCCCTAGCCCCTAGCTAAGCTAAATCCGGCTTAATCCCCCTATATCCACCTTAATCCCCCTATATCCGGCTTAATCCCCGCACTTCTTTTTGACTTCCGACCACCCCTGGAATGCTGCAAAACCATTTAATATGGTTTAAATGATCAAAATAGGCCTTAGGAATGGAGCGAACTTTTTACGGGTTAAAAGAATTGAAATTACGGGTTAAAAAAATGTTCCTATTTTTTACGGGTTAAAAAAATTGAAAGTACGGGTTAAAAAAATATATGCCATTAAAAAATAATTGACTTAACCCAAATAGGTGAACAAAAAATTATTAGCCGCTGCAAAATTTGGAGAAAACCATTTAGACAGATTTTGTTTCTTATAAAAAGAGCCGAGTTTGGCGCCATCGTTTGGCACATTTGGTTCAACTTTGCTGATTAGATTTAGAAAATAAATTAAGTTTTAACCCATCTTCCTTATTTTTTTGGAAATTTTTGATTTCATAAATCTCCGAATTTTAAGCTGATCCAAACAATTTTATTTAAAAAATTTTTCAATAGATTTTTAATAGTAATTTTTCGGATAAATTTTAATAATAAAAAAATGTCTTCAACAAGAACATCCAACAACATAGATTTACAAGATCAATCGGCAGCAACAATGATGAGAATATGTTCGGAAATGAGTGAAAAATACGGCAAATTGGAAAAGGAATTTGCCGGAATGGGCAAAGAAATGGCCGAATTGCGCAAAGAAAATGCGGAATTGAGGGCGAAGGTCACAAAAAATGAACAACAAATTTCCACGCTGAACAGGGAAATGGCCAAAATTAACAATGAAAATCGAATTTTGGGATGGCATCAGAGGATGAATGGCGGAGAAAATTTGGTTTGATCAATTTTTTGTGATTTTCTCATTTCAAAAATACATCAGAATATTGAGGGCATTGAGAAAATCGACGTTATTGTAAAGCACGAAAGTGAAGAAAATAACGACGAAATGCATGAAATTAGTGAACCGCCACCAAAATTAGACAGACAAGAAACTTTTCTAAATGGCCAAATGGAAGAAGAAGCTGACAGCGATATGCCTTCAGCTGAACTTGTTGAAGAATTTGATGAAGCAAATAATTTTGGGATGAATATGGATGAGGAAGGAGGATTATTAAATGGCCAAGTAATGAGGTGAACATTTTGAAAAATACTGGTTTAAATAAATGTGCAAATTCAAATGAAAAATCGTCGATTCAATTCCTGGGCCATTATTTATTTTGGCCGGCCATAACTCAAAAATAAAACTACCAAAACGGGAAAATGATCATTCGAGAGCTCAAAGTTTTCTCTGCAAATTATTTTATAAAATTTTATTTAAAATTAAAACATTTTATGGAAAAAGCAGCTTTCCTTGTGAATATTTTGTAAAATACAAGTTTAAAAAATTGGCAAATTCGTAAAACGCCGATTTTTTTAATAATACTTGGGACCCTTCTTGGTCAAAACTCAAAAAGGAGCTACCAAAATGGGAAATGATATATCATTATAGAGTCTAAAATTTCCTCCAACAAATTAACTTATAAAATTTTATTATTAAACCATTTTATGAAAAAAGCAGCTTTTCTTCCAAAATTAAAGTTAATTAAACTCGATTATATTTAAAGTTGAATTTCATAAAATCAATAAATCCTAAATTATAGAAGATAATTTGGGTTTTCGAATGGTTATCGATCCCCAAATTTTGGTTATTACTGAATTTTTGAGTTATTAGCCAAAAACCTATGAAGATATAGATGTCCTTGATGCATTAAGCTTGATTTAAAAATAGGAACATCAAAAATGTTAGATTAATAGAAATTGCTAATATTTGAAAAAATTACAACATTTTTTTAGCCCTTTGCAAATGGAACAACCACCTGCATTGTGCAGCAACATTGACAACCAAAATGATGATAATTGGCAGCTAAATATCCAATTTTCACCAATTCGAATTGGTCCAAATGTAAAAATATAAAAAAATTTCCAATTAAAATTTGTCCAATTTTACAGTTAAAATGCAATTGGCCCGGCTGCGAATTCAGCACATTCTACAAATATCAAAAAAGCATTGGCCGTCATTGGCTAACACACACCGGCGAAAGGCCAGAAGTTTGCCCAATTTGTGGCGAAACATTCACTCATGTTGAGAACCTCTATGCTCATTTGCAAGATCACGGTGTCGATAAACCCTATTACTGCGGAGAATGTGGCCAACAATTCAAGCGACTGGACCATTTGAAGAGGCATCAGATAGCATTTCACAAAGGTAAACCCAATTCAATTAGAATAATATTTAATTTGCCTAAGAAGGTACTTATATTGGTTTAAGGAATTGTCCTACCTAGGCCCCAACTCCAAGATTGAATGGTATATAATAAGTTTAATCACAAATTAAAGGATATTAAACCGTTTAAACTGATATTGGTTTTTGTTACAAAACTAATTTAGAATTATCTATGCCAAATAATAATAAACGATGTGTCTTTAACGAATTTTATCGATTGATTGTGAGTATAAAAGGTTTATGGCACTAAGAAAAACCACTGGAACTTGGACCATCACGATTTTTCATCAAATTCAGTGTTTTTTGACTCATCAACCCAAATTTTCTGTAGAAAAATTAACTTCTAGTTTAGGGATTATTAGCTCTTGGAACATATAGAAGAAAGAAATAAATTTTAAAATTTGATTTTAGTATTTTTTTTGGCAAAACTCGGTTATTGAAATGTCTTCTTTCTAAGAAATTTAAATTCCTTCTCATAATTTCTACCTATTTAAAATGTTTCCCTAATATTTTAGAACTTTCACAAAAACCCGAATATTACGGCCTAATAAATGATGCTGATGCCGACTCGAAATGTTGCGTTTGCCAGCAAAATTATCAAGGAAGCCAATGCTGTTCAACGTGCAATTTATCCTGCCATCCATTTTGTGCGGAAGAAGAATCAGCGGAAGATGAGGAAAAAGACGAAGAAGATGAAAAAATTGGTGCGAAAATGATTTGCTTTAATTGCAAAAAATTGGCGCTGGGCCGAAAGCGAAGTTTTGATGTTGTGAAAAAGTTGGAAGTGATTGAATGGGCCAGGGAAAAATTCATTGAAATCAGCGGCAAAAAAATTCTTCGTTGGAAGGAAATCAGTCCGAGATTGGATGAATGCTGAGGAAAAACTGAGACGACAATTGTAAATATCAATTTATATATTAATCTAAGGAAGGCAATAGAAATCCCCAATTTTTTATCGCAACTTAGAAATGTGCTCCCTAGTAATTGAATAGGAATATATTTGCTTGTACTGTACCTACTTCCATTATAAAATATAAATATGTAAAATGAATAGTCCATTTATTTATATGTTAATATTTAAATTATATTGATAAATAATAATAATTTTTATTATAGCGCTTGGTTGCTATCCAATGATTTGCCTCTCCTTAAAATTCAAATACTACCCCCATAATGCCATTAAAATTGCCCTTGGCATCGCTAATTTGGTATGCTGTAGCTTATTTTTCTTCTGGCTCAAAAAGGAATTGGGCAATAAAATTGTGAGTTTTGGATTTTTATTTCAGAATATCGTAAATTTTCTATTAGAAAAACTAAAAACAAGGGCTTATAAATTTCAGAACGAAAAAAATTCATGAAAAAATTTTATCAACAAAATTGAAAAAAATTAGAACATGTTTTTTTTTGCGAATCAAAACATTTTTAGTACATGTTTTTTGAAATTGTTTCTATCATTCGAAGCATGCTTTAAGTTAAAAAAGTTGAAAAAAAATTTTTAAAGGAAAATAGGCTTCTAATAATAGGGGGGGCGAGGGGTTCATAAATTTCGGAGATTCTCCAAGGAAGCCTCTAATAGGCAGAGGGGCTTTTAATAGAAAATTTATGGTATTAAGAATTAAGATGCGATTATTTTTGTAAATAATTAGTCAATTTTTTCAATAAACAAAATTTCTAATCCGTATATTTATTAACTTTTTAAAAGTATAGCGTTTTCAAAAAATGATTAGGATTTACAAAAAAAAAAAATTTTCATTATTTTTTTATCAAATTTTTAAATTTATAATTTACAAATAAATGTCCGTCGTTAATTTTTAATTTTTTTCTTTTTTAGAAAAACCGTGTTGTCAAAATGGCGATTATTTGTGAGCTGGTATTTGACATAATTCCAACATTTGCCAATATATTCTGCCAACAGGTAAAAACAATAAATTTTGGGGATTCTATTTTTTGCACAAAAAGTCTTTTTTTAGCCAAAAGCTGACATCTTATATGTATACCATTCTATGATTCTCGATGAGATTTTTAAAATGGTATAAGATTTGCAGCGCTTAAAACCTGTTTCTGATTTATTAGAAGTCAAAAACTATTTTGTCGCTTAAAAAAGGCATAAAAATTGGGTACTTTCCCATTATCTGGGGGGAAAAGTCATTATATGGGGGGACGGGTCATTATCTGGGGGGACGGGTCATTATCTGGGGGGACGGGTCAATATCTGGGGGGAATGGCCATTATCTGAGGGGCAAGATCTATAATATATATAGGATTATCTTCATCATCATCTTCATCATCACATCTTCTTCATCATCATCATCTTCATCATCTTCATCATCATCTTCATCATCATCATCTTCATCATCATCTTCATCATCTTCATCATCATCATCATCTTCATCATCATCATCATCATCTTCATCATCATCATCATCTCATCATCATCATCTTCTTCATCATCATCTTCATCATCACATCTTCTTCATCATCATCATCTTCATCATCATCTTCATCATCATCATCATCATCATCATCATCATCATCATCTTCATCATCATCATCATCTCATCATCATCATCTTCTTCATCATCATCTTCATCATCATCCTATATATATTATAGATCTTGCCCCTCAGATAATGACCATTCCCCCCAGATATTGACCCGTCCCCCCAGATAATGACCCGCACCCCCAGATAATGACCCGTCCCCCCATATAATGACTTTTCCCCCCAGATAATGGGAAAGTACCAAAAATTGTAACCATAAGAAAGAATATAAGTGAACTCTGGCCGATCGCCCAGATTATATTTTTACATTTTCTACCCTTCAGGCCACCGGCAACAATTTGAATCACTACGTTGGTGGACTTGTCTCAACAATGGTCAATTCGGATGTGGCCATTAGTGCCATTTGCTACAGTTGGATTTATTTGGTTGTAGCCCAAAAGGACATGAGGAGCAGTAATATAAAGAAATTGACCACAATTACCCCACTTAACTCCCTCCGAAACGTTCCTATTGCTATTGGATAAGAAGAAGAAGGAAATTTACGCAATTCATTATTTAATTATTCATATTTGCTTTTTATTATTGTTCTCATTATAAATTTAATGCTGAAATCAATCTGCTGGATTGATGAATGAATTGGGATTAAAAAATATATTTTAAATAATATGTATAATATAATCAAAGTGTTACAACAAAAAAATAAAAATTTGGAATCTTTATTTTTAAATGCACTTCAGATTAGAGACGGCCCATTATTCATAGTTTTAGTAAATATATCATATTTAGTTAGATTTATAGAATAATTTTGATTCATATTTTAAGAAAACAAAAATAGAGGGATGGATGCCATTTTAAGGAAGTTATATGATGGATGAAAAATGTGTGGAGAAATTGCAGATAATACAAGAAAAACACTGGAATTCCAATGTATGAATTGATGGAAACAATGCAAGAAGATCTAAAAGCAAAATTCTAAAACAATGATTCAGATTGAGTGAATATGCTTAATATAGCAAAATTTAAAATTGTTTGTGCTTATTTCAATTTATCTTTCAGTTGATATATAAAAATGATGCATAATTTCTCAGATTGTTTTAATTGTATTAATTTGAATTATAAATAAAAATTTTAAATTTTTTGTCTAAAATATAAAAAAAATAAAGAATCTGGCCCCCCAATTTTTTTTGCATTTTCTAGGGTAAAAAATGCTGCTGAACTCAGATCTAACATCCTTTTTGTCATATCTTGCTATCTTGGTAAGATAATGCCGACTTTTTACCAAGAAAAAGCAAAGGGGGGGACCAAGGGCATTTTTGGTCAAAATTTTTATATGGCAATATAATAGCTCAATCAACGCAGTTCGATGAGAGGAATCGAATGGTACCACTTTTATAGGGTAATATGCAGTTATTGTCAAGTTATGACCAAAAGAAATATTTGTCTTGGTAAGGTATAGACCTCTAACTTGCCAATAATTAAATATTACCATATAAAAGTGGTACCATTCGATTCCTCTCATCGAACTGCGTTGATTGAGCTATTATATTGCCATATAAAAATTTTGACCAAAAATGCCCTTGGTCCCCCCCTTTGCTTTTTCTTGGTAAAAAGTCGGCATTATCTTACCAAGATGGTAAGATATGAGGAAAATGATGTCTTATATGAATTCTGCATCATTTTTTACCATAGAAAATGCAAAAAAATTTGGGGGGCCAGATTCTTTAGGATTGCCAAAAAAATTGGTCAGCGTAGCTTAGAGCCGGTATCGTTTTAACAGTTAGTTGGATTATATGAGATGTGAGAACCGAAACCGGAGTTCTCTTCATTTTTATAATTACAATCTCTCAACCAACTGCGCTACGCCAACACACAATGGTCATTGTTTTAAAAATGGCTAAAAAATGTATTTAAATGCTAAATTCTCATCAAAGATATTGATTTGTTAAGCAAAATACATCTGTTTTATTGCGGCTTAGAAAGGCGTCTATATTTATAAATTATAAAGCTAAATATTTTGCACACAAATTAAAAGATATTGTTGGACCTATTGTCCGGTGAAATCAATTTTCTTGATTACTGACTTTGATTGTGGATTGCCTAATTTATCCATAAAAATGCCGGATTCCGGATTTGAAAATTCAAAAATTGTCTTATTCTGAATTAGACCGAATCGGTCGGATTTTCAGATTCCCAAAAATCTGCCGGATCATGCATTGGACACTAATTTTGAAAATGACAAATTTTCCATTTATTGACCAATTTTTAAAAATATATTTCCCATCCATGATTCAATTAAAAATTTTCTTTAATATACAATAATTAAATAAAAATTTATATATGATTATTTAAAATTTTTAGATTTAATTCTTCGCAAATTTACCACAAATCACATTCTTCAAAATTAAATATGTCCAATGGGAAAAATATGGATGATGTAGATTTGTACGATTTTGCTTTAGACAGCAATGGCGAGGAAAACATTGTCGAGAAACTCGAAAATTTGAAAGTTAATTTACCATTTAAATAAAATTAATTTTAATTTATTCAAAAGGTTGCCTCAGATGAGCTAAGCATTCCGATTGATCCGAAAAATTGGCCTTCGGATGATAATGAAAAACTTTCATCGAAAAATTCGGATAATGAAAGTTCAATATCGCGGATTGACTCCATATCCGTAAATAGTTCTACCGATTCATTGGTCCATGTGCGTTCCATTTCCTCTGTTGAGGAACTTGAAAATTTTAAAGTTTATTTTAATTAGTAAAATTAATTGTAAATTTATTCAAAAGATTGCCCCAGATGAATTAAACGTTTCAAATTGGCCTTCGCATGATATTGAAAAAATATTTCTGGAAAATCAACAGAATTCGGATAATGAAAGTTCAATATCACGGATTGACTCCGTAAAAAGTTCTGACGATTCATTGGTTTATGTTCTGCCCATTTCCCCAAACGGAAATTGCAATCAAAATTTATACAATAGGTTATTTAATTTGTCTTTGGGAAAGATATTTTTGCCGAAATATTTAAGCCTTTTTACCTTGGTTGGATTATTTTCTCAGAAGATCGATTTTTAAGATAACTTCCTATTGATTGAGCTCAGACTATATAAGCGATAAACCCTATAAAATTTGATAGTGCAGCTCGTTGATATGTTAATCGATGTATTGATTTTGATTGTCATGGTTTAATCTAAATTCAAAGTATTAAACTGTTTAAATCCATATTTTGTTTTTTATTGGTTTATAACTTTATTGGTTTTGATTTAAACCCAGACAATTTATAGGCCAATTGATGCGTCTCGCTCTATCGTATAGTATTAGGTTTATAGGATGTAAGATCAAATATTAAAAAGTAATTAAGCTTTCAGCAGAAGATTCCAATTTTTCGGCAATAAGATTTAATTCTTTCGGCAAAAAATCTTCACCCATTTTTCTAATAAATTATATTTTTAGAATAAAAATGAATAGATTAGCCAAAATCAAATCTTCATTACTTCTGATTTCGGGATGTCCATTCAAAATTATTGCAGGGAGAGAAATTGATTTGACACAGGAATCTATGTCGGCTTTTAGCATTTATCATCATTTAACTCTAAAATTTTTACAGTACAATTCCAATTGATAAAGGCAACGAAACTCATATTGTCTCTTTATCTTTTGAGCATGTGATTCGAATTGAGGTTATTAATATAAAATTAATTTTTAATAAAATTGTTCTTAAATAGGGACTAAAATCATGCATTTTCATATATATATTTACAATTAATATTGGAAATTAATTAATTATGGAATTAACTAGATGTGAGCGAGCTAATTTTGGATAGGAACCTATAGACTAACAAATAGGTATATTCGACTCGGTATGGTCGATTTAGAGAAAATCTATGAAAATGTGGACAGTTATTTAAACCCAAGGCGCTTTTGATTTAAGAACTTTCGTATAGGCCTTATTATTCCATCGGGTCTGAAATTGAAATTTTATACACTGAATCGACCATATAGAGTCAAATAATCCTATTTTCAAGTTCTCTAGGTTATCTAGAAGCTGAGATTTCGAAAATTAGCCGATTCAGCATCTAGCCAATCCGGAATTAAATAATTTCCAATACTTATTACCGTAATTCTTCTATTTGAAGCCCACCTTCTATTTGAAGCCCACCTTCTATTTAAAGCCCACCCTAGTGGGTCTCTGAAATTTATAAGCCCACCTTCTATTTGAAGCCCACCTTCTAATAGAAGCCCACTCCTCAAAAAAAATTTTTTTCCATCTTTGATTTTTAATTCTCTAAAGATGTTTTGAATGGAAAAACATGTTCTAATTTATAAAAAATGTTGTCAATTGTAAAAAAAACATTTTCAAAAACATATTTAGAATCTAAAAAAATGTTGTGAATACCAAAACATGATGTTTTTAGTCTAAAACATGTTGTGAATACCAAAAACATGATGTTTTTAGTCGAAAACATGTTGTGAATACCAAAAACATGATGTTTTTAGTCGAAAACATGTTGTGAATACCAAAAACATGATGTTTTTAGTCGAAAAAACATGTTGTGAATACCAAAAACATGATGTTTTTAGTCGAAAAAACATGTTGTGAATACCAAAAACATGATGTTTTTAGTCGAAAAAACATGTTGTGAATACCAAAAACATGATGTTTTTAGTCGAAAACATGTTGTGAATACCAAAAACATGATGTTTTTAGTCGAAAAAACATGTTGTGAATACCAAAAACATGATGTTTTTAGTCGAAAAAACATGTTGTGAATACCAAAAACATGATGTTTTTAGTCGAAAACATGTTGTGAATACCAAAAACATGATGTTTTTAGTCGAAAACATGTTGTGAATACCAAAAACATGATGTTTTTAGTCGAGAAACATGTTTCCAATCGTAAAATTTTTTGATTTTCTGAAAAATTCACCAAAAATGTTTTGAATTGCAAAAATTATGTTTTGTATTGAAAAAATATGTTCTGATTTTTGCAAATTTTATTGAATAAAATTTAATTTTCATTCATTTTCCCTCTCTGAAATTTATTAGCCCACCTTCTATTTGAAGCCCACCCTAGAGAGGCTCTGAAATTTATAAGCCCATGGGCTTCTAATAGAAGAATTACGGTAGCTGTAACATATACATAAATATTCCACCCACATTTTATTAATTCAATTTATTTTTATTAGTTTCTTGACAATCGTGAAGGCAAGGGTGCTGGAATGCTCATACAAATGGATAATTATTTGACAACAAAATTGCTCTTTATTCTTGGAGTAGATTGTTCTGCGAGCAAAATATTGTTGAATTTTAGAAGAAATTATCCTGATAGCAGGTAAAATACAAAATAAAAAGCAAAAACCATTTTGTCATTCTCATAATATTTTAAGTTGCATTCTATTCGATATACTCAATTGCGACAGTGAAAATGCAAATCTGATCAGAAATATTTTATATAAGGCTGAAAATTTTCAAAATGAATTGGAAAAAAGTTTCTTATGTAATAAAATTTATTAATTAATTATGAAATGACATTTTATTTAGCGATAATAACTCATCATGTATGGGTGGTACGCCGCAACTGTCAGCTTTTTATCACTGATTTAAACATTTACGAAAAAGAACTATTGGATCTAGCTAAAGAAGAAAGTTCCTTTTATTATCCTAGGCCGAAAAAAGAAGAAGAAGATTGGGATTGGAGAAGTGATCAAACAGAAGAAGAAGAAGAATCGGATTTTAGAAGTGAACAAAAAGAAGAAGAAGAAGAAAGCCATCAAAGAGAAGAAGAAGAATCAGATTGGAGAGGTGATCAAACAGATGATGAATTATGGGAAAGGAATTCGGCAGCAGATGATAAAAAATATGATCCAAAAATTGTCTCAGAAGATTTAAAAATGTTATCTGATTCGAAAAATCAGCATTCTCATGATATGGGAAAATTTTCATTGGAAAATCAGAAATCGCCAATTCCAACGACATCAGAGCAGATTGACCCGGAAAATAGTTTTTCTGATGTCCCCTGTACTTCTTCCAATAAGTTAATATAATTTAACAAATTAATTAAATTAAATTATTAGAAGAAAAACGAAAGGATTTGCTAAAATCCAATCTTCATTACTTGTGATTGCTGGATGTCAATTCAAAATTACAGAGGGAAGAGAGATTGAATTAACTGAGGAATTTATGTTGGTTTTTTAAAATTTAATTTTTCGATATTTATTCAAAATTTTGCAGTACAATTCCAATTGATAATGTGTACGAAACTATTCTTCTATCTGTATCTTTTAAATTTGTGAATAATATTGAGGTAATTCATACAAATTTAATTAATTAAATTAAATATTTTAGTTTCTCGATAATTATGAAAAGAAGGGTGCTGGAATGATTTTACATATTAATGATTCTATACAAATTAAATTGAAGAAAGAACTTGATGAAGAAGGCAATAAATTAATGGATGTGAAAAGTCCATATTCAAATCGCAGGTAATAATTATAAATTATATTTTTAGCTAATTTAGTTCTTAGCCATTCTATTAGAAAAATATCTTATGATTATCGTATTGCTTTGATCTATATAGCTCAAATGTATTTCAAATAAATTTAATCAGTTAGAGCCAAAGTTTTTAGCTCGACTTTTTTCCCGTAGCTTTGATTTTTTCTATAATTTTAGGTAATTTTTCCTTAGGTGTCATTTTTGGTTACATTTTTCACTTTTTATTAATTTTCTGTATAAGAAAGATGAGAGAAGAATTTTGTCAACACCAAATATTGAGAATAAAAATTAAGTTTATTAATTTTGTTTTCAACCTGTTTAAAAATGATTCTCTTAATGAAAAATGAAATTTTTCCCTTCCGAAAATTATCTGGGAACTGAATCCCTGGAATAAAACAATATTGTAATCTAAATTATGTTTTTTTATAAAAAACTGTAATTCATAAATTTTTCACTTCTTTTAAATAAATTTATAGTTTATTTCCTTTTCGGGAATTCGACATTTTTACCTGGATAAAATTTTGAAAAAGGGAAAACTAAATATTTATAAACAAGTCATTCTCATTCCATTTTCCCACATTTCAGCTTTATTCTTTTGAATATATTGAATACGGATAGTGTGAATATGATCAGATATATTCTTTTTGAGGCTGGAATTGTCCAAAGCAATTACTTTTGCAAACAAATTAGAAGAGGAGTGATAGATGATAATCATTGTCAATTTTTTAGTAAATTTATATATGCTTATTTAATAAATAATTAAATTTTATTAAGCGACAATTAATCATTGTCAATGGATGCTGACACTCAAATTGTTATTAGGTAATTTTTATTATATTTTATACCTTTTTTCATTGAATTCCGGTACTTATCTAGTTTTGGGTTTCCCTTTTTAGTCAGCTGGGAAAAAGTGAAGCTCCCTATCAACAGGATTAGAGCTAAAATTATTTAGGGACATTCAGGCATAGGATAATATCTAGGGCTCGGATAGTTATGTAAATACATATTTTTTTCCTGATATCAGAACTTCGAAATAAGCATAAAAAAAGCATTTCCCACTTGTTTTGAAGCTTCTAGCGTGAAGTTTTATTTACATAAATTTACATATTTTAGACTTTTCATACATATTTACATATTTTGCGATTTTTCTACATAATTTATATATTTTGCCATTTTTTGGGAAATTTTCAATAAAAAATGCAATAAAAATGAAAATTTTTGAATTAAAATTTGATAAATTGCAAAAAATATACGAAAAATTCTTGAGTGGATCAATAAAAAATTGATCTTTTTGGCCTTCAAAATGTGAAAAATAGTCGATTTTGGTGACCGAAATTTTGGCCGAATGGCGAAGAGAGGGGTTTTTGGATTGCGAAAATGAGCGTGAGCTTGGGTTCGAATCTCATCCGAGTCAAATAATTTTTTTGGTTGGAAATTTCAATTTTTATGCTTTCTTAGGCATTTTTCTTCAAAAATTGTATAAAAATGTTTTAAAAATATTCAAAAAATTACTAAAATGTGAAAATTTTTGTACATATTTTGGATTTTTTTGTACATATTTTCAAGTTTTTATACATATTTTATGTACATATTTTGGACTTTTTATTTACATAACTATCCGAGCCCTAATAATATCATCTCCGGTAACCCCCCTAATGATCCAAATCTAATTCTGATGTCACAAAAGGGAAACCTTCAATTTTTCCATACTCAACAAAAAAGTAGACTTAAACTAAATAAGAAGATAAAAAAAATTCTTATATTCATTCCAGGAATTACGGAGCAAAATGAAAAGGGAAGATACTTAAATGATGAGGATGAAAGTTCCCGCAATTCAAGTGTGTGCAAAATTGGCGCCCTAGTGATATCAAAGAGCCGTAGGATAACCAATAATTTGTCAAAAATGAAATACTAAACATTCACTTTATTTTCAGCCGTAGAATTTAAAATAGAATTGTATCCATCAAACCCATTATGCCGAATTTGCAAAGGAAAACCTGAGATCAAATGCGATGCTTGCAAATGCAAAGTGTACCCAACGGGCACAACATGCCCAATTTGTCAGGGATGTTTTTCTGATCAACCTGACATCAAATGCGATGGTTGTCACTATCGGTTTCACCAAATATGTCAATTATTATGGTTAAAATAAACAGGACAAAGGAGTAACATTTACAATTTTTTGCAGGTTTACCAAATGCCCAAATTGTCCAGTTTGTCAAAATATCGCTGCCTATTGGGCACCGAAAAAAGAATTGGAAGAGGATTCGCATCAAACAGATGATGAAGAAGAATCGGATTGGAGTTATCAAACGGCAGAAGAAGAAGATTCGGATTGGAGGAGTCACACAAACCCAATTCCAATGACATCAGAACGGATTGACCCTGTGAGAAGTTCTTCCGATGTCCCGTCCCCTTCTTCCAATACGTTAATATAATTTTTCAATTTAATTGAATTATTTTTTGAAGAAAAATTAATGAATTAGTTAAAATCAAATCTTCTTGGCTTATGATTTCGGGATATCAATCCAAAAATCTTCCATCAGGGGAAGAGGTTGAAATTGAATTGACGGAAGAATTCATGTCAGTTTTTTTTGTATTTTTCACCATTTAACCATACTAAAATTTTGCAGTTCTTTTCCTGTTGGTAAAGGCAATGAACATCTTTATCTCTTTATATTTTTTCGGGATGTGAATAAAGTTGAGGTATTTTTAAAAATTTAATCAAAAATTAAAATAATAAAATATAAATATTTTAGTTTCTCGACAACAGTGAAAAATGGGGTGCCGGATTAGTTTTAAATATTGATGATATTTCATTAAGAAGATTGCAAAATCGTCTTGGTGAAGGTGGAAATATATTATTGGATTTCAAAAATCCATATTCCGACGGCGGGTATTACAAATAAAAACCATTTTTTAATTAGAATTCCCATATTTTAGTTTTATTTTATTTAATATACTCAATGCTGACAACAAAAATTTGATTAAAATCAGAAATATGTTATGGAAGGCACAATGGAATAATTATAGTTATATTACGAAACAATTGAAGAGCGAAATGAAATATAAATTCTTTTGTAATTATTTTATAATTAATTTTAAAAATGATATTTTATTTAAGCGACAATTTCTTATCATCAATGGATGACAATATACAATTTATTAAAAGGTAAAATTTGCGTGCGGTACTAATCTATTAATTGGGAGGGGGGGGGGGGGGGGAGTGCAAAAGAGTATTTTTTTACCCAAAAATAGTTTTTTTATTCTAAATAGTTTTTATCATAAAAATAAAAGTAATTTTGACTTCTAACAAATCAGAAACCGGTTTTAACCTCTACAAACCGTATACCAATTTGTAGATCTCATCGAGACGCATCGAATGGTATATACTAAAATGGCCCAAAATTAAATTGGTTTAAAAACCAAAAACTGGAAATATGGTTTAAATAGTTTAGCTCACTCAGTTTCAATTTCGATTTAGACTAAGAAATGTATATGTCAAAAACTCGTCTCGGTGAGATCTACAAAATGGGATAAGCTTCATAGCGTTTAGTACGGGTTTCTGATTTATTAGAAGTCACTAATTTTGGCTAAAAAAATTGAGAGGGAAGCATAATAATAAAAATTCAAGTGCAAAATTTTTCTAATTTTTATATCCCCAGAACGTAAGGAGAAGAATGAAGAAGAAAATGAGTCATATGCTAGGGGCGAAGATTCCCTCGAATCAATTGTGCTCAAAATTGGCGGCCTCTCAGATTATCGTAGGATAAAAAATTGAATAAATTTGTCCAAAAAATGTCACTCTTCTCTTTTATAGGACTAGAAATAATAAAGGATTGCGATTTTGTCATCGATTGCCTTCGGGGGTTACGTCAAACGCATTGTCCAATTTGTATTGGTATATTGGATCAAAATCAGAATTTGATCCGATGTGATTGTTGCTCTTTCAATTTTCACCATACCTGCAGGGCTATATGGTGAATGGATTTGAATATAATTTAACTTGACATTTTAATTTTCAGGTACATCAAATGCTGGAATTGCCCGGTTTGCTTGAATTTCTTTAGTCGAAAAATTTCCATCGTGGAGGAAAAGAATTTGTCAGAAGATGAAAATCGGGAGCAAGAAGATGAGGAAGAAGAATCAGATTGGAGAAATGAACAAAAAGAAGATGAAGATTCGGATTGGAGGAGTGATCAAACAGATGATGAAATATGGGAAAAGAATTTGGCAACAGATGATGAAAAATATGATCCAAAAATTGTTCCAGAGGAGTTAAACATGTCGACTGATCCGATAAATCAGCATTCTCATGATATGGGAAAATTTTCGCCGAAAAATCATAAATCACCAATTCCAACGACATCAGAGTGTATTGGCCCTGGTTTTCTCGATGTTTTTGCTTCTTCTTTTTCCAAAAGGTTAATATAATTTATCCGATTTAATTAAATTATTTTTAAAAGAAAAATGAATGAATTCGCCATAATCAAATCCTCATTACTTCTGATTTCGGGATGTCGTTTCAAAATTACAGAAGGAAGAGAAATTGTGTTGTCGAAGCAATTTATGTTAGTTTTGAGCTGTTTTTCATCGTCTGGGGTCAATTCCACAAAGGACAAAGGGCTGTGCAAATATGGGCGATTCCACAAATTCGGCAAATATAAGTTTTCGACTTCTAATAAATCAGAAACCGGTTTTAAACCACACTAATCTTATACCATTTTGTAGATCTCATCGAGAAGCATCGAATGGTATATAAAATGTCAGCTTTTGGCCCAAAATTAAAGAGTTTTAAACCAAAAACATAAAAATGGTTTAAACGGTTTAACACTTCATCTTTTGGAATATTTTATATGCCATTCGATGCATCTCGATGAGATCTACAAATTGGTATAAGATTTGTATAGTTTAAAACCTATTTCTGATTTATTAGAAGTCAAAAACTTATATTTTCAGAATTTGTGGAATCGCCCATATTTGCAAAATTGTGGAATCGACCTAGCACCGTTTTTCATACCATAAAATTTTGCAGTTCAATTTCAATTGATATGACATATGAAATTATCAATATCCATTTATCTTTTAAACATGTGAATAATGTTGAGGTATTTTACTAATAATTATTTTATTTTGTATTTAATTTAAATTTATTAGTTTCTCAACAACTATGAGGCCAAGGGTGCAGGAATGGCCTTTTATGTGGATAATTTTATGACAACCAAATTGCAATCCATTCTTAAAGGGGCTTGGGATTTTAGGAAGCCTTATCATGATGGAAGCAGGTAAAATAAAATAAGAAAGTCTATTTTTTACCCTACTTTTGTATTTTTTTACCTCATTTTTTATTGTTTTCTTTTATCCCAAAAATAGTTTTGGACGTCTAATAAGTCAGAAATTTGTTTTAGACCCTACTAAACCTTATATCAATTTGTAGATCTCATCGAGACGCATCGAATGATATATAAAATATCAGGTTTTGGCCTGAAATTAAAGTGCAAGGAAATGTGGTTTAAAAGTTTTAGTTCGCTCAGTTTCTATTAAAATAGAAATGAATATATCAAAAGACGCGTCTCGATGAGATCCAGAAATTAATATAAGGTTTGTAGGGTCCTAAACTGGTTTTTGATTTATTGTAAGTCAAAATGACTTTTTGGGGTAAAAATAAAAATTGAGGGCGAATAAATAATGGGTTAAAAGATATTTCATCTAAAAATAAAATCTCATTTTCTAATATTTCAAGCTGCATTCTTTTTGATGTGCTCAATTGCGACAGTGAAAATATGAATCTGATCAAAAATTTTATTTACAAGGTCAGAATTGTTCATCAAAATTATATGACTAAAAAAATGAAGACAAACAGAAATAAAGTGGAAAGCCCATTTCCATTCCTCAGTAAATTAAAATTAATTTTCAATAATCACTAAAAACATTTTTATTTAGCAATAATTTCTCATGTTCATTGGGTGATGCTACGCAACGTTCAACTTCCTAATAAACGTGGAATATTGGAAAGATGTGGCGAAGAAGAACTATTGAAACAATTTAGAAAAGAAACTTCATTTTATGGCCTTGGAAGTAGTGAAGAAGACAAAGATTGGGATTGGAGAAGTGAACAAAAAGAAGACGATGAAGAAGAAGAACCAGATTGGAGAAGTGAACAAAAAGAAGAAGATGAAGAATCGTATCAAACAGCAGAAGAATCGGAGCCCATAGTAAATGAACTCTGGTTGCCGGATTAGTAAAGAGAGAAACATGAAAAATGGAAAAAAAATACGAAAAATTGAACATGCACCCAAAATGTCAATATGAGATGATGAGCCTCAAGCAATCGTAAATAGAAAAAAACATGTCCTATTCATATTTTAAATATTATATATCTATCTATTAATAAAAATTTTTGAATCACAATTACCAATTTGGAATGTGGAATTTTATATGCGGTAATGGAAATATGTCCTACTGCATTTTTACTGGATAAGAACGTTGTCATTTTTTCTTTGTGGATGATATTAGCCTATTGGCAATCATTTAGAATTTGCAAATTATGAAACAAAAATTTTACCTAGGCTTTTTTATTTTAATTTTATTCAACCATATTAATAAGAAAAGAATATGCATTTTTATTTTCATTAATTTCAGAACCAGCGGGGCAAGCTTGGAATCAAATTCTATAGATTTCGAGAGGCTGTATTAGTTTTTATTTATAATTTTGGTGGTTATCAAATAGGATATTGTTTTTGGCAATTTTTATTTCCTTTGAATTTTTTTATTATTATAGCTTTTTTGCCACTGTTTTTCGGTCATAACATTTAAATAAAAAATTACCCATTAGTAAAATATAAAATTTGAATATCAATTGCGTAAAAAATTGACTATTCTTCATTGGAACATATTTAAATTTGCATCTTGGGCTTATGCATATGTTATAAAATTCATGTTCTGTGCACACCTAGAAAATATCAGTTAATAAAATAATTTCGAGATGGGTGATATATAATGGAAAAGTACCCCCAATCTTTGTGTACCAAAGCATTTTAAACAATAAATAACAAACTATAGGAAGAATATTGGCAAGCAAAATTGTATGTTAACACATGATCTTATTTTTATGAAATTCAAAGAATTAACAAAAACTTTTCGCTCATACAATTTTTAATTAGCCCCTTTTAAGCACGCAATTCAACTTATTGTATTTTGGTCCGTTTATGGAAGGAATTCTCATAACAGTGAATTAAAGAGCAGATAAAATTTTAATGATATTTAATTTAAATTATTTCATTTTATCATTTTTTTTGAGAGAATTTCCATCATTTATTAATTATATCAATTTATTAATTTTTTTAAACTTTTAACTCTATTTTTCAATTCATTTATTCATCATTAGGCCTTTCGAGTTTAAAAAATTCACCAAACCAAAAATATAATATGTAATAATTTCTAATTTGGTTTCTAATCTAAAAATTCACTCGACTTTTTTCCATTTTGATATTCATACTCTTTTTTAAATTGTTTTCTGATATAAATTATTCGAATTTCGAAAGGTGTTATTTAAATAAATTAAAATTAAAAAAATATTTCTAATGTCAATGTTTATATTTTGAGTGGATTGTGAGTCGAAGCTCTAAGGAAGGATTATCCTTGGGGAAATTTGTAGACAACTTTTATTGATGACATCAAATTTTTTTTATATATCTATTTATGGAATAATTTTTTGAAATAACAAATAATTTTTTGTTAATTTTCCAACTTTTACCAATCTTATGACCTATCTGCCAAATTCATGCCCTAAACCAATATGGGAATCCAATTTTTAGATGTCGAAGATATTGAATTAGTTACTTTTGTAATTTTGGTGGTTAGGTATTTTGGTGGATATTGTTTTTGTCAATTTTTATGTTCTTTGATTTTTTATTATTTATAAATAAACTCCCCTAACTAATTCATAGCTTTTTGCCGCCAGTTTTTTCTTCAGCTTTAACATCAAATACAAAATTTGAATATCAATTGCGAAAAAATTAACTAATTTATTTCTAAATTTTTCCATATTTGATTTTTATCCAATAAAAAAGCAAAACTACTGAGAATCATATGTCAGCGATAAATGATAATCAAACTCGCATTCTGCGCACCTAGAAAATATCAGTTAATTATTTCGAGATGTGTGGCATAATGGAAAAAATACCAAACTATGTACCAAAACATTTTAAACTATAAATAATAAAATAAACTATGGAATGAATATTGTTAAACAAATTTGTATGCAACAAATAATCTCATTTTTGCCAAATTCAAAGAATCAACCAAAAGTTATCACTCATAAAATTTTTAATTGGCTTTGAACATCCCATTCTGCACGCAATTCTACTTTTAATGAATCTTGCTCAAAATACAAATGTGGCTGATGAAAAGGCTAAAAGTATAAATTAAATAACACGATGATGGATATCTGCTGCTGTGCGCACGCACACACATACAAATTGAATATTTCATGCATAATTTTTACTCTCTTTAATTATATACTACTTACACTTTCCGTTCCGTCATTCACCGATCCAAATTCCAAATGATAGACACGCCAGACAGAAAGCACCATGAAATTTGATAATTTGTATGTGATGTTCGTACCCATTTTATCTTAATATAAAGGAGAATGTGCCATTTACTTTTCAGCACTTTCTACCAAATATTTTATTGCTTTTATGTTTAATTTTTCTGAAGAAGATTGTATAATATAATGGAACTATTGTTATTTCGACCTACCGAATACGAACGACTTTACAATTGTTCCTGAATTAACATTGAAAGTGTGCCATTGGAGAGACGTCAACATATTCCCCAAGGCATTGTCCTGATCGTACTCACGGCAATTTATTTGGTTCATATTTTATTTTTCATCATAATATCATAATATAAATAAATCCTTATCGAAAATATCTGATATACCGTATTTTCCCTATTTGAAGCCCCAGGGCTTATAAATTTCGATGTCCCGAAAATGGTCAAAATTTGACATTTAACTATGTTACCTGTTGACATTTTGAACAAACTCTACTGTTTTTTATAGACCAAATGGCACTAAGAAATGAAATTAAAAAGTTATTAAAAAAGTCACAAACTCGAGATGGAGGGGGGGAGGGTGGGGGGGGGGCTTCTAATAAAGGGGGGAGGGGCTTTAAATAGGGAAATAGATACGGTATATGGTTCGAATGATATAGAATTTTGTAGTTTGTATTTCATTCTTCAGCCTATTTTGATTTCGGTATTTCTTATTATTGTTGCTTGATTGATCTATGGCTCAATCGATTCGTCATCGTCAGGGTCGATCTTTTTTTATTGAAAAATTTCAATTAAAAATATTTTGACCAGTAATTTAAATTGTTGGCAATTGAAATTTCGGGTTAGGGTAGGAACTAGGGAGAATTAGGCCAAGGTCACCATGGATTATTCTAGGGTATGGATGTAATTGACAATCTCCTTTACCTTTTTTAGTTGCTGTACATTCCTTGCATTGCCAGCATTTGGAAGCACCGAAAGGACAATGCCTGCTATGCCATTTTGTTCTATATCAGCGTGACGGACATTCTCGAATTATTCATCATTGGTTTTCTACATGGTTGGCTTTCTGTGCGCGGCGATGTTTTCTGCTCCCATCCCCAACTTAATTACATTGCCGGTGTACTTTGCATGGAATGTATGGCATAAAAACAAATATTCTTAATTATATATCTATTTTACGTCAAATACATTTAAAATCATTAAATGAAAATAATACATAATAGTGATAAAAATAAAATTGGTAAACAAATTTCCATTATTTAATTTTTTTTACTTATAATAATTTCAAATAATATGTTAAAGGTTTTTGGTTTGCCGAGTCGATGGCTGATATGCTTCTTGCATTTGAACGATGTTTGGAAGTTCTATCACCAAACTTGGGTGACATTTTGTTCAAAGGTGAATAAAAATTGAGTTTATTTTTGTATTTTTTTTATTTTAATGAATAATAGTATCTAAATTGGCGAAAAAATGATTGAAAATGGCGAAAAGATTTTATAATAGTTCAATAGTTTGTCCCTAAACCCCCATATTACATATATATATATCCAATTGATAGATCTCATTCAAAACTATCGAAATAATTTGTCATGGTTTAAAAAAATTTAGAGCGTATTAAACTGTTTAAACTATTTTCTCATTTTTAATTTAAAGTTATTTAAAAATTGATAAACCTAAACTAAACTAATATCAAACATAGCGTCGATTATGTCTAGGGTTTAAGGGTCTAGGACAAACCATTGAACCGGCCGGTATAAACTTTTCGCCATTTTTTATGTTTATTTCACCATTTTAAATATTTCCTATTTAAAATTTTTAAAAATAGTAAAAAATATATTTTTCATATTACCCTAATAGGCAAACGAGTTCTCCTCTGGCTGGCAATTCCAACTCTCTATGGATGCTACAATTTTATGTTTTCCAGTCCGCCGGGTGTTTATAATGGCGTTTATTTTTGCTATTTCTTCAACCCATTCTTAGGATATATAGAAGATACAATGGGAATAGTATGTTATAATATAAAATACAAAAATAAAAATAAATATAGAGTAGTATATTTAAATAAGGATACTATTTAATTTGCCGAATAAATTACTGAAAATGGCGAAAAAATCATAACGGTTTATCGGTTTGTCCTAGACTCCCAAACCATACCCAATCGATAGATCTCGTCAAGACGCATATCGAATGGTATATAATTTTGGTCATGGTTTGATCAAAAATTAAGGGTTTTAAACCACTTAAACCATCATATGGGTTTTGGTTCAAAACCAATTAAACCATGGCAATTGGCAATTTATATAACATTCGATAAGTCTTGAAGAGCTCTATCCAATGGTATATGGTTTGTGAATTTTGGGTAAACTGCTGAACCGTTATAAACTTTTCGCCATTTTCAGTAATTTATTCGCCATTTTAAATATTTCCCATATATAATTTTCAATTTTATATAAAAACAAATCAAATTCAATGGTCCGAATCGAATATATTTATAAAAGAAAGAATTCGAGCTATACTATTTTGAATATAGATAATAAATTAAAAAAAACAAAATAAATTTCCATAATTTTGATTTCCTTAGTATACCAACGAACCACATGTGATATATGACATGGTTGTGAGTGTGAGCATTCCTGTCACATATCTTGTATTCTTCATATTACTTATCATAAAATCAACATTCGGAGGAACAGCTAATTTCTGGACATCCATTAAAAATCCAATGTTAAATCAGGTAAAATTAATAAAAAGTTAATAATTAATTGGGAAATATTGAAAATTGCGAAAAGTTTATACCGGTTTTAGTGGTTTACCCAAAATTCACAAACCATATACCATCGAATAGAGCTCGTCAAGACGCATCGAATGGTATATAATTTGTCAGGGTTTAATTGATTTTAAACCAAACCCCATATTATTGTATAAGTGGTTTAAAACCATTAATTTTTGATCAAACCATGATAAAATATATACCAAACGACGCATCTTGACGAGATCTATCGATTGGTATAGGGTTTGGAGGTCTAGGACAAACCGTTAAACCGTTATAAGCTTTTCTCAATTTTCAATAATCTATTCGCAAAATTAAATACCATCCATAATTAATTTATAATAAATAATATTATGTTTAGGCATTCATACAAGTTTTGGCTATTAGCATGTTTAATTTGATCACCCTCTCCGTCTATGTTTATATGAAATATACGGGAATGAGCAGTTTCTTGACATACGTTGTACACTTCTCATGGCTTCATATTCATGGTAAATTTATGATTATGATAGCATTTTTTGGAAATAAAATAATAAAAATTAGATAAATTTATGTATTTTTAAAGTCATTTTTTTATTATTTATTCCAATTCAAAAAATTTCAGGGTTTCCTCCAGTAATTTATCTTCTATTGAACAAAACAATTCGTAAAGAAAGCAAAAAATTCATCAAAAAGTATGCCGTCTTTTTATTCGGTACAAATTTCGTCAATTTTTTGAACACTGCTGTCAGCGATGGAGCAAAACAAAAACCACTTACAGTACAACAGTCAAACAAAATTAATTGTAACACAAATATATCTCATATTAATAGATCATTTCTTCCAATTGTGGCAAATTGATACAGTGCATATTTTTTTTTAAATATATTTGTATTCTTATAAAAAAAATATGCATTTATATAAATAATTAATTTTATTTATTATTTGGAAAATATTGAAAATGGCGAATAGAATAAAACGGTTTATAATTATTTATAAATTTGTCCTAAACCCACAAAACCTAATGTCATGGTTTGAGCTGCAAATATCTGTCAGCGTGAAAATTTATTAACACGGAATTTAGGCTTGCAACTGCTTAACATTTCATTTTTTGATTTATTGAATCTTTTTTAAACAACAAATTTTAGCATTTTGATTGAGTGATGCCTAGACAAAAATTGGCAAAATGGATTAATATTAAAAGTGGCTCAAGGTGTTTGTTTGCCTGTAAATTTTTTTAAAGGCATCGCTTCTTATTTTTACACCAATGCTTTTTACCCTATCTTCTTCTAAACTAAATCCAAATGGAAATGATGAACCGGAAAGGGCCACTGGGCAATATTACAAATCTTTTCTTGTTTTTAGAAGCGATATTAAATGAAATTTTTAAATTTAACAATTTTCTAAGCAACTTAATAACAACAAAAAATCATAACCACATTTTTATATTAAAAAATAAAATTTAGTAAAAAATTATTGCAATTTTATCGAACATTTATTTATATTGATTTTTGGCTATTCCATTTTCATAGGCTACGGAACATTAAAAGAAAAATAAAAAACATCGGCGGCAGGCGGTACCCTTTGCTGGTTGTTTATTCACCTTCACAATTTCCTCGCCATTTCTTTCATTCAACCATTGAAATAAAGGAATGGCCTAGTCAATATGATCGCCTTATTCTCATTTTTTTCCATCCAATCGACCAAACATTTCATCGACAAATTATTGCAATTAGAAAAGTCATTTTTTTATCAAAATGGAGACTTCCATTTTTCCATAAATAATCCAAAATCAATCAAAAAATTTCTGATTACAATTTCAGCGATAATAAGAGAAGAATTTACCTCTAATTTAGAGAATTGATTTTTACGCACATAATTTAAAAATAAAAAATTTGAAGCATTTTTTCGATTAAAATTTCGACTATTTTATTTAAAGAAATTTTGGATTTTTGTCCCAACAATAAAAAAAATTACCAATATTTCTTCATTTAAATTTAATAATAAAAAATTAGAGGCAAATAAAATTGGCCAAATTCAAATGATTCCTCTGTAGACTAATGCCAAAAAATTATTTAGTCTACAGAGGAATCATTTGAATTCGGCCATTTCTATACAAGTTCTACTCTCAATATTTCATTCATTCTTCAAATTAATATCCGAAAAATGGATAAAAATGGCCGAAGGGAACAATCGAACAAAAAATGCCAAGAAACCGTAAATTTGATTGACTTGGATTGGCGCATGCCCCAGTCCAGCACTCAGGAAATGCCCCAAGGAAATGACAGAAATAAAAAGGTGACTGGCTTTTGTTTTCCTGTTTAAAATACAAATTTTAATTGCAGAAGCCCATTGTTTCATTTCTCGATTGGAAAATGCCGCAAACAAATGCCGCCAAAGATGAAAAGGTATGAAAATAAAAAATTATATTAATATAAAAAATATTTGATAAATTGTATCCACTTTTTGGGATATTTCTTAATTATCTTTCGCCACATTTTTTTGGGTCAACTAGAGAAATGTAACGATAACCTTTTGGGTCGGTCCGGTGTAGTGTTAGGGGGTCTTATGGGGATAGGGTATCATCTCCCATATCCGTAACACTAACTAGAGTCCGGTTTTTCAGATTTGCCGGACTGGGGTTTTCCCGGACCGAACCGGTTCCGGGTCATGGCCTGGGTAAAACCCGGATCGGGCCCGGCCTGGGTCCGGACTCTAATCCTAACCCTACATAATCACCTATAAGGGAACCTCCATTAAAAAATCAGAACACAGATAATTAAGAAGTACTATTTTTGGTCAATAGGGGGAAAATAAACTCTTTGGAAACAACTGCTGGATTAGGGTCATACCGAGAGAGGATAGGACCAAATTACCCCTAACTAATATCCCTTATAGAAGGTCAAGAGTCTCTACACTTTTTCCTTCAATTTTTCCCGGTTGACTAAAAAAGGTGATACAAATACAAATTAACATAAAAATATTTTGGATTATAAATTAATTTAAATTGCAATTTTTTGCAGAATGAATTATCGGAATTGGAAAAGATGAACGAACTGAAAAAGGAAATGGACGATTTGCGGACATGGACCCAATTGGAATTGCTCAAAGAGAATGGAAAGGTAAAATTTAATCTATTTTTTTTAAAATCTTATTTTAATGAAAAAATTAATTTAAAAATACAATTTACCCCAAAAGCATGATTTTACCTATGGTTTTCGTGTCTAAAAATTGGTTCCCTAATTGGGTAATTGAATTAAAAATTCAAACAATAAAAATATTAAAGAATGACTTGGAAATAGGGCTCAATCAAAAGAATAGTTAAAAATAACTTGCTACCGGCACATAGTATTATCGCATAGCTCAGTTGATTTTAAATCGTGCTTTCCAAATAAAGAGCTTCGATGTCCGATGATCGGACAGCGGCAAGCAATTTTTTCTTCTCTCCCCAGCGATATTTTTAAATAAACCCTTCTTTAAATTTAATTTATATCCAAGATATATGCACACAAAAATGTACTAATTTTTGACACAAAAATTTTATGGAAAATATAAAAAATATTTTATCATTTTAATAAATTACTTTTATAGATAAATGATTATTTACGGGAACAAATTGTTGCAAAAATCCAAGAATTGGAGCACAATTTGCACAAATTGGCCAAAAATTGCAGCAAAGGACTGAAGCGAAATGGTCAAGAAATTGACCAAATGAAAATGGAAATTGCCAAATTTCTGAAACAAAATATGGAATTGAAGGAAAGAATTGAACAAAAAAATTTCGAAGATGGGGTTTTAGAACATTTTTTGGATAATTTTATTAAATTATTATTTTTATTAGGCACAAATTTTGGCATTCAATGAAAAATTTGATCAAATCCGGGAGGAAATGGATTTTTTGACTAAAAAAGTGCAAAAATTGGAAATGGTGAGAATTAAATTTTTTGGGCGATTTTTAAATATTTTTTTATAATTTTAGGAAAATTTGGCAACAAAATTGGGAACAAACTTTTGTGATGGGATGGAAAAGGAAGAAATTTACAGAAAATGGAATGCACATGAATGCGGACAAAATTTACAAATTCATTCGAATCAACGAAAAGTCACTCATATTGGAAATGTGAACGGTAATTTTCCAAAATTTTTGGGATAAATAAAGTCCAATAAAAAAATTTATTTCCATAATTTTGCCAATGGCAAAATCTGAGTATTTATGGACGGAAAAATTTTTTATAAATTATATTTTGGAGGGAATTATGTCATAGGGCAAAATTAATTTTTCCTTTATTTTGTTAATAGGAAGACTGGGATATTTATAACATACAGCAGAAAGTAACTATATTGCTCCAAGGCAGGGAGTCTTTTTCCTCCTAAGTCCTAACTTTTAAGTAGGCTAGACAAGTGAAATTCCCCTTTTGCTATAGGCATAAAGTAGATAGAGAAACCGTAGGACTGCAAGTCCCTGGGTTGGCAAAGAAAAAAAGGCACTCCAACACCCAAAGAAATATGCTGGAGGAAGGGAAATGAAAAAAGGGAAATAACAGAATGAGCGATTGCCTCACTTCCTTCACTGGCTGCTTCCCATTCAATTTATTTGGGTGCTGGATGGGCATAAGGCCCATTTTCCCCTATAAATTCGCTAACCTTTATGGCGCGGGCCTAAAATTGTAGACCCAGCGATGACAATTTTTGGCGGTCCACGGGAGTGGACCTTAAAATAATGGGGATGGGGGGATTGGCTTGTTCAAAGTCGTTTCGATTTGATAAACTAGATGAAATTTAAAATCGAAATAATGAATTTGCTATTTAAAATCGAAAATAACAGAAACGGACTTTTAAGTTTTAACGACCTATTAAAATCAAGATTAACAAAAAATTACTATAATAAAGAGAATTCCTCCGGTGCATTTTGGGCTAATAAGGCCATAGCGAAAACGAAGTCAAATACAAATTTAATTAAAAATATATTCCAATTCATTGAAAAAAGAATAAATAAAAAATTTTTTTTATTCCAAATTTAATTACTCTATTGTTTTAAATGAATTTTTAGAATGCACGAAGCTAAATTTATATATATGGTATTCATAAAAAATTTCCCAATTCTTTGAAAATTAATAAATTTAAAAGTTTATTCCAAATTTAATTATTTTTTAAATTAAAGAATGGAATACGGTGCGTGCCGAAATGCCCATTTTAATGGATTGGAGAATGCATGAAAATGAAAAACAATTCATTGCCTGCTATTTTGAAGTGCAAATTTTGCAGAAGGCAAATTGCAACAGGTTAAAATCAATTCTTTTACAGTTCCTGCGTCCAATCAAACAATTATGAGTCCAATAAAAAATTATGCACATCCAATAATATTTTTACGCATCTCATCAATTTTTATACGTCCAAAACCTAAACCTAACCCAAATCACATCCTCTATCTAGCCTACCCTCTACCATAGTTCAGATATGGGTCAGATTAGGTCTAGGGTAGGCCAATTGGATGGGTTTAAGGTAAGAAGGGTTTAGGGAAATATTAAATTTGCACTTCTATAATGGGACTCATAGAAATATTATTTGACGCGCAAAAACTGTTCGAAGGGACTTAAAATTATTTTGGTACTCTAAAATAGGACTCATAATTATTGGTCGGACTCATAATCTTTGATAGGACAAGGAAGTTGTAAAATAACCATGAATCCACAAAATGAACTGATTAACTTTTTATTATTTTTAGCCACATTTGCATTGGATATTGTGGCCAAACATTTCCATTAAAAAGTGTCTCTATTTGTTGCAAAAAAATTGGTTCCAATTATGTGGGAATTTCCTCCACTGATAATATTGAAATCAACGGTGTGCAACATTTCTTCGGTAGCGGAGACTCAATGGAAACTGATTTTGCCAAAGGCGATGTGATTGGATGCGGATTAGTCGGTTTTCCCGCCGGACGCCGGATGAAATGCTTTTCTACTTGCAATGGCATTTTGCTTGGTAAATTTTTTAAATAAATTTTTTTTAAATGAAATACTATCGATGAATAAATAATCTTTTTAATTTTTAATTATTTAAAATAATTTTTATTCTTATCAACAAATATCCGAAAGAATTTCTCAGATTTAAATTTAAAAAAAATTAAAAAATAAATTTTTAGGAGCTGAGAAATTGCACCCAAGATTTGATGAAATTCCACTTTTCCCTGCTGTGAGTATGTTCGACTCAAAAGATTGCATTGAAGTAAATTTTGGTCAAGATGCTTGGCTCTTCAATCCTATGAAATACAAATTCCAATTCTAATCATTTTGTTTGGTCGAGCAGAGATGAAATCAAAAGAAAATTAAAGGAATAATTAAATTAAATTTTTATTATTTTTTATTTATTATTTTTAATTAGATTGAAAAAATTTTGCCAAATTTAATAATGTTTATCAAATTTTAAATTATATTCTCCAATTTTTAATAAAATATATTCGCATTATTTAATTTTTTTTAACCTTCTTTTACATTAATCAATAAAAAAATATTCCATTCGAATAAAATAGGAATATTTTCATTGATTTTCCTAACATTTTTTTTTCATCAGCCCAAACTCCCCATTTTTCTCAGTATGCTTTATTTATAATGGTTTTGGTACCAAAATATAGATATAAATAGTGAATATTCCCTTTTTAATTCAATCTTTCGAACTTGAATTTGATTCCATATTGTTTATGATTTTTATGATGAATATAAGAAAGCTTAGTTTCATAGTAGCACAATATTATGAGCAATATGAGTAAATGAAATATATTCTTTTGTATTTCACTTTTAAAAAGTAGTCATAAAAATATTAATAAATTGGAGCCAAAAATTCTTTATCTCTTTAATAAAGCCAAAATTCTTTACCTCTACAATAAAATTAATTATTGATAATGATTAGAGATAAAAAATCGCCATTGCCGGATGTCAACGTGCCTGAATTTCGAACAAAGTAGGATATAACATATAAGCAACTTATATGAGAAGAGCCAATTTAAGGATTTTATAAATCATTTCGAAAGAGAATATAAAAGCTTCAAAAGAATTTTTAACAAATTAACATTTTAAGATGCATAAATGTATTTTTGGTTGTCGATCGCCGTTTTTTGCAGCAATGTTTGAACAGGAAATGAGCGAGAGAATATTGGCCGATGCACAATTGATGCAACAAAGAACAAATCTTGAAAGCTATGGCAAAATGAAATTGAAATCATGACAATATGAGGCTAATAAACATTTTTTATACATTAATATCCGATTAATTTTTAAAGTAAATTGAATATACACAAATATATAAATTGAAAAAAAATATTCAAATTTTTTAAATTTTTAATTAGAATAAAAATGACCTATGGCCACTTAGCTTAAAAATTAAATAAATGGAATTCTTGAGCGTTCTCTGTTCTCTTCTATGCCTGTGTTTTGAGCGTTGATCCAATGGGCATCATAATTTGCTGGAGGCAAATATACTCCGTGTTCATCATTTTTAGTTTTTACTTTTTACCCATATTCCATTCCTCTCCTGCTGCTGATGGCCTCGCAATTTTCATTTTGGCTTGGCTTTTTATTGACTTTTTATTTATGAGAAATTATAATAATTATTTAAATAAAAATGAAGAGTTGATTTTCCAAATTCCATGCAAGGATTTTGTATTTTTTTATCAAAAATTTTCAGTTTCATTTGATGTACGTATTCCCTAAAAACGGCTACCATACATGAGCCCACAAAATTGAATCATTTGACTTGGAAATGAGCGAAAAATTTAGAAAATTGCAGCAGAATTATGCCAAATTGGAGAAGGAAATGGTCGAATTGAGAAAAGAAAATGCTGAACTGAAAAATGAAAATGCCGAACTCAAAAATGAAATGATTATAAAAAATGTGATATCAAAAGAGCAAATTGCCATTTTGAACAAAGAGCTGACCAAATTGAAAGTAAATCGAGGAATGGAAAGGCCGGAGAATTCGGTTTTGATTTTTTTTGGTGAAAATAAATTATTTAATTGAATTTTAGCAGCAAAAACACAAATCTGATGATTTGTCAATTGTTCGAAAAGAAAATGTTAAATTGAAAGAAGAAATGGCTATAAAAGATGCAATATTCAAACAGCAAATTGCCACGCTGAACGAACAATTGACTAAAATGATTGAATTGGAAAAGCAGCAAAGCCGCCAAAAGTCGATGCTGGAAAATACGGTTTTTGTTTTTTGGTGAAAATATATCGTTTATTAAATTTTAACAGCACACAATTGAGGGAGCTCAAAATAAATCTCTCGAAACAATGATAGATGAATTTAATCAACGAGCAAAGCAGGTTCCCATTATATTTTTAATTTTAATGATGAGCCATCGCTAATTGAGTATACCAAATTATTTTTTTAGGAAAATTTTATTATTTTGTTTAATTTCTTAACCGTTGACCCAAAGATCAAGTTATTTTATATATGTAATAATAAAAATATTTAAAATCAAATAGAAAAACATGAAAAAAGGGCAAAAATGGATTTACATTTTTCATCAGCCATTTTTTAAATTTAATCCCCAAATTCCTTCTAAAATCTAAATTAACTCATTAAAGAGAAAGAGGAATAAAAACATTAAAATGTTTGGAGGAATAAAAACATTAAAATGTTTGGAGGAATAAAAACAATAAAATGTTTGGATAAATTAGAGGAATAAAAAATAAAAATGAAAAATAACAATCCCTTATTATAGAATTTGGCCAATAATATTGATTCAATGGATAATGATGGCACCATCATCAAAAGAGAATTAGAAAATGCCGAAATCGGAACAAATTGCCCATTTCAAATACCAACAACATCATCATTCTTGAATGATAAAGAAGAAGATGAGGACGACGGACAAAATCAAAATGGATTGGAAGAATTTGCTGATGATGTTGAGGGATTGGAAAAAATTGAATGGGAGGATGAAGAGAGCGGTTCATCTTCTGCTGATGAGATGGATTTGGAGGATGGAGAGGACGAGAATGGAACAAGGTAGAAATAAATCCAAAAATATGTAATTTCACTCAAATTTCGTGCATTGGTCGCCATTATCGCAGCAAATTTTATTCGATCCATTTTGTCATAATTTTTACACAAATTCTTTCTCTAAATCAAATCCCAGTCATTTCAATACAAAGTTGTATAGAATTTGTTTAAATTTAAGCTATATAATCATTTAAACAATTATTAATTACTCAAAATTCGGAGAAATATAAATATTGTAACAATCTAAAATTGAAATAAATTAATAAAAAATTTTAATTTAGTGAAAATGTGGAAAATGATGACATTAATGGACTAATCAATTGTGCACCCATAAAAATTGGAAGCATTGTAATGAATTTGTTTATTTTTCTTTTATCATTATAAAATTCGACAATTTTACACAGTTTAAATGTAATTGGCCCGGATGTGAATATCGGACAAAAAAGAACATGAAATCGCATTGGCGTATTCATACCGGAGAAAGGCCATATATTTGCATGGAATGTGGCCAATCTTTTGCCTCCTCGAAAACATTGAAATCACATGTACTTATTCATAACGGAGAGAAGCCCCACCAATGTGATGTTTGCGGCAAATCATTCAGGCAATCCACTCATTTGGTCGTACATAAAAGAATCCATACCGGAGAAAAGCCATACCAATGCGATGTTTGTGGCAAATCATTCAGACAGACTGGTGCATTGCAAAAGCATAAACGAACTCACACCAACAAAAGGTTATATATTTACAGGATAATAATTATAAAATAAAGAATCAATCCAATTTTTTTACCCGAAATCCTTATAGAGTAAATTATCTGAGCATAGAGATAAGGGAAAAGTCAAATACTACTGGGGTCGATTGACAGAGTGCGGTACATAAATGAGTAGTACCAAAATGGTGCAATTTAAATTTGAAATAAATATTTATTTAAAAAAAACTCAAAATATTTGCAAACCATAAAATGTTCGGAAAACACAAAATATTTGGAAAGCACAAAATGTTTGGAAAACACAAAATGTTCGGAAAACACAAAATGTTCGGAAAACACAAAATGTTCGGAAAACACAAAATATTCGGAAAACACAAAATGTTCGGAAAACACAAAATGTTCGGAAAACACAAAATGTTTGGAAAACACAAAATGTTCGTTAAACACAAAATATTTGGAAAACACAAAATATTTGGAAAACACAAAATGTTTGGAAAACACAAAATGTTCGGAAAACACAAAATGTTCGGAAAATACAAAATGTTTGGAAAACATAAAATATTTGGAAAACACAAAATGTTTGGAAAACACAAAATGTTTGGAAAACACAAAATGTTCGGGAAACACAAAATATTTGGAAAACACAAAATGTTTGGAAAACACAAAATGTTTGGAAAACACAAAAAGTTTGGAAAACACAAAAATGCTAGGAAATGTTTGGGACAAATAAAAATATTTGAAAAACATTTTTAATAAATTTTAAAAATACTCAAAAATTAGGATTATTAAACTTAGTAGATATCAAATGTTCTTGTTAAATTATATATTGCCTTTTACGATATAGGCCAATTTATAATTTTTTTTAGGAATACACTAAATCGGCGTAAACGCAATCACAAGGGTCCGTATCCATGCAAGGAATGTGGCAAAATATTCAAACAGTCCAGTATATTGAATGAACATTTACGCACTCACATGGACGAAAGGCCATTCTTTTGCGGGGAATGTGGACAAGCATTCAAACATTCATCTTCACTAAATGAACATAAACGAAATCATACTGGCGAGAAACCTTATTTATGCACTGGATGTGGTAAATCATTCAAAACTTCCAAGGAATTGCGTAGACATCGTCAAACACATTCATATCCGTGCACTACACTTAAAAAGCATTCATTGAAAGAACATGAAGATTTTCAGAAAAGCAATGGCAATATGCAATGATCAAGTTTTTATGCTTTTTTGGAAGATTTGGGAAGACACGAACATCAAATGAGACACATTAATTTTTTGATTATCCTTTTCAATTCTTGAGTATTGACTATTTTATTGTTTAAATTATTCCAAAATTTGCTTGTAAATTTATTCTTGGTTTAAAATCAATTTTATTATATGGTGATGGTGAAAGCTTTGATGTTTCGGATTTGAATAAAAATCTTTCATTTGGAATTCACCAAAAAAATTCTTACACCCGTCGAAATCTAAAACGAAATCAAATCCATTCATTTTTATTGATATTTTACCCATTCTCCTTTTGCTCCGATAACCAAATCTAAAAATGCTAGCCTATAATAATAATATGCCCTAGCACTAATTCACACTGGCGAGAAACCCTACCAATGCGATGAATGTGGCAAATTATTCAGGCAGCCCGGTGGATTGAGTGTCCATAAGCTCACTCATACCAATGAAAGGCCATATGTTTGCGAGGAGTGTGGACAAGCATTTGCACAATCCAGTGGATTGAAAAAGCATGAACGAATTCACACCGGTGACAGACCAATTACTTGCCGGCGGATGGTAATATTTAAAATTAGGGATCAATTCAAAATCATTATAGCCAAAATTACAATAGAATAAATAGTTTTTAAATTCTGATGAGTATAGGGGAAAAGGGAGAAGTCAAATAGTACAAAAACAAAATGTTTGACAAAACAAAAAACACAAAATGTTTGACAAAACAAAAACACAAAATGTTTGGAGAAACAAAAACATAAAAATGTTGGGAGAAACAAAAACATAAAAATGTTGGGAGAAACAAAAAACACAATGTTTGGAGAAATAAAAACATAAAAATGTTGGGAGAAAGAAAAACATAAAAATGTTGGGAGAAACAAAAAACACAATGTTTGGAGAAATAAAAACATAAAAATGTTGGGAGAAAGAAAAACATAAAAATGTTTGGAGAAGCAAAAACATAAAAACGTTGGGAGAAGCAAAAACATAAAAATGTTGGGAGAAACAAAAACATAAAAATGCTGGGAGAAACAAAAACATAAAAATGTTGGGAGAAACAAAAACATAAAAATGTTGGGAGAAACAAAAACATAAAAATGTTGGGAGAAACAAAAACATAAAAATGTTTGGAGAAGCAAAAACATAAAAATGTTGGGAGAAACAAAAACATAAAAATGTTGGGAGAAACAAAAACATAAAAATGTTGGGAGAAACAAAAACATAAAAATGTTGGGAGAAACAAAAACATAAAAATGTTGGGAGAAACAAAAACATAAAAATGTTGGGAGAAACAAAAACATAAAAATGTTGGGAGAAACAAAAACATAAAAATGTTGGGAGAAACAAAAACATAAAAATGTTTGGAGAAGCAAAAACATAAAAATGTTAGGAGAAACAAAAACATAAAAATGTTTGGAGAAGCAAAAACATAAAAACGTTGGGAGAACAAAAACATAAAAATGTTTGACAAAACAAAAAACACAAAATGTTTGACAAAACAAAAACACAAAATGTTTGGAGAAACAAAAACATAAAAATGTTGGGAGAAACAAAAACATAAAAATGTTTGGAGAAGCAAAAACATAAAAACGTTGGGAGAACAAAAACATAAAAATGTTAGGAGAAACAAAAAACACAATGTTTGGAGAAATAAAAACATAAAAATTTTGGGAGAAAGAAAAACATAAAAATGTTGGGAGAAACAAAAACATAAAAATGTTTGGAGAAACAAAAACATAAAAATGTTGGGAGAAACAAAAACATAAAAATGTTTGGAAAAACAAAAACATAAAAATGTTGGGAGAAACAAAAACATAAAAATGTTGGGAGAAACAAAAACATAAATGTTTGGAGAAGCAAAAACATAAAAATGTTGGGAGAAACAAAAACATAAAAATGTTTGGAGAAGCAAAAACATAAAAATGTTTGGAGAAACAAAAACATAAAAATGTTTGGAGAAGCAAAAACATAAAAATGTTGGGAGAAACAAAAACATAAAAATGTTGGGAGAAACAAAAACATAAATGTTTGGAGAAGCAAAAACATAAAAATGTTGGGAGAAACAAAAACATAAAAATGTTGGGAGAAACAAAAACATAAATGTTTGGAGAAGCAAAAACATAAAAATGTTGGGAGAAACAAAAACATAAAAATGTTGGGAGAAACAAAAACATAAATGTTTGGAGAAGCAAAAACATAAAAATGTTGGGAGAAACAAAAACATAAAAATGTTGGGAGAAACAAAAACATAAATGTTTGGAGAAGCAAAAACATAAAAATGTTGGGAGAAACAAAAACATAAAAATGTTTGGAGAAGCAAAAACATAAAAATGTTGGGAGAAACAAAAACATAAAAATGTTTGGAGAAGCAAAAACATAAAAATGCTGGGAGAAACAAAAACATAAAAATGTTTGGGAAACAAAAACACAAAAATGTTTGGGAAAACAACAAAAACACAAAATGTTTGTGAAAAGTACAAAAACACAAAATGTTTGGGAAAAGAACAAAAACACAAAATGTTTGGGAAAAGAACAAAAACACAAAATGTTTGGGAAAAGAACAAAAACACAAAATGTTTGGGAAAAGAACAAAAACACAAAATGTTTGGGAAAACAACAAAAACGCAAAATGTTTGGGAAAACAACAAAAACACAAAAAAAAAGTCTAAAAAAATTACTATGTTTATAGAATTCAATAGTGGCAAAGGCAATATGTGCATTAACATGCTCGAAGTGTTACCAGATTTTTATGAAACCCGAAGATTTGGAAATGCACAAACGGCATATGGGACATTAATTTTCGATTATAATTGTTGTATCTCATTTTCAATCACGCTTATTGAATATTTTCTATTTTATTGAATTTTTTGGAAGTGTAAATGATTTTTGAAATAAATTATGTTTTTAGCATATTTTATTACTAGTAAAGGATAAAGGCTTCGATAACGAATTTGTTATTCTTTCTTATGGAATATGATTTTATTGAATGATAGAATAATCGCCATGAATCACCAAAAATTTGGATTTTTATGCCATTTTGTTTGTATATCAATTTTGCGGTTGTATTTATGCATCCAGATGTGACAAAATAAGGTGACCAATGCATTAAAAAAAATGCACCTACATAGTAGGGTGACTAAATGCATTAAAATGCACCTACAAAATAAGGTTACCAAATCCATTAAAATGTACCCACACACAAACAAACATTTTGTTGGAAAATGAGCTGGTTTGAAAAGGCAGATTGGGGCAATATTTGATTGATAGGGAGACGGGCGATTAGGCAAAAAGTAAGTGAATAGTAAGATGAATAGTAAAGACCCTTAGGCATTATTAGCATTTACTCGAATAATATACAAATTTTAAAGAAAAAATCGATGAAGAAACATCTAATATTTTTCTCTTCAGCAAACGAAATTCGTACTTCTTAAAATGTATATGCAATCAGAATTCAATTAAAATTAGCATAGGCTCATGACCAAATTCAATAAAGTCCAGGCTCATTGCATTTGTTCAGGAGACATGTCCCCTGAGCGAATCCAAAAATAAAAGTTCCGGCTCATTGCATTTGGTCTGGTTAGTATTTTATAATATTTCCATAAAAAAATAATCCAACATCAAATCAGAAATAATTAGTGTGCGGCAAATGGGTTTTACCGAGACCGAGACCGAGATATCTCGGGAAAACGAGATCTCGGAATATCTCGGTTTTTTCAAAAAATGACCGAGACGATACCGAGACCGATATCTCGGTAATATCTCGGTCTCGGGATATCTCGGTCGGAAAAAAACGAGATCTCGCCGAGATACCGAGATTTTTAAAAAAAAATTTTAAAACTGTTTAAAATAGAATCTAAATTATTTCATTTATAATTTATACATTTTATTGAAAAAAACGAAAATAAAATAAAGTAATAATCTTGTTTCAACTCAAATAATATTCCAAAAATAATAAATAAAGAGGGAATAAAATAACAATGCAAAAAATTGTTCAAATAAATTAATTTCATAAAATTTCAATATTTGTAATTAATTATTGGCAGTGTCTTATTTAAAAATACAAGTTTTTCGGCTGTATCCGGATTCAATCTTGACCGGCGATAATCAAAAACATCATTGGCAACCGAAAAAGTTTCTTCGCTGGGCACTGAAGTTGCGGGAATGGATAAATGACGGCGCACAATTGGGCACAAAATTGGAAATTCTTTTGCATGTTTTTCCCAAAATTCCAGCGGATCATCCTCCAAATTTTGTAATGCTAATTTTCGGTAAAATGTCAGTTCCAAATCGTCGAAAATTAAAACATTAATTATTTTATTTTTATAAAAATTAACCTGATCCGTTAATTTTGACAAATTTATCCATTGAAGTGCCAGCTGCTTCATTTTTCTGTTGCTTTAATTGTTCATTTTAGCCAAATATTCTGGATGTTGCTTTGTATGTGTTTTTAATCCAGTTGTATTAAAATCTTTTGTTTTTATCTTCGATTTGCATTCATTGCATTCAGCTTCATCTTTCGAAATTTTTTTATAAAGACCAATATTCCAATATAAACTACTCATTTTTTCTAAAATATATTAATAATTCATTGAAATGTATATAGAAATGTAAGTATTCGATAAATAATAAAAATAAAATAATTCATTAATCATTATACATTATTAAAATTAAAACAATTTTAATATTTTTTATTTTCATAATGCCAATTTTAAAATAAAAAAGCATGTTTTGAAAATCTCGGTATCTCGGGATATCTCGCCGAGATTGAAGATCGACCGAGACGAGACCGAGACCGATATCTCGGGAAAATCTCGGTCTCGGTTTATCTCGGTTTTTTCAAAAAATGACCGAGACGATACCGAGACCGAGATCTCGGGAAAATCTCGGTCCGATATCTCGGGATATCTCGGCGAGATCTCGTCTCGGGCCGCACACTAGAAATAATCAATTCATTTTGCTTATTTGGCCGCAATTTCAAATCGAATCAGTCTTATGTTTGCGCTAATTTGATGAGAATGAGAATTGAAGGATTACATTACACACAAATACATTGAATCCTAAAATTTGGGGGTGAAGCAAAGCATTTGAATGAAAGGGGAATTTTAGGATGGAATAAAGCCCTGGCTACAGTCGATCGCGCTCGGTGCTCGAGCCCGCGCTCGGGGTTTGAGCTTGAGAACCCCGAGCGACTGTAGCCACTCGACAAAACTCGAGCCCGAGCTCCGAGCGCGTGCGATTCAAATATTTTGAATTCGATCGCGGTCGGCGCTCGGGTCTGTTCGAGCGAAAACCCCGAGCGACTGTAGCCACCCAATCCGAGCTCCGAGCGCGAGCGCCAACCCCGAGCTCCGAGCGCGGGCTCCGAGCGCGAGCAACTGTAGCCACCCATTTCGAGTAGGGTTGCGCCCCCGGCCCCGCGGGGGCCACCCCCGACGGGGATCCCCGAGGATTTTGGGCCTCACCCCCGTCCCCGTCCCCGAAGGTCCATCCCCGTAAATCCCCGTCCCCGAAAGCTCACCCCCGCGGGGGTACGGGGGTGAACATGCACCCCATATTATTGGATTTTTCAAGGAAAATGGGATAAGATAAAGAAATTTTGTGCAGATTTCTGTAGGGCGGTAAAAATTTTTCGCTGCGCGGCTTTATCTGGCTAATATTTTTCGCTGCAAGGCTATTGAAACTTTTTCGGCGAGGGACATTTCCGTCTCGCCACTTCCATCTCAGTCAGCGAATTTGACGAGTTGCAGCTCGCCACCCAATTAAACAATTTAAAAGATCTAAAGTAAGTTTAATAGCCCTAATATTGGCTATCCATTGGTATGTTGATTATCTAAATATGTAAGTTTTGTCCAATTTTTGTCCAAAAACTTTGAAAAACCGCCTTTATTTTTGTATTTATGGCCATAACTTAGCCAAAACATTACAGTTTTTTATGAACAATATATCAATAGATAGCTAATAATTGGGCTATAAGATGCACTTTAAACATTCTGATTGGTTATTTGGATAATGATTGATGAACTATGGTTCGTCAAAATTGCTGATACGGAAATAGCCGAGATAGAAATGATCTCAACCTAAACTTTTCTATTATTAAGTATGCAATTCCCAATCAAAGATTTACGAAAATCACTTCCTATAGCTAATTTAGGAAACAAGAATCTGACTTCATCATATCTCGCCATATAGTTGATTTTATTTAAAAGTTTTCCAAGAAACTTCCGTCAAATTTTAGTTGTAAAAGCAAATTTGGATGATTTTCAATTGGAACCAACAAAATCTGGTTTTATTGCGGAAGAAATTAGATAGGAAATTGGAATAAATGACGATGTAAAATATATTTACGCTTATAATTTATTGAAATTTTAGTAAATTTTTCTTCAGAAAATTTTTTGTCTGAAAAATAAGGCCTTTTAAAAAATTTAGATCACCCCCGTACCCCCGCGGGGATCCCCGCGGGGGTCCCCGTCAAGGTCACCCCCGTCCCCGTCCCCGAAGGTGCCATCCCCGATCACCCCCGTCCCCGTCCAACTCACCCCCGACCTTCGGGGGCGCAACCCTAATTTCGAGCGCCGAGCGCGATCGAAAATGGGCCCTCTCATTTTCTAGTTATCTTTTCAGGCAAACGTGCAGAAGTGTGGTCCCTCCGGGTTTTGAATTTAAAAATAAGGGAAACAATTTTTTAGGGGTAGTTTGATGCGCTGAACACGAATCTGAGCTCGGATTTTTTATATCTTGCCATCTTGGTAAGATAATGCCAACTCTTACCAAGAAAAAGCATAGGGGGGACCAAGGGCATTTTTGGTGAAAATTTTTACATCGCCAAATAATAGCTCATTTAACGCAGCTCGACGAGACAAATCTAACGGTACCATTTTTATTGAATAATATTGCGTTTCGTTCAAGTTAGAGGTCTAAATATCTTACCAAGACCAATCATTCTTTTGGTCATAACTTACCTACATTGCAATATTATTCAATAAAAATGGTACCGTTAGATTTGTCTCGTCGAGCTGCGTTAAATGAGCTATTATTTGGCGATGTAAAAATTTTCACCAAAAATGCCCTTGGTCCCCCCTTTGCTTTTTCTTGGTAAGAGTTGGCATTATCTTACCAAGATGGCAAGATATAAAAAATCCGAGCTCAGATTCGTGTTCAGCGCATCAAACTACCCCTAAAAAATTGTTTCCCTTATTTTTAAATTCAAAACCCGGAGGGACCACACTTCTGCACGTTTGCCTCTTTTCAAACCCCGAGCGCGAGCGCAAGCGACTGTAGCCAGGGCTTAAAGGAAATTTTACCTGGGTATTGGAGGAATAGGAAGGGATGAGGAATGGGATACATGGATGATCGCGCGGCGTCCTCTCCCGAAAATGTTATGAAGGGAGATTGAATTATGATGCTGGCAAATCCAAAAGAGAAGATAGAGGATTTTTATATTTGACTGTATTTAAAATGGTCCAATTTTAAGGGTCCAATTTCAATTCGGCATTCAAATTTTAAACGAAATAATGCTGCTCCTACTGGACATTTTCATCCTTTTCCAATTCCATGGAACATTTGCCGCTGGCGGTAATCATCAAAAAGAGACGGAATTTCAATCGGGGCCATCGATTCCAAAATCTCACAATCAGGCTGAAATGTCAAATGAAATAATTGCCCAGCTAGGCAAATTCACAATACGAATGGCCAAAAAGGAAGATGCGAATACAAATTTACGCGAATTGTATAAATTATTTGCTGAAGAGAATAATAAAATTCGTAAATATTTTTTTTTGCTGCAAAATTACTTTATTTTCACCAAAAGAGTTTTTGCCTTCTAATAAATCCGAAACCGGTTTTAGACCCTACAAACCTTATACCAATTTGTAGATCGAATCGAGAAGCGCATTTTAACATATAAATTTCTTTAGTTTAAATCGAAACTGAGCGAATTAAACCGTATAAACCATTTTCCAGTTTTTGGTTTTAAACTCTTTAAATTTTGGGCCAAAACCTGACATTTTATATACCATTCGATGCATCTCGATGAGATCAACAAATTGGTATAAGGTTTGTAGGGTTTAAAACTGATTTCTGATTTATTAGAAAAAAAACTGTTTACCTAACAAAATTGGCATAGATGAAATTAACGAGGATATTGACCCAATTAAATTGACTAATGAACAAATTGGAGAGCATTTGGAAAGCAAAAGAATAGAATGTTTTGTGGTAAGTCATGAAGATTTGCCTAAACATGAATTTGTGGCCTTTGCAATTTTTTATTTTGCTGCATCCAGTTTGGAGGGGAAAGTTGGTTTTGAGGATAAAATTTGAAAAGTAAAATCCATTTGTAAAGATTATGCATTTGGAGGCATTTTTTATAAAGCCGAAATATCGAGGAGAAGAAACAAAGTTGGCAGATTTAATTTTCTTGGAATTGACCAAGGTAAAGGGAAGGGTTGTTCTACAGTTCCTGCGTCCAATAAGCAATGATTAATCGGATCAATTATTATGAGTCCCGTGGAGAATTATGCGTCCCATAATATTTCCTACGTCCAAAAAAACCATCAATTCATCCGGGCCCTACCCTAAATCTAATCTTGCTCTATTTTCTAAATTCTATCATGGCAATTGATTAGCCTATCCTACTTTACATTAGGATAGGAAATAGGATAGTATTAGGTAGGTCGGATGAGTTTAGGTTAAACTAGGGTTTGGAATTGGATTTAGGGCAAAATTAAATTTGCACTTTTTAATGGTACTCATAAAAATATTATTGGACGCATAAAAACTGTTAGGATTCTTAAAAATGTTATTGGTCTCATAAATTTTATTGGACTCATAATTATTGATCAGATATGTAACTAATTATTAAGTGGAAGGAGAAACTGTAAAAGAACCAGGAAAAAAGGCGATATTTTGAAAAATGAAATTAAAATAAATTAAAGAAGGCATCAGAAAATCATGCGAATAGCATTGAATGGACGGTGCCCACAAAAAATATTGAGGCTCTTTCATTTTATAATCGACAACCAAAAGTTGTGAATTTATCAAAACCCGAAATTGGGAATTTCTCAAAGAAGAAGAGAATAAATTATTATCGATTTTTAATTGAAAAATCCAACAAAATATTGGAAAAGAGTGCCAAAATTAAAGTAAAAATTAAAATGGATTATTTTTTGTGGGGATTAAATGGATTATTTTAGGGAAAAAATAAATTGCATGTTAGCATAACTTCCATTGGAAAATCATGTAAAAAGGATGGAATGGCAAAACAGGAAGTTAATCCGGAGGAATTGGCCAAACAATGGGCAAATCTTTTTGACAAATCTCCAAGTAAGGGGAAAGGGGAGGCCATGTCGTTTCATCGTTAGCCAATTTGACAAAAAAAAACATTTTTATTCCGAATTTTTTCCTATCAAATAATTGGGATATTTTTATAGAATACCCTACAAATTTGACTTCGTTGTGGCCAAATTATATGGCCTAACAACTGGAGGAACCTTATTTATTTTAATATTAAATAAAACAATTTTTCTTTACCTTCTTTTAAGCCCCCTTAAGGTCCATTCCAGTGGACCGCCAAAAATTGTTTCATCGCTGGGTCTACAATTTTAGGCCCGCGCCATAAAGGTTAGCAAATTTATAGGGGAAAATGGGCCTTTATGTCCATCCAGCACCCAAATAAATTGAATGGGAAGCAGCCAGTGGAGGAAGTGAGGCAATCGCTCATTCTGTTATTTCCCTTTTTCATTTCCCTTCCTCCAGCATATTTCTTTGGGTATCTGTATGTTTTTTTTCCTCTTTGCCACTTATTTTTATGATGGAATAAATATGTCGATAACATTCCCTTCAGCAAAGAAGTACCGTTAGATAGATGCAATCTTGGTACATTGGAAATTGGATAGAGCTTATCGAGCTCTATAGAATATTTAAAAAACTTTTTTGAATAAGTGACTTAAAGTCGAAAAAGTGAATAAAAGTTATTTTTATTTGGAAGCTTGTAATTACTGATAGCAAATTTTTTCACAATTCACATATCGCTTATATATCTTTAAATAAAGCTCGAATAATTCTTTCCAATGATACCAAGAATGCATCAAATAGTTCCTAATTGTTGAGCTATGACTCGTCAAAAATGACTGGAGATTAAACGGCTGCGATAAAACGACCCTCACTGGGCCTTTTGATCGACATTTAATTCGGCATTTTAATTAATTTTTAGGCACAAACAAAAAACACGAAGCGAATGAAGGACATTTAAACAAAAAATTGGCCAAATTGTTGAATGTGAATATGGAAAATGAGAAGGAACATCCAAGTCTGGGAAGTGTGACCGCCAAAAATAAAGATGGCCAAATTATTGGGATGGCATTGTTTCATTGCAATGCATATTCCACATTGACTGGACCAGTTAGTCCATTTCCATTCGTTATTTTCCATTTTGCGACACCCCCAAGAAAATTAAAAACGAGTCCTAGGAAGGTAATTTTGAGTGCTGATGAAATTAAACTTTAGCAATATTTTGGAATTTTTTAAGATTCCTATTTCTAATAAGCACTGAGCCCATTATCCTAAGTTAAGCTTTAATAGTTGGTCGATATTTTAGCATTACACGTGAAAATAAAAATGACCATTTTTTACTTTTGAGTTTTATGCAAAACTAATGCCAACTCATCAAACACATCGAATATTAAAAAACCATAATTTGATGACCAAAAAAAATTCGAAGTTTCAACACAAAGGGGACCCCTTTACTTTCTAAATTTCGCCTAACTGTCATTGACGTGATAGGCAAAAAATAAGATCAGAGACATGATCAGCACCCAAAATTACCTCTAGGACTTGATTTATATATAGGTTCGCCGACACTTGCGGACCCGACACTTGCGGACGAAATGGTCTCTAGCCAAATGTGGCAAAGCTGGAGTGGCATTTTTTATAGCATATTATTAGGCTTAAAATTAGCTACAAAATGACATCAAAAGTTTTGTTGAATGTTTAATATTCACCGAGTTATGGCCAAAAAACTGTTAATTTAATTAAAATTGCGGTTTTGACGGTTTTTTGGCCATAACTCGATGAATATCCAACATTGGCCAATGTTTTTGATGTCATTTTGTAGCTAATTTTACAGGGTGGCCGAAAAATCCGTTCCCACTTTTATTTTTATTTTATTGATTTTCATTCATTCGTGGGATTATTGAATTATAGTTCATTTTTTAGCCCAAACATTTTCCTATAATGGCTGATAAAAGAAATTCCGTTATTGCATTATTTAATTCGGGAATGGCGCCTTCAAAGATTGCAACCCAAGTTGGCCTCTCCAAAAGGGGTGTGAGCAAAATCATCAAAAAATTCCGGTAAAAAAAATTTCAAAGAAAAAGTCCAAATAAATTGTATAGGGAATTTGGCACAATAGAGGACCTCAAAAGAAGCGGAAGACCCAAGTCAGTGAACACACCCAGAAACCGGAAAATCATCAAAATGCGAGTCAAGCGAAATTCAAGGATCTCAATGAGAAAAGTGGCCCGTGAAACCGGAATTGGAAGAACATCGGTTCGATGCATTGCAAAATCTGAACTTGGGATAAAGGCCTACAAGCTCCAAAAAGTTCAATTTCTGAATGATCAAAACAAAAGAATTAGAGTCCAAAGATGTCGACTCCTCCTTCAGCGGCACGCAGGTCCTGAGATTCTGTTTTCGGATGAAAAAATCTTCACCATCGAGGTGGCGCATAATCATCAAAATGACAGAATATGGACAACAAAACCTCCTCTTTCTGATAAGATTGTTTCCCATTCCCAACATCCCCAACAATTAATGGTTTGGGCCGGAATTTGCTCATCGGGTAAGACTCCGCTGGTTTTTGTGGATCCGGGGGTCAAAATCAACAAAAACTACTACCTTCAAGAAATTCTCCAGGGGGTTTTAGAACCTTGGGCCAGGACCCATTTCGGGAATAGGGAATGGATTTTTCAGCAAGACTCTGCCCCCGCCCATAAGGCCCGAGAAGTTCAGGAGTGGTGTCGGGACCATTTGCCTGGGTTCATTTCCACCGAAGAATGGCCTCCCTATTCCCCGGATCTGAACCCTATGGATTATTCTGTATGGTCCATTTTGGAGGCCAGGGCCTGTGCTAAACCACATAAAAATTTGGAGTCATTACGACAGTCCCTTCTTAGGGAATGGGCGAAAATTCCGGTCCAAGAGCTGCGTGCCATTTGCGAAAATTTCCCCAAACGTTTACGTCTATGTATCAAAGCCAAGGGTGGCCATTTTGAATCAATTTAATTATTGTTATACCCCTTTCTTTTGTCCATCATTTGATTGTATTTTAATCCATTTATCTTTATTTGTAATAAAGTTATGATAAAAAACAAGTGGGAACGGACTTTTCGGCCACCCTGTATGCCTAATAAAATGCTATTAACAATGCCACTCCATCTTTACCACTTTCGGCTCCAGACCATTTCGCCCGCAAGTGTCGGGTCCGCAAGTGTCGCAGTACGGATTTGGATATAACTTTTGGTGGGGAGTCGCAAAACTTAAGAGAACCTTCTATTCATTATTTTAATATTATTTATTACTTCATTAAAGTATATTTGGTTGGATAATATGATGGTGGATCCATCAGCAGATTTGAGGAAGGCCGGCATATCAATTTTTGGGGAATTGGCCAAAGTAATCGAAGAAAATACGTCCAAATTATTAATTGACAAATTTTAGATTGGCTCAGATTTGGGTGCTGAACGAATTGAATGGATGGCTCCAGGCATTGGCAAATCGGAAGGGGCCACCAGCAACAGTAATGATGCAACTAGTCCAAATGGCTTTGCCGGACATGTTGCTTTCTTTGACGAGGTAACAAAAGGTGGCTTCGGTACTTACGTATTATTTGTAGCCAGATTTGAAAATATTAAGGGTCCCCTTTACCGGTGATTAGGATTAGGGTTACGGATACGGCAAATGATATCCTATCCTTAGACGATCCTGACTCCATAGCGGATGACCCATGGGTTACCGATGCTTTTCCACAGTTGACCCAAATAATCTGGCGGCAGATAATATGTAAGTACCATTTCGGGGGGATTGGCATATTTTCAGATTGAGGTTATTTTTTGTCGACTTACAACGGTTTAGGAAGAACCTAATAAAGCAGTTAGTTAGTATTTTTCTAGAGCTTATTGAATTATGACATGTCATTCATATATAGTCTGTTTGATTTGGCCTGAAAATAAGCTAGTTTTAAACAAAAATGAATTGGTTTATTTGGTTTAACTCATTCAGGTTTAAACCAAAACAGATAAATTATATATGAAACGACGCGTCTTAATGACTCTGCACGTGCTAGGTGAAAATTGCTTCCTAAACCATTATTAAATTTGTCGACTAAGAAAGGATTTCTTTTAGATTGGGGCCATCAATTTGACTAATGAACACAATGGGGGATGGGTGCTTTATCGTTGGCCAAAGGAAGGATTTGAGGCGAAAATAAAGGAGGGAATGGAACAAATGTGAAAAGAAGAATGAGACTAAACACTAAATGAAGGCGGGGGTGGGGAGTTTGAGAGAAGATGAACAAATTTGAATGTATGAAAATGAACATATATTTCTAACAAAATTTCGAGCATTTTTTGATAAATATTTTTTATGGACTCGGAAAGATAAATAATTTATTTCCAAAATAATTTTTTTCCAGGGAGCAAAATTATATTATCTATTATTGAAGGCGAGAAAACAAACAGTTGTTCAAACAAAGACAATGCAGCTTCAACTCAATCAATATATATTTTTATTCCCCTTTCTTTTCTCTCGAAAAACTCCCTTTTCCATTAAATTTTTTTGAACAAAAAATTCCAAACTACTTCTTATCTCAATTTTATTAAGCCATATCATTTTCATCTCAAATAATAATGTTTTTTTTTCAATTTCTAAATTATTTTCTACTTCAAATTTAATAAGCAAAATATTCGGTATTTATTTGGTTGGGTCCGCTTTTTTTTCCTCATCGAGGAAAAAGTGAAGGGTCCTCCATTTGAGTCATCGAGGATTGATGTTAGGGTCATTCAGGGATGGATTCCGGAAATGATCGGGTAAAATCATCTCAAATAACCTTAATTCCCATCCCTAACACCCATAGGGGGGGGGGGGGGGGGGCAATTCTTCTCTTACTTTTTCCTAATTGAAGGAAAAAGCGGACCCAAAGCAAATAAATATCAAATATTTTTAATTTGATTAAGAAGGGAAATTTTTCCAACTATATCTTTCGAAAGATAATCACCATATTTTCAGAATAAATATACAAAAATGTCTGCTCCATATTTCCCCTATTTTTGCGTCCCACCAGTCAAGCGAGCCCAAACCATGGAATACCGTAATCCATACAATGTTCCCGGCTTTCGCTGCTATCCAATCCATGACACCTATTACAATGTGCCATACCCGCGTGTGCCAATTCATCGATACTACACCGGGCCCAGAGTTGGCTGGTGCCCGTATTAAGCGGTAAGATTTTGGTGTATACCGTAAATTCTCTATTAGAAGCCCACTTTAACTTTGAGACACTGTATCGCTTGGATAATGATTTTTGAATTAATTTTTTGGAGTCTATTAATTTGCCTAAATTCTTTCGTGTCGAAAAATATATTATTGAGGCCATATAATTTGACCAATTAAGTCTTCTTTAAAATTTCATAAGCCCTATCTCCTAATCCCATCCTGCTGCCCCTGAACCTAATCCTAAATCCTAATATCTAATTATGGCCAAGTTATATGGCCTCAAAATTTTATATTTTTCGGCACGAAAGAATTTCGGCAAATTAATTATTTTTTCGGCAAATTAATATTATCTCATAATTTTTATTGCATTTCTTAGTGCCATTGGTCTCTACAAAAAACGTTATAAATTGTTTAAAAATGTCGACAGATAAAAGTAGACTCCAAATTTTATCTATTTTTGGGCTTCTAAACTTATAAGCCCCGGGCTTCTAATAGAGAATTTATTGTAATTTAAATTTTTTAATGTTAATTTTTCACAGGAATTGAAGAGAAATTGGAAAAAAACAAGAGAATATTGGAATGAAAGACATTTTCAGCATTTTGCTTTTAGTAAACTTCAAATGATATAGATGAAATTTTTTTCTGTTTTAATAAAACTATGGAAATATTGATAAAAAAAAATAGAATTTCGACAAAGAGATTATGAATAAAAATAAGTGATATTTTCGGCTATGCATAACCCTGATTAAAACTCATTTTCTAGAATATTTTTCATTGCTAAATATGAATTTTACAGTTATTTTAGAAGGTTCCACTTTTGTCTGATTATTTCGGGCGGAGAAGGGCTAGATAGTTTTATTGCATTTTATTAATAAAATTTACAATTTTTTTAATGTATAGTTAATCCAAATTTCCAGAAATTCGAATTTTTTTATCTTGAATTCGGATCCACGAATTTTTTCATAAAGCCTTCAAAATTCCATTTTTCATTCAATAATATTTATTGATTATTGGAAAATGCGATCGCAAATTTGATAGTATCGAAGGGCATCATCGGTGGCGTCATAGCAATCCTTCCCCTCAAATGCTTTTTCCTATTCATTTCGGCCTTGTTTATCCAACCAAATAATATTTCTCAAAATAATATCCAGCATCCTTTCTCCTTTAAGAGCACATTAAATTTAATTAAATAATCTAATAAAATATCATAGCCTAAGGAAATATATAGAGAAAATTAAATCAGAATTAAGGGATAGTCAAAACTAGGGTTTGAAAAAGTCGGGTTTGGGCGGGTTTACATTCCACCGAGTGATCCAAGTTTAGCGTGGGACGGGGGTTAGGGTTGGCGCTCGCAGCGGGGCCATTTCGTGATTGCCAAAATCATCAGCAGGATATCCCTAGGATCGTGGGTTCTTCAAACACTAATCACAATAATTCCCTAATTATTTGTTATTTTTGGCTATAAATTCATAATTCAATTTAGGTAACAAAATGCTATAATTTGATTGAATTTAATCTTAAAAAAAGTAAAAAAATTCTTGAAATATTATGTTATGATGCGAACTGCGGACTTTTAGGTATATTAAATATTTTTAAAGTTGCATAACCTCTTTGTTATTTCTTTTGCAAATATTATTAAATAAAAATTAAAAATTTCTAAGTTGAATTTAATTTAAAATGATCAAATTTCCTATATTTTTTTTATTTTAAAAAATTCTTTGGATTCATCAATTCTATACACTTTTAGAATTATCAAAAAATGAATAAATTATATAAAATTTATTCAATTCTCTTTTTGTTTCACATTGTTTTTCTCCACGCTATGGATCATAATAAACGGAAAAGCCATGGTCAGTGCTAATGAAATAATCGAAAATTAATTTCAAAATTCTGTAAAAGGTGAAACGGAAATACGGAAAAAGATAAAAAGTGAAAAACCTGCAATTGTTAAAATTGACGAAAGACACCAATTTGGTAGCAGCAAAAATATTGAGGAATTGACAAGAAAAATGGACGATGTTAATATTGAAGATGACGATGAGGCACAGGGTAAAATTTTGTTAAATTGTTTTATTTATAAATCATCTATTTCAATTATTTACTTAATTACACCCAAAAGAAATATGAGACGAATATATTGCTTGTGGGAAAGGTCATTTTTAGTAGTACCATTACCATCTTGGCGACTCCTTATAATATTGGTCTCCCTCCCTTAGGGTAGGGCTATTCTTCCTAATCCCAATTTGCATTTGAGTAAGAATTACTTTTGTTTATATGTTTCGCGAAAACTGAAATTAACACACTATTTCCGCCAGAAAAGGAGATAAATAAAAACTGGTTTAGGATTTTTAGGGTTAGATCTAGGTTAGAGCCAGCACATGAGTTTAGGGGGCTAGGTTCGGATAGAATATTATGGTTTATGCTCTGCTTCTTTGGGCGAAATAGTGTATTAATTTCAGTTTTAGTAGCCAACATATATAAATTTATTCCATTAATTGGCAAAATAAAATTAGCTAAATTATTTCAAATATTTAAGAAATTAAAATTACTTGTAAAAAATATAATAACGAATTTTTTAAATTTACAATTCATAATTTAAATTATAAAATTTTTTAGCGGTTCTTGAGATATTCGAAAGATATTGAAAACGAACTGAAAGAAAGAAGCCTTCACCGTCCACTCTTCGATATTGAAGAAGCACAACTTAAGCGAACCAAGGATATCATTGAAAGATTGGAATATTTGATTCGGCATCATTCAAAATTGGCGGCCAAAAATAAAATTGATGAAAGAGGAGAAATTAAAAAGGAAATTGGTTCAGCTTCTTCTGCCAAGAGCAATCATCGCCCTTCCATCTTTTTCATTTAGCCCATAATTTTGTTGCTTTTCTATATTGCCTAAATAACACGAAAAGTCCACATTTACTAAAAGCTTCATATAATTTGGCCAAATCAGATTTCTTTAAGATTTTCCCTAATCCCATCCTGCCCTGAACCTAACCCTGATCCCTAATGCCTAATAATGGCCAAGTGATATTGCCTAAAAATATAATATTTTTTTACATGAAAGAATTTCAGCTGATTAATTTTTTTTCTGCAAATTAATATTATCTCTTTTGGGATTTTTGGATGAATTTCATTTCTATCTTTAAATTTAGTTTTTTTTCAATTAAAATATTAAATTTGTTTGTTAAATATTAGTGGTTTCATTCATATGTGGTAAAGCCGAAAAAAAATAAAAATTTCATTGGGAAAATTGATAAAAATTATCTGAAAATAATTTATTTGGGTCTTGATTGAATTTTATTGTAGATCCAATATCGCCTAAAATTTCAAATGATATTTCGACAGAGAAATCAAAAATTCATAAATCAATGAAATAATATTATATGCTTGTTGAAAATCGAAATTACAAACATGTAAATCAATCAAGCCTAACGCACACAAAAGCATTTGGAATCAAGCCTTTATAATATTAAAAAAAAAGTTGGATTGGATAAAATGGATAAAATGGACGGACTTATTATTCTAATTAAATTTTACATTTTCTAGGCAAATTAGATATAATTGAATTATTAAAATATAAAAATTAAGTAAAAAAGAAAAATTAAAATTTAATATTTCTCTCAGGGTGAATATTAATGTTGTTACAGATAATATTGGAAGTTAGCTAATTCCGGAATTACTTATTGGATTAGCTAATTTTGAAATTCTCAGCTTCATGCAGAATAAGCTCATTCGACTCGTCATGATCGATTTACTATATGAAATTTCGAATCAACCTGGTATTAAGGTTCTAGAGGTAAGGCGCTGGAGACGGGACAGGAATCTACCGGAGTTACTAAACGAGCGTATACTGTTGGTCTGAAATTGAAATTTCATATAGTAAATCGCCTATGCCGAATCGAATGAGCCAATTCTCGGATCTGCATGACACCTAGAGGTCGAGATTTCCAAAAAAAAGCTAACCAAAGTGATTAGTTAATTCCAGAATTAACTAATTTTATTAGCTACAACATATTCACCAGCAAAATATGGCAACAATTATCAATGTGACTAGAATTATTGCCATTACGGTGTTCTTTCTCCTCCAATCCAGCACTCCATTGCAATAATCCTCATCTCGACAGATGTAACATGTCCCCATGCCGCCCTTTTGCCGACAATGTTGTTCCGCCATTTGGCAATTCAATTCGGGCAATTGTGGATTGAAACATCCCTTCAACACATAATCATCTGTGAAAAATTTTAGATTAATTTTTGGATATAATTTGCATAAAAAAGGCTTAAATTAATTTAAAATCTGCAATTTTCGTACTTTTTTCCAATAAAATTTTTATTAAAAAATCACCATCTTTGAGGTCATATTAATCAAATTTATAGATTTTTTTTAGTTTTTATATCCAAAATTTGTAAAAGTGAAGGGGATATTTTTTGATTTGAAGCTTAGCTTTTAAGTTTAGCGCTTAGATTCGGACTAGGTTTTTTAGGTCTGTTAGAGTCCATAAAAAAATTTTACCAAAATAATTTCCTGAAAATTCTGAGTGAATTACCTTTGTTATTTTTGGATGTTAACTAGTAACTACTAAATAAATTCTCAAATGCATTACTTTTTTTTATAATTCATACGCTGCCTCAAGGTTAGCTTTTATCCAAATTGTTAACGCGCTACTGGTCATAGTTTCTAATTTTCTATATAGCTAAAAATATGTACATAATTGAATAAAAAACAGAAAAATAGGCTAGACTAGCGCTCTACTCACCTGGTTTTTCGAGGTCTAACCGGGTCGAATATAATACCATTCGATAGAGCTCGAAAAGTTGTATTTTATCCGGTACTATCATATTATTACGAACACAGGAAAAAAAGTTACGGCATCATGAAAATTGCAAAAGTGCTTGGTCCCCCTATGGGTCCAAAGTCGAAAAATTTTTTGAAAATTTTTTCGTTCATATTATAGCTCAATCGACGCGTCTCGTTGAGAGAAGCTCGAATCTGTCATCCGTTTCGCATAAAACTCAAAACTAAGAAAGTTATGGCCATTTTAGTCTCGCTGGAATGTGTTGGAACTGCGGAGGTAATGTAAGAAGGGACTCCGGAGTGGCGTAGCCGAAGCGACGACCCGGACCGCGGAGCGGTCCGGCGGCGAGCTTAGCGAGCGCTAGCGAGCTAAGTGAGCCGTGAGGAGCGAAGGCGGAGCACACGTAGGAGTCCCTTCTGAAATGCCCACCGGAGCAGTTCCAATCCGTATTTCCTTTGCGCAACTTAAACTTCCTCTATTGTGCTTAATAGTACCATTTTTGCATTTTTATGATGTTTATAGTTCATTTCTAGTCAAAATACAATATTTTAGCCAAAAAATACCAAGTGAGTAGAGCGCTAGTGTTACCGAAAAATATTCTTCAAAAAATGTTGTTTAAAAAAGAAAAAAATTAAAGTAATTAAATATTTTTGTTTTTTTTTTTTGATTTAAATTTTAATTTCTTTATTAGTTTTATTTCATTCGTCAAGATCAAGATTAGATTATTACAGTCATTTTCTCACCTTCCGCATTGCAAACATATTTGTAGCAAGAATTTATATTTTCCGGGCATTTCAACAAAATGCCATAGCCAATTTCCTCACTTGATTCCTCCGAATCCTCAATTTGAAAACAAGTTAGCTCTTCGGCTCCTAAATGAAGGAAAAAATAATTTATTAACAAATTTTTTTACCTGAAATTTGCCAAATTATTGAAATCGAAATGCAAAGTAGTAATTTTAATAGCATAATTGATTATAAATAATCTTTAAAAAATTTTTAGATAATTAATTTTGTATTATTATTTTTTTCATTAATTAACATTTTTGCGTTGTCATTAATTCTGATTTTTGTGTTCATTAATATTTGGACTAGATTTTTTTCCCAAAAATTATCTTAAGTTACCACCCCCCCTCCAATATTGGCCAACCCTAAAATCACGTTAATTCATGTTTTTTTATTCATCCTTTACAATCAAATATTAGTAATAGAATAAGAATTACAAAAAATTTCGAATTTGTTCCAGGATATCTGATATGTACTGATTTATCTGAGTTTCTAATTTTAATTTTTTCTATCTTTTAAATTCCTTTTTTTAAATTTTTCATCAATTGTAATTTTGTGTTTCTAATTAGTTTCTAAATTTTAATTTTTTCTATCTTTTAAATTCCTTTTTTTAAATTTTTCATCAATTGTAATTTTGTGTTTCTAATTTTTTGTATTTTTTTCAGAAATTCTATTATTTTATTATTCAATCAGAATTCTGATTTATTTTTATTAATGCTTAAGGCTATAATATTTATTATCAAGTATTAAATTTATAAAAAATAAAAAATTTTGGTTTAAAAATTTAAAAAATTAATTTTATTAATATTTAGAAACTATCGGTTTTAAATTTGAAATCACATTTAGTCAATAATAATTTCAAGGAAGGAATTTTTTCTGTTATTTGAAGTTTGGACGCGGCACACACCTTTTAAAAGGAATAATCAATTATTCATTTTTAACTTTTCCGTAACTATGGATGAATTCTTCCTTCTGGCCAAAATTCCCTGGAACAATTAGAGGAAATTTTTTTTAAAAATGTTGAAATTGGGTGGAGGTAGACCTCAAAGACCGGTGCTTTTTTAACAAAACAAAAACCAAAGAAACATTGGCCACTTAAAAATGGCAATGGGAATGGATTTTTTTCGGATTTAGGGATTTACTTTTACAATTATACAAATTTAAAATATTTGACAAATTAATTAGTGAATTGATTTGTTGACAAATTATTTAAAAATTATTTATTTTTTCACTCAATTTTATCAATTTTCTTGTGAAAAATTTTAATATTCTAGTTTTAATTTGGTTTATTATATTATTTTGTTGTACAGGGTGTGGCTCGAAAAATGTCACTTTTTAAAATTAAATAACTTTTTTATTTTTGAATCAAATTAGGGCATGTTTGGTATTAAAATGATCAGCATTTCATAAGGATTTTTTTTGACATATCATTTACGTCGATTTTTGGTGTCTGCGTCGATTTTTGGTGTTTGCGTCGATTTTCGGTGATTGCGTCGATTTTTGCTGTCTGCGTCGAATTTTAGTGTCTGCGTCGATTTTTGGTGTCTGCGTCGAATTTTAGTGTCTGCGTCGATTTTTTGTGTCTGCGTCGAATTTTAGTGTCTGCGTCGATTTTTGGTGTCTGCGTCGATTTTTGGTGTTTGCGTCGATTTTTGGTGTCTGCGTCGATTTTTGGTGTCTGCGTCGATTTTTGCTGTCTGCGTCGATTTTTGGTGTCTGCGTCGATTTTTGGTGTCTGCGTCGATTTTTTGTGTCTGCGTCGATTTTTGGTGTCTGCGTCGATTTTTGGTGTCTGCGTCGATTTTTGGTGTCTGCGTCGATTTTTGGTGTCTGCGTCGATTTTTGGTGTCTGCGTCGAATTTTAATGTCTGCGTCGATTTTTGGTGTCTGCGTCGATTTTTGGTGTCTGCGTCGATTTTTGGTGTCTGCGTCGAATTTTAATGTCTGCGTCGATTTTTGGTGTCTGCGTCGATTTTTGGTGTCTGCGTCGATTTTTGCTGTCTGCGTCGATTTTTGGTGTCTGCGTCGATTTTTGGTGTCTGCGTCGATTTTTGGTGTCTGCGTCGATTTTTGGTGTCTGCGTCGATTTTTGCTGTCTGCGTCGATTTTTGGTGTCTGCGTCGATTTTTGGTGTCTGCGTCGATTTTTTGTGTCTGCGTCGAATTTTAGTGTCTGCGTCGATTTTTTGTGTCTGCGTCGAATTTTAGTGTCTGCGTCGATTTTTGGTGTCTGCGTCGATTTTTGGTGTCTGCGTCGATTTTTGCTGTCTGCGTCGATTTTTGGTGTCTGCGTCGATTTTTGGTGTCTGCGTCGATTTTTGGTGTCTGCGTCGATTTTTGGTGTCTGCGTCGATTTTTGGTGTCTGCGTCGATTTTTGGTGTCTGCGTCGATTTTTGCTGTCTGCGTCGATTTTTGGTGTCTGCGTCGATTTTTGGTGCCTGCGTCGATTTTTGGTGTCTGCGTCGATTTTTGCTGTCTGCGTCGAATTTTAATGTCTGCGTCGATTTTTGGTGTCTGCGTCGATTTTTGCTGTCTGCGTCGATTTTTGGTGTCTGCGTCGATTTTTGGTGTCTGCGTCGATTTTTTGTGTCTGCGTCGATTTTTTGTGTCTGCGTCGATTTTTGGTGTCTGCGTCGATTTTTGGTGTCTGCGTCGATTTTTGATCGCTAATAAGTTCCTCGTAAATTCCTTCGTAGATTCTCTAATAAGTTCCTCGTAAATTCCTTCGTAGATTCTCTAATAAGTTCCTCGTAAATTCCTTCGTAGATTCTCTAATAAGTTCCTCGTAAATTCCTTCGTAGAATCTCCCGTAAATTCCCCCGTAAATTCCTTCGTAGAATCTCCCGTAAGTTCACTAGTAAATTCCACCTGTACTCCCCAATATGTCTAGGTTCCAAGGCATCGATAAATGTATTTGTCCAATTGGACATAATTGGGAAAATTCATTTGTTACCAAGCATGTCCACGTTCAATTGACTCTAAAAATGCATTTGTCCAATTGGACATTGCATTCGTAAAATGCATCTGTTACTTGCCGTCCCCATAAATTCCCTAGTAAATTCCCTCGTAGAATCTCCCGTAAATTCCCTCGTAGAATCTCCCGTAAATTCCCTCGTAGAATCTCCCGTAAATTCCTTCGTAGAATCTCCCGTAAATTCCCTCGTAGAATCTCCCGTAAATTCCCCCGTAAATTCCTTCGTAGAATCTCGCGTAAGTTAATGCAAAAAAGCATCAGGTGAACAAATGCATAAAAATCAATTAATAAAATGCAAAAAAGTATCAGGTGAACAAATGCATAAAAATCAATTAATAAATGCAAAAAAGCATCTGGTGAACAAATGCATAAAAATCAATTAATAAAATGCAAAAACATGCATCAGGTGAACAAATGCAACAAAAAATCAATTAATAAAATGCAAAAAAGCATCAGGTGAACAAATGCATAAAAATCAATTAATAAAATGCAAAAAAGTATCAGGTGAACAAATGCATAAAAATCAATTAATAAATGCAAAAAAGCATCTGGTGAACAAATGCATAAAAATCAATTAATAAAATGCAAAAAAGTATCAGGTGAACAAATGCATAAAAATCAATTAATAAATGCAAAAAAGCATCTGGTGAACAAATGCAACAAAAAACAATTAATAAAATTCAAAAAATGCACCAAAATTATACATATTTTTTAGGCCATAATTTTCTGGCCAATTTATTTTGATAAATCATTTTGATGTCAAGCTCTATAGAAAAAAGCTTAATTTCAATGTTATAAATTTTTAATAAATTAACAAATTATTTTATCCTTCAACCAATTAAAAAGACATAAAGAAAAAATCAAATTTTCTCAAGTGAATAGTTTAATGATTTCTGTTGAATTTATGTCCACATTCATCGTTTATATTCATTCCAAAAGTTGTACAGGATTGAAGCGCCAGGTTTCTTGGCGAAAATTTGCCTTTAATGTAATTTTATAGAACCATAAACTAGCAGCCGGATAGAGAATAATATCAGCAAAATACAATGGCAAATCCACCGATCCTTGAGAATTAAGATAATCAATCAATATTTTTAATATTTATATAAATTTATTTATTAATAATTTTATTTTTATTTAATTAAATTTCTTCGCAAATTTTTAAACTATAATAAAATCATTTGCACAATTAGAGCTATAATATTATATTTTAAATAAAATTCTAATATTCACTAAAATTATTGAATATTTTTTAATTAAAAAAAATTATTACCAAACAATTTCCCATTGAGTGTAACGAAGCATTTCAGCGATGGGTCATCCGGAGAATAAAGTAGTCCGCATCCGATCACATTTCCTTCTTTGAAAAATTTGCCTGATGTTTCATTGTTTGTAAGTGCCATTGTGGATCCATTTACAATTACATCTTTGTCGCAATTTATTCCAATGGAATCCACCTTTTCACCAATACGAATATCTTTGTCCTCCAAAGGGAATTGCTTGTCACAAAAGCCGATGCGCAAACAACTGAATGAATAAGAAAAAATAGATGGATAATTTATAGTACATACCATATTTCTTCTATCAGAAACCTATGGGCGTATAATTTAGAGATTCTCTAGGGTGGGGTTCTACAAAAAGTGGACTTTTAATAGAAGAGATACGGTAAGTGCTATTCCAATTTGCAGAAATATTGATCATCCCTAAATTGTTCCATTATATTAACTATCAATCTTGGCTCTAAGTCAATTCTAGAACACCAAAAGATGTTATTGCCAAATTCAAGTTGAAACAGTGGTTTGATTTTTTGTGGATAAATATTCAAAGCGATTGAGAGATGAACATACAAATATCAAAATTATTAATACAGTTTTAATTTTAGATTGTGGTTTAGTCCTAGAGGTAGGGGGCACTTTTTCAGCAGACCCTCCAAGAGAGGTAACTATTAGAGGTAGGGCTTCTATTCTACTAGAGGTTGCCAAAAATAAAGGAAAAACGGTAATTAAAAATGCACACAGCTACTTAATTTGATTAATATCATCAATAATGAATTTACCCATAAATGTCATCCCGTCGCTCTACAATTTTCACTTCATAATAGCCAGTAATGCATCGACTTTTACCATTCAAATTCATTTTTGGCACTGGCCATTCCGCGCGAATTGTATTCCATACTTTAATAATACAATTTAATATATTTTTATTTCTAAAATTACTTTTAGAAGAGCCCACATTAATCACTATGCGAGCATTTTCTCGGAATGCCAATTTTTGACCAGAATCCTGAACATTCCATCTGTTTCCATTTCCAGCACTATCAATAGCCCAAACTTGAACTGTATAATATTTAGGGGGTGGATTTATATTGATTTCAATATTTTGTTTTTTGGCGATTTTAAGATTTTTGAAAAATTTTACCAAATTTTATAATTTTTAAGAAAAAAATTGAAATTTTTTTCTAAAAATTTTCTCATTTATTCGAAAATTTATTGATGCTATAATAAATTGGATTTTTAGAAATGAAATTTTTAAAATTTTTTAATAGAGATCTGATAAATTTAAATAATTTTTGATTGCTAGTAACAAGAAAATTCTCTTATTTATAGCTTTTTTAAAAAAATTTCATCGATATTTCATCAATATTTTTCCCATATTTTGTCATTTTCGTCAATATTTTACAATTTATTCATCAATATTACAAGATTTTTCGTCAATATAAATCCTTACCCTAATAATATTTTAGTAAAATATGCATAAAAAAATGAAACCCAATTTCCGATCCTCAGATTGGACATTCACTTCATTCTTTGCTGCTTTCAATTCAGCAAATTCCTTCTTTATTTCCTCAATTTCCCGGCCCTTTTCTGTCATTTCTTCAACCAATTTCCCAACTTTTTCCTTCAATCCATTGTTCGCCATCTTCATTTCATCCAATGCCTTCGCCATTTTTTCCATTCCATCTTTTAATTCCAAATTTTCTTTCCATATTCCATCCAATTTATTCCCCATTTTGCCAACTTTTTCACCCATTTGGAAGGCAATTTGCATCGTTGAAGAATTTTGATTTTCATTATTCAAATTTTCCAACTTAACCTAAAAATTTTAAATTTCAAAACTTTTTCGAAATTTACCTCTAATTTTTGGATTTTTTCGACCATTTCCTCCAAGCCCATTTCTTTGGATGAAATCATTGAAAAATTGGCTTCATCCAATGCATCTTCGACCATTATTCCAATTTTATTTTGATCCATTTTCAACAGAATTTTTTGAAGAAAATTTTGAATAAAAAACTCTTTTAATCGACAATTTTTGATTATCTTTAAATTTAATATGGGAAAATTTTATTTACATTATTTCAAATTATTTTTGAATGTTTTATTTTGGTTTTAGAGAAAATTGATCCTTGTTAATTTTGGTGAATATAAATAATTCAGTCAGGCAAAAGTGGTTTTAAAGGATTTTTTATTTAATAGAATTTTGAATTCTAAATAAATTATATTTATAATATAACTAATTTAATTAACGAAATTTTTGCTAAAACAAAAATTTAAATAGAGGAAAAAAATAATAATTACAAAAACTAGGTCATTGCTTAAATAGGGTAAAGGATGGATGAGGTAGTAGAGACAAAATTGAAAGGGTGAATTCGTTAAATAAAAAGAAATTATATGGGAATGTATTTTGTACTCATAAATCAAAAAAGTAAAAAATATAAAGTCTTTCAAATTTATGCCATGGGGAAAAAGTAACGTAAATTTGCATTTGATGGAAGGAAAAATAGGGGAAGAGAATGGAAATCAACAACGGAGGAAATTTTTGATTGGGGCAATTCTCACAAACAGTGTTGTCCAAACGTCCTCGTCATTCGTCCCGTCCTCGTCTTCGTCCTCGTCTCGTCTCAAAAAAAAAGACGAAAAGACGAGACGAATGACGAGGAGTAAAAAAGGCCAAGACGAAAGACGAGACGAATGACGAGGGGTAAAAAAGGCCGAGACGAGAGACGAGACGAATGACGAGGAGTAAAAAAGGCCGAGACGAGAGACGAGACGAATGACGAGAGGGAAAAGGGGCATGACGAGAAAAAGACGAAAAAATGAACAAAATGACGAAAAAGGACGCAAAAATCAACGAAATGACGAGAAAATGACGAAAAAAATTAACAAAATGACGAGAAAAAGACGAAAAATGAGACGATTTTTAACGTTTTTTCGTCTTCGTCCTTGTCTCAGAGACGAAATGACGAGACGAATGACGAGGGGTAAAAAAGGCCAAGACGAAGGACGAGACGAATGACGAGGGGTAAAAAAGGCCAAGACGAATGACGAGACGAATGACGAGGGGTAAAAAAGGCCAAGACGAAGGACGAGACGAATGACGAGGGGGTAAAAAAGGCCAAGACGAGGACGAGACGAATGACGAGAAATTTGACATTTGGACAACACTGCTCACAAATCCTCCATGGAATTTTACCCCAATAAATGAATGAAAATTCAAATTATATATTTAATCGTCATGATTGACAATGAGAAGATTGCTAATTGTGCTGGATTTACTTTTACTTTGAATTCTACTTTCATAAATTTTTAATAAAAATAGACAAAATAATATTATTGATAATATGGAATTGAGAGTAAATTGAAATTTATACAATTTAAATTTTTCAAAACAATCGAATTTGACAAGTGAATAATGGCCGATTTTTGCTAGTTAATGAATAATTAAATTTGATCAGAACCATGGTGCGGAAATTCTTCATAATGGATCAAATCAGGGATGGGGTCGAAACTCAAAAAAATCGAAATCGAAATTTGCTTCGAAATCGAAACTCATTTCCAAATCGAAATCGAAACGTAACTAAAACGTCGAAATTTCGACAATCGAAATCGAAAATCGATATTTTTCAAAAAAATTTCCAAATTCTTTAAAAATTGAAAAAAAAATTCTGAAAATACAAAAAGTAAAATTTTTATCCAAAAAATAATATTCAATGATATTTCAAAAATAAAATTGTAGGGTTTAACATTTTGATGAAATAAAAGAAGATTTTTCATATTCTCTTTTTTCTGTTATTGGCCATAGAAACTCCCGTAAATTCCCCCGTAAATTCCTTCTTAGAATTAGAATCTCCCGTAAATTCCCCCGTAAATTCCTTCTTAGAATCTCCCGTAAATTCCCCCGTAAATTCCTTCGTAGAATCTCCCGTAAATTCCCCTGTAAATTCCTTCGTAGAATCTCCCGTAAATTCCCCCGTAAATTCCTTCGTAGAATCTCCCGTAAATTCCCCTGTAAATTCCTTCGTAGAATCTCCCGTAAGTTCACTAGTAAATTCCACCTGTACTCCCCAATATGTCTAAGTTCCAAGGCATCGATAAATATATTTGTCCAATTGGACATAATTGGGAAAATTCATTTGTTACCAAACATGTCCACGTTCAATTGACTCTAAAAATGCATTTGTCCAATTGGACATTGCATTCGTAAAATGCATTTGTTACTTGCCGTCCTCCCCATAAATTCCCTAGTAAATTCCCTCGTAGAATCTCCCGTAAATTCCCTCGTAGAATCTCCCGTAAATTCCCTCGTAGAATCTCCCGTAAATTCCCTCGTAGAATCTCCCGTAAGTTCCCTCGTAGAATCTCCCGTAAATTCCCTCGTAGAATCTCCCGTAAGTTCCCTCGTAGAATCTCCCGTAAGTTCCCTCGTAGAATCTAAAAATCTTCAAAATTTTTACGAAAAAAGCCCCAAAAATGTCGAAATTGACTAGATGGTAAAAAATAAAAAAATTATTGACGGATTTGAAAATATAAATTCATCCAAATCAAAAAAATTGATAAAAACATATTTTTCATGATTGCAAGCTATAATTTACAAAAAATATTGAAAACAATATATAAAATTTCCTATAACATATTTCTCTGCTACAGTCTGGCAAAATCTACAATGTGACCGTTGGAGTGCAGAGCACTGTTGGACCAAAAGTGGAAGAGTCGAAATCGAAATTGATGGTCCAAGGTGATAATGGCGGTGAGAAGATTGCAGCGGAAATGCAAAAACATTTGGAGCAAAAATTTGCCGAACACACAAAACCCGGTGAGGACCGGCCCACTTTGACCAAGGAACAGCTGGAGGGCATAATCAGCGAAGCATACAAGAAGTTCGGCAGGGAACCGCCCAAAGGCATGCGAATTATCAAACAATCGAAGAATGAAGAGAAGTGAAGTAAAAAGTTTAACGCATGATTTTTCGATCTATATTTTTGGCATAAAGATATAATAATTGACATTTTTCACTTTTGTGAGCAAATAAATATTTTTTGAATTAAAAGGAATTTTTATGTATTTATGTGATTTTTCCGTTCCCAACAGATGGATGTTAAAAGATGTGCTGATTGATGAGTAAAAATGAAAATTGAATAATTATTTTTTTTTAAAATCCTAAAATTCAATTTCTGTGACCATCGGCCATTATCATTATTAATTACTTATTCATAATATTTTAATGAATTCACATGGTTTTTGAAGTAATTTAGCGGGATTGCAAATTGTCACTTTCCTTTTCGACATAATTGGTTAATTCTTAAAATATTTGTTTGATTTTGGGTGAAATAAATTTAATAAAATTTTCCATTAAATATAATTTAAGAATTTATTTAAGGCAAAAATTAAATAGATTTATTTATTGCAATCCGCAAATATTCATAATTTCTTTTGTTCCAATTTCAATTTCACTTTGTCATAAAGCTAATGTCTTCCATCCTTCCGTTTCATTATCTTTATTAGAACATAAGATTAAAAATTTCATTAGGAATTTCCATTTTTTAAAGTATAATTCATTCTTACCATTTTATGCGGATTAAAGATCCCCTCTTCTCAAGAACTCACAAACATTGCATTAAAAGGTGGAAAAAAAGAGAAAGAAAGGTGTGGCATTTGGCAAAGAATAGGCACACCTCTGGCCAGGTCAATCGTTATCATTGCTAAATTTCAACGCTTCATTTTCAATATATGCTATCAAATTCCATTTTTAATACATCCTTTTCACTTTTTATCAAACAAAAATTCCTTTTTATTCGTACAAATTATTTTTTTAATTAAATTATTTTTAATTTCTAAAGACGATCGCATTATATTTTACAATTCAAAAAAATGGTCGATGAAAAAGCACCAATAAATATTCACAATAATGAGTCACAAAAAACGACGGCATCTGCGCCAGCCATGGAGGAAACTATTCCACCGGTAGCAGCTACATTTGGGGTACAATGTACTCAAAATTACCAAAGGGAACATCAACAAGAACCAATAATGAATACCAATCTTATTTCAATGGTCGCCGAAAATCAGCCACCGCCACCATATGAACAAACTGAGGTGACAATGCCACCTACAGCCGCAGTCCAGCAGCCCAATTTCCAAAGCCATAACCAACCAAATGATCAGCAGCTATATCCCAATATTCGTTGTCCAAATGTGAATGACTTGCCAGCAGCGAATGGGCCAATGCAAAAGCAGGTGCTCTCTTCAAAAATTGCATTCGAAAGTATTTTTAGAGGTACTACCCAGTTTATCGCCGACCGATTTGTCGCGTTTAATAACTCATCAAGGTGTGAACCAATTTGGATGATTTTGGTATCAAATTAAAGAGCAGACACGTGGCTATTCAATGATATTAATTTTATTTTATTTTATTCAGAATTCATAAATTTGTGCTCAAAAAACCATTTAAAACAACTTTTACTAGGGATTATCGGAATTCGCAATGGTCTTTGGGGCATAATTCTATGAATTTTGAACTAATTTAATTAAATTTAATATCAACTAAAATCATTCAAATTGGTTCACACCTTAATGGGTTATTAAACGGTGACAAATCGGTTGGCAAGAAACTTGCCACAAGACAAAATGGCTGATAATAAATTCACAATATTATGTATTCTTTTTAGAATATGGTATCTGCTGATGGCGCTCCAATTCCTGCGATTTATGCAACGCCCGCATCTACCCAACAATCACTTCCACCACAACAAATTACATTGAATGTTTCCACGGCCATTGGGTAATGCAAAATTTACATTTATTCCTAAAAATCACTGTTTGAGATTTAAACAGTATATTATAATTATCAGTATAATCTTAAAAAAAAATATTGCGAGAATATATATAGTTGGGCCAATTTATAGGAGCAGTTAATGTCGATTTAATATTCTATAAAATTTTTTTACCGGCAAAATTTCTCTTTTCACGAGCAAAAATGCTTTTAATAACATAATAGTTTTTGACTTCTAATAAATCAAAAACCGGTTTTATACCTACAAACCATATACCAATTAGTAAATCTTATCCAGATGCATCGAATTGTATATAAAATGTCAGGTTTTGGCCAAAAAATTTTAAGGAGTTTAAAACCAAAAACTAAAATTGTTCAAACGGTTTAATATTTTTTAATTTTGACCAATTCATGACAAAATATATAGTACTAATTGATGCGTCTAGATGCGAATTTGGTATAAGGTTTGTAGGGTCTAAAACCAGTTTCTGATTAGAGGTTTGCCAGTAAAAAATTATTTTTGCATAAAAAAGAGGAATTTTGCAGGTAAAAAATAGTAACCTTACCAAAAATATAGTGTAGATGTAAATTGTATAAAAATTAAAAGAATGACATTTACAATATTTGAAACAGACAATGTCAGCACAATTTTATCACCGAGACTGATTGTTGCTGTTTGTGTTGCCTTTTGCTATTGGCCTTTTTCACATTCCCAATTGGGCTCATATTTTTACTCTGCATTCCTATGGCAATGCACAAACAATGCGGCAAATGTGGATGTCGGAAGTGAGATGATGACAGAGCATTTCATAAATATTAATGTCAAAGAATATATGGAAAGAACAAATACATTTTTAAAAAAAAATCATAGAATGAATTTATCAATTATCATATTATTAAAATATTTTGATATCATAATTTTTTGGAAAATATTTTTTACAGACAAAATTACTCTTCTTACCAACAAAAATGCTTTTTTTACCAACAAAACAGGTTTTTGGCATCTAACAAATCAGAAACCGGTTTTAGACCCTACAAATCTTATACCATTTTGTAGATCTCATTGAGGCGCATCGAATGGTATATAAAATGTTAGGTTTTGGCCAAAAATCAAAGACTTAAACCGTTTAAATCACAGTTTCCGGTTTTGGTTGAAAATTTATTTATTTTTGACAAAACCATGACATATAATGACATTCGATGCGACTCGATGAGATATATAAATTGTTATATGGTTTGTATGGTCTGTAACCGGTATCTGATTTGTTAGAAGTTCAAAAATTGTTTTATCGTTAAAAATATTTTCCTTTAAAAATTCTATTAATTTCCATTTTTCCTCTTAATGAGGGTGCTCCGACTTTTCCGCCCCGGACTTTTCCGGCCCAAAATCGGACTTTTCCGGCCACAATTCGGACTTTTCCGGCGACAATTCGGATTTTTCCGGCCCATTTTTTAAAAATGAAATTTTTTCGGACTTTTCCGGCTCAAAATCGGTCTTTTCCGGCCCATTTTTTTCAAAATTCTTACCTTTTTTTCTTTTTTTTTTGGAAAATAATTAAGCAAAATATATAATAATAAAAAATGCATGAAATTTAATTTTATCCTAAAAGGCAAATAAGAGTAAAAACATCCAAATCAATCACTTTTACTCATTAATTTGTGGTCCTTAAAGAAGCCTTTTGAGTTGTCAGAAAAAAATTTTTAGTTCCAATTTGCAACCCCTTTTTAATTAATCTAAATTGTAATAGAGTGAGATGCTGTATCCAAACCCCATCAATTCTTTGTTGGTGGTGTTGATTTTATCAATCTTATGCATTTGAACTAAAAAGTTCATTTTTGTATAGAAATTAACATTTTCAAAAAATTAAAAAAAAATAAGAATTTAAAAAAAATGGGAAGGAAATTTGCCCTTTAGGCATTTGATAAAATTGAATTTCATGTATTTTTTTATTGTTATATGTTTTGTTTAATAATTTTCCAAAAAAAAAGAAAAAAAGGTAAGAATTTTGAAAAAAATGGACCCTAAAAGTCCGAATTGTGGCCGGAAAAGTCCGATTTTGGGCCGGAAAAGACCGATTTTGAGCCGGAAAAGTTCGAGCCAGAAAAATTTCATTTAAAAAAAATGGGCCGGAAAAGTCCGAATTGAGGCCGGAAAAGTCCGAATTGTGGCCGGAAAAGTCCGGGGCGGAAAAGTCTGAGCCGGAAAAGTCGGAGCACCCTCATTCATCAATGGGATTTATTCCCCAGGTTATTTCTTTTTTAGAAGACACCAATGATCATATTTTATCTTCATTTTACATTCCTTTTGTTTCCATTCCATTATATTTGATTATCAATTTTTAGAGTATTATGTTCCTGAATGGAAAGAATTTTGAAAAAAAAGGAAGAAAAAAAAGATGATGTGAATCAACGATTAAATAAATAGTTCCGGAAAAAGGTAAATGAAAGGGCACAGGCACACCTTCACTGATGTTTGGAGGAAAATGATGTTTTTGATGCAAATTGTTTTAAAATTTTCAAAAAATTATGTTAGCTACTTTTAGAGGACAATTAGGGCTTTCGAATAGCATAAATTCTTCTCGAATTGGTTGCCTCTTTGTTGAGTTGTGGGCCAAAAATTAATTGAATTTTCCTACTGTTTATAGGTGTACAATAATTATGCCCTTAAGGAATAAGTGGGAGTGGAAGTGAACCTTCGTCTCCTTCCTTTGATTACAGTATTCCTCTTTAGCAAAAGAAATAGGAAAGTGATTAGTATAGGTGAATTTGTCTTGAGGCAATTTTTGAGGGAAACATCCATGAAATAGAAGACATAAATCATAAAAATTCTGTAAATGTTTTTGAAAGTTGTCTACGTGATTTATTTTCAATAAGTTTATTATTAATTTTTATAGTTTTTAGGGGTTAGGGTTAGGTTAGAGGCGTCATGGGATATGCAGGGACTAAGGGCTTGGCCATAATTTTGTTTATGGCCTGGCCATTTTTGTGATAATGAGTTTTTTGGCCGTAACTCTGTGGCCAATGGTCCAATTTAAGTGATCTAAAATGCAGATAAAAGCTTTTTTGTTGGGTTGTTGAGTGGTATATTATACTTTTTGACAGACAATAATTTGGCCTAGTTATGGCCAAAAAACCATTTTTCGCAAAATTAGAGGCTAAAAGACCCCAATTAGAGGCAAGAAAAAACGCACGTAATTTTTAATACTCTCAATAAAATCGAAAAATATTTGAAAAACAAATATTATATTTTGAGATGGAAATGTTGCTCAAAAAAATGAAATTTAAATTAAAAATTCAATGAAATTGTGCAAAATTGTTTCTTCTTCATTTTCTCAGTTCTCATCTCTCTCTCTCTCTGGCAATTTTGTTAAAAGTTTTAAAATTTCTAAAATTTTTAAAAGTGTTAAAATTTTCAAAAATACATATTTTTACCCCAATATTTTGGATTTTTAAGGCAATTTTGGGCAATTCTTCCATTTGCTTGAATTGTTCCTCCCATTCTGCCCTAAGATGCTCTTCGCCTTTTGGGTGTCGAACAAGAAATTGCTGTGGTGTCCATTGGTCTTGATTTGCATTCGGATAAAGGGCGAGAACTTCTCCGGTCCGTTCATTTTCCATCGTAAAAAATGGATAACCGGATCCCCAACTGTGAGGAATTAAGAAATTGACCGGTTGGGTTGAGCCAGCAAATTGCTAAAATTAATAAAATAAATTTTAATAAATAATGATGGAAAATCTTTTCACATTTTTACCCTCTATCCTAATGTTGTTTTCTCGCATTTTATTAAATCAGAAACCGGTTTTAGACCATATAGACCTTATATCAATTGTAGATCTCACATTTCATCGAGACGCATCGAATTTATATAAATGTCAGGTTTTGGCCCAATATTAAAGTGTTTAAAACCAAAAACTGGAAAATATGTTTTAAACGGTTTAAGTCGTTTTTAGTTTCTATTTAAACTAAGAAATATATAAGAAAGGGTGAGTCTCGATGAGATCAACAAATTGATATAAGGTTTGTAAGGTTTAAATCTGCTTTCTGATTTATTATAACTTTTGTGATAAAAATAATAAAAAATGGTGTAAAAATTGCATCTCATAAAAAAAATAATATTATAACCAACCTCTTTGATTTTGTCAATAAGAATGAATCTCGTGTCCTCTGCCCAGAAAAAATCGAGGAATTTAGGCTTTCGATCAGGCCGGCATTTGATCAACCATTTGATGAACACGTCCACATCATTCACTTTATACATTTCAGTGCTGAGTAATTGAACATTTTCAATAATGGCATCAGCATTTGGATGGGAGCGCAAGAAATTGCCGAAATATGAACGCATTTTAACGGCTTTCTTTGCCAACATTTCGAAGAGAGGTAGAACTGGGTTAACATGTTCCGGTGAGTGCCATGGAAGACTGCGAACGAACAATGAAATTCCATTTAATTTTGGCAGAATGCATTCGATGAATTTCATAACTCGGCCATCCAAAAAACTGCATTATAAAAAAGTAGTCTTAATTTATTTAGGAGAGTGGCTTTTAATTGTAAAATATTTTTTACTAAAAAAAGTTTTAGACTTCTAGTAAATCAGAAACCGGTTTTAGACCTAAAAATCTTATACCAATTTATAGATTTCATCTAGCAGCGTCGATTGGCTATGATCTGTCATGGTTTGCTCAAAATTAAAAGGTCTTAAACCTTTTAAACCATTTTTTCATTAAACTTTAATTTTGGATCAAATCTAGACAAAATATATATCATTCGACGCGTCTCGATGAGATCTAAAAATTGGTATAAGGTTTATAGTGTCTATAACCCGGTTTCGGATTTACTAGGAGTCAAAAACTACTTATGGGATGCAAAACGAATATTTTTAGTCTGCAAAAATAGCAACATTTTTTTTGTTAATTTTTAATTTTTTTCATTTATTAAATTCAAAATTCATACCGTATTATGGTATTGTTGAATCCAATGATAAAGCTGGGTGGCGGAATTTGGGCAATTGGCAAATACCCATAGCCCCATCTTTCCAATTTGGCTTCATAAATGCCGGTTTCATCATTGAATTCTCCTCGAAATTCCAGGAAATTCACAATGTGTGGTTTTGGCAAACATAATTGCTTCAATGCTTTGCATGAATAGATCAACGCAGAATTGGCCATATCTTTGCGGCTAATCCACGGCAGAGAATCGAAAAACCAATTCGGCATACTGAATTCTTTTTTTTACCACAATTAAATACATTTCTTATTAAACCGTTTTCCCATCGTTTTTGCTCTTTTTGAATTGGTGGAATTATCTTCCGGCGTTTTTTCCATTTGTTGTGAATTCAGTTTTGAAACAATTGATTGTGTTGTATTGCCCTGCTTATTAAAAAAATTAATGAGTATATTATATTTAATTGAAATTATAATTATAAGTATTTTTATTTTTTTGTTTGCATTTATTTTGAGAAAACATTATTTTGCCGAGACATCAGTTTTTTGAATTTAACTCTTTTTTGCTTGATCTTGACTTTACCATAAACCTTATATCCATTTTATATAGAACTATTCGAGACGCGTCGATTGATGTATATTTATTGGGGTTTAAAGTTTAAATCAAAACCAAAAAGTTATAAACAAAAATATGGTTTAGACGGTTTAATACCTTTTAGTTTTGACCAAATCCGGACAAACATCAATTGGCGCGTCTCGATGAGCTCTATAAAATGGGTTTAAGGTTTTGGGGGTCTAAGATCAAGCACAAAAGTTATAATCAAAAAAGTGATCTCTCGGCAAAATAATGCTTTTTCTCGGCAAAACCATTTAAATCTTTCGGCAACATAATTTGCGCCCATTTATTTTCATTAAATTGTCAAACAAACTTGAAGTTTTTCTGCTTTCATCTCCTCAATTTCTTCGCTCAATTCCATATTTTGCTTTGTTAATTTGGCATTTGGACCTTGAACTTTGTCCAATTTTTCTTTCAAAACATTCATTTCGCTGTCCAATTTCGAATTTTCGTCCGACATTTTTCCACTTCTTTTGTTAAATTTAAATTGTTCAATTATTTGTTTGATTTTTGAGTAACTGTTTTAAATGAATAAAAAGTAAGTTAAATAATTTGAATTTTGCGATTCACAATTATGAATTATCTAAAAATTTTTAAATTTTTCATTATTAAATATAATTTATAACATTGACAATTGACATTTCTTTTTCGAAGCCTAATTCCCTATTACTCGATTGAATTTTATAAATATATAATCACATATTTCTGGTCCCTATAAATGGATTCTAGTCCAGAAAAATGGCAGTTTCGCGAGTATAAAAGTAGGCAAAAGAAAAGCAAAAACAATAACAAAAAAAAAATTAATAATTATTATAATGATTCATAAAAAGGTTGAAAAAGCTCATGTTGAAGTGCCGGAATGTCGAGGAATGGAGGATTTGAGCAATTTATATGAGCAAAGTATATTCACGGATTGCAAAATCATTTCGGAAGACAATAAAGAATATAAGGTTCAAGAGAGTATAATTAATAAATAAACTTATTTATTTAAGGCTCACAAGTGCATTTTGAGTTGTCGATCACCGGTTTTTGGTGCCATGTTTGAGCATGAAATGCTCGAGCGAAACAGTAATACTATCGAAATTGTTGACATTAAGGGTGCTGTGATCGATAAAATGCTTCGATTCATGTATGGTTTCATCAAATTTCATCAATTTTTTAAAATATTGATTTTTAGATATAGCGGAAAAGAACCGAATTTGGAGGTGGGAATGGCTGCTGATTTACTGATTGCTGCTGAAAAATATGAGCTCAATCGTTTGAAGGTAAAAATTTTTATTGATATTTTAAATTATGATTTTATTTTAAGCTCATTTGTGAACGCAAATTGATTAATTCATTGGAGAGTGGAAATGCCTGTGAATTGTTGTTATTGGCAAATCTCCATTTGGCCGAAAATCTTAAGGTTCAGGCAACCAATTTTATCAAAATGCATATGAATGAGGTTGAAAAATATAGTAGTAATAATAAAATATTTTGTACATTTAAAGATATTGGAAACGGATGGATGGAAATTACTATTTGCCGATGAACAGGTGATGGGACAAGTCTTGAAGGCCATGGCCAAGTGAAATTAAATTCGGCGCAAGATTAATATTTGCCGATTGATTAAAGATTAAATTAATTTCATCTCAAATTATTTTTTTCCCTTTACTAATAAGTAAATTATCAGACGATTTCATATTTTGCATAAATTTTCACTTGAAAATTGTAAATTTTTTATCATCATTTCAATTAGCGATGAAATGAATCGCTTTTTAATACTTTGAAATTATAAATTTTTAATTTTTGAATTGCTAAGTTAAGCCGTGACCGCTTAAATGAATTAAATATTGGACGACATGAATAATGCAGAAGAGAATGACCAATATGAAAATGCGGATGAAGAAGAAAGGTTTACTAAAATTAAATATCATTAAATATTGTAAATTCAATGTAAAGTTTGTATGTTCCAAATTGGCTAATTGAAGTGATGGAATCAATCACACGAGAGGAAATGATCAGCAGAGGAATTTGTACCACAAGTCGATTATTCCACCAATTATGCTATCCAAAATTGCACGGAAAAGTGGAACCACACCGGATTGGACATGTGCAAATTTCATGGGGCCTACGGACTAGACTATTACCCCATGATATGTCGGAAATTCCGCATGCTATAATAAGGATGCAGAAGCGGAGAACAAATTTGTTGGAATTAGTCTCAATTCCCCGGCAGCTGGTGGCACCACCTCATTATATTACAGGCTTTGAGCGCATCAATATATGGTCATCATTTTCGGGAATTAATAAAAATGGGAAAAACTATAAATTTGTTGGCATTTTCTTTGGGTAAGACCCAACTTGTCGCGGCCAACTTGTCGCCGTTTATAATAGCACATTTAGGACTAGACCAAATATTATGATTTTGGTATCAAATTAAAGAGCAGACTCTAGGCTATTCAATGATACTAATTACATTTTAATTGGTTAAAAAATGATAAAGTTGTGCTCAAAAACCATTTAAAACTACTTTTAATAGGGATTATCGGAATTGTCAGTGGTTTTTCGTACATAATTTCATCAATTCTGAACCAATCCAAATAAAAAATTTTATTGGATAGCTAAGCTTCTGCTCTTTAATTTGATACCAAAATCATAAAATTTGGTTTAGTCCTTAATGAGCTGTTATAAACGGCGACAAATTGGGTCAACGAACTGCTCCCCAAAAATTGCAAACTTATAGAATTTTTTAAATTTTTATATTTCTAGTTTTTTGGATGAGCAAATTTTGGAATTTTTTATGAGAATTATTGCACCATTGCTCAAAAATTGTACAATCAAATGCGAAATGTTTATGGGAGGCTGGAAAGTGGATGAAAAAAGAACCCAGCAATTGCACCAATTATTTATGACATTGATGCATGATGGAAAAATATCAATGCTTTCCTTTGCTGAAAACAGATTTTATTACTTTCAACGACTTTTTCCGGAAATAATTGACCAAGTGGAGGGCCTTTCCATTGAAGAACGAAACATTGATTTTGAATTTTTGCTAAATTGGTTGATGAAAAAACGAAATAATGGAGGACAAAAAGTGTTAAGCCTGGGTTCGAATGGAATGGGAACAGCTATTTTGGATCGAATTAAAAAAGTTAGATGAATTTCAATATAGGGAAATGTTTAAAATTGCGAAAAAAAAAAATATTGAAATTGAGTGAAGTTTTTAACGGCTTAGTGATTTGCCCAAAATTCACAAACCATATACCATTGGATAGAGCTCGTCAAGACTCATCGAATGATATATAATTTGCCAGGTTTAATTGGTTTTGAACCAAAACCCATAAAACGGTTTAAGTGGTTTAAAACCCTTAATTTTTGATCAAACCATGACAAAATATATACCAATCGACGCGACTTGAAGAGATCTATCGATTGGTTATAAAGTTTGGGAGTCTAGGACAAACTATTAAAACCGTTATAAACTTAATTTTCAATGTTTTTTCGCAGAATTAAATACCAGCCATTTTCATAATATTTAATTAAAATAATCTTAGGATTTTTCTACGTCAACTTCCACTGTGAATTTTTTAATCTGGCAGCAAAGATTTGAACACGATAAATTCAAAATAGAAAATGGAATTGGAGAGATTTTGGAATTGTATGCAAATTCGAAAGGCCAATGTTTTCTTGCTCGATTTCCCAAAGGAGAAGATCATTGGAAAGAAGTTGGAGAGAAGAAATTATGGCCAAATAATGATGAAGAACAACTGACAAATATAAATGTGGACATAGATGTGAGAAATTTAAAGTAATTAATAAGAAAAATTGAAAATGGGCTTGTTATTTATTTTTGAAAAAGAGTGAACAAATTGTTTGGGAAACAGGCGGAATTAAATGTTTGGAAAACAGGCGGAATTAAATGTTGGGAAACAGGCGGAATTAAATGTTTGGGAAATAGGCGGAATTAAATGTTGGGAAACAGGCGGAATTAAATGTTGGGAAACAGCGGAATTAAATGTTTGGGAAACAGGCGGAATTAAATGTTGGGAAACAGGCGGAATTAAATGTTTGGGAAATAGGCGGAATTAAATGTTGGGAAACAGGCGGAATTAAATGTTTGGGAAACAGGCGGAATTAAATGTTGGGAAACAGGCGGAATTAAATGTTGGGAAACAGGCGGAATTAAATGTTTGGGAAACAGGCGGAATTAAATGTTGGGAAACAGGCGGAATTAAATGTTTGGAAAACAGGCGGAATTAAATGTTTGGGAAACAGGCGGAATTAAATGTTGGGAAACAGGCGGAATTAAATGTTTGGGAAATAGGCGGAATTAAATGTTGGGAAACAGGCGGAATTAAATGTTTGGCAAACAGGCGGAATTAAATGTTTGGGAAACAGGTGGAATTAAATGTTTGGAAAACAGGCGGAATTAAATGTTGGGAAACAGGCGGAATTAAATGTTTGGGAAACAGGCGGAATTAAATGTTTGGGAAACAGGCGGAATTAAATGTTTGGGAAACAGGCGGAATTAAATGTTTGGGAAACAGGCGGAATTAAATGTTTGGGAAACAGGTGGAATTAAATGTCCAGGAAAAAATTAAATCAAAATCAAATTTAGTCGGCATATTTTATTTAACAAATTATTAACACCGTAAAAAATATTTTTTTAGATAAAATCGGATACTCCATACATAGATTCAATTTGGGAATTTGTTCAACAGGAAATTCGAAAAATTCTCGAACACGAAAATCCATACCTATATCTGGCTTCATATGAACAAACCTATCGATACGTATACACAATGGTATGTTCTATTCTTTAATCTTTATCGCCAATATTATTACCTGCGTTGATTTTGTCCAATAAGCAATAACTCAAAGCAAGGCAATAAACAATCTAAAAGATCAATAAACCTTTAAAGTCCAGTTGCCTCTATAATTTACATTTTTAATTGTATTAAAAAATCATAAAACATACTTTTATGTTTTTTTCTTTGTCTCAATAAAATTAAAAAATAAATTTTATAGAGAAATTTATTTTCTGAATGGAATTTAATTTTCCAAAATTGGTTATTGCCTTGTTGAGCTATGAATCAAAAAACAAATACTAATAAATATAAATATTGACCTCTCTGTATATTATTTTTAATATTTATTTAATTTAGGCATTGTATAATTATGGTCAAAAACTTTACAATGGATTAAACGAAATAGTCAGAGAACATCTTCAAATGAGGGTAAAAATTGTTGATTATCAAAAAAAAATGATTAAATAATAGGTTCGAGTAATGTTGACAGATTATAAAGAACAATTTACTGAAAATTTGAACAATATCTGGAATGAATACACCCTCAAAATGGCAAGCCTTAAAAATTAAATAAAATAAAAATCGAACGAAAATAATAGCATTGTTACAGAAATTATGGGAAATTGGTAAATTCCGGAATTTATCAGAGGCAGCTGAGTCGGTAAATTTTGGAAATCTCGGCTTCTAGGCATCGTACAGACTCGAGAGTAGGCTCATTCAACTCGGCATGATCGAATTAATTTATGAAATTTCAATTTCAGACATCCCTAGCTCTAACCCTAATCCTAGAACCTTGCCTGCCCTACCTTAACCCTAGCCCCGAAATTGGTTTGAAATTTCATATAGTAAATCGACAGAGCCGAGTCGAATGAGCCTACTCTCGAGGCTCTACGATGCCTAGAAGCCGAAATTTTCAAAATTTACCAGCCCAATTTCTGGTAAATTCCGGAAATTACCATTTTCCCATATTTACCGTAACATAGACATTTCAACAAAACAAAGAAAAAATTTACTATATACGACAATAAATTCATTAAAATTACATATTTTTCTGAAAAAGAACAAATTATATAAATATTTTAGAATTTGATACGCGATATTTGCATGTATTTGGATCGAACATATGTCCAAGATAAGGGTGTAATGACACTTCAACAACTCGGATTGCACATTTTCAAAACGGAAATTGTCGATTATCCTCCAATCAATCAACATTTGAAGGAAATATTTGGAAATTTAAAAGGAAAAATTGATGATTCATTATTTGATTTTCTGTCAAAACATATTTAAAATAGTTCAAAAACATTTTTTTTATTTCATGGATCTATTTCTTTATCGGACATTACAAGTAAATTTGCTTATTCACAAATTAAAATCATTGTCCATTGAGAAAATAAATTTGCCCAACGGTAAAAATTAATTTTAAAAAAGTGCGTGCCACATTCAACCGAAGGCAAATTTGAATTGTGTAAGGATTTTTAATTTTTTGGGGGGAATTTAAGGAACATTTTTTTAGCACTGGAATATTGGGGGAAAAAAGGTGGGGAATGATTGCCTCAATTAATTTGAAAATCTATGCCCTGCCCAGGGGCCATTTCATTTTTAGGTTGACTTTGAAATTTTAAAAAATCTGCAGTGGGGATAACAGAAATAAATTGGGAGCCGTGGGTTACGAATTCTAGCAAATCTGAAAAAGAATTTGACCATTTATTTCCCTTAACTACATATTTGTCCTATTTTTTGTTTAGTAATATTAATATTCGATTTTATAAAAATGTTTTTATTCTTTTATTGAAAAAAGGCAACAACAAAATAAAGTGAAAAATAATATAATGGCTCAAGGCCCAAATTTTCCAAAAAATCTAAACAATAAAATAGTCTATAAGTAGGCAAGATAAAAATGAAAAACAAAACAAATAAAAATTAATGTCCTTTTTTGATCGTTTAAAAATATTGCTACATTCTTTCCAAGCAAATGGCTTTTTCCTGTCTGCCTCCTTCATGTTAAGAGCCGGAATGATTTCGAGCATGACGAAAATGAATATGTTGTCCCATTGTGTTCCTTTTGAGCATGTCTTCGCAATTCCGTCGAACTTATGAATGATTTGCCACATTCCAAGCACAAATACGGCTTCTCCCCAGTATGTTTCCGTTTATGGTCATTCAATTGGCCCGAACATCTATAATTAAAAAAAATGAATAGAATATAAAAGTATTTGTTGCAAATTAATTCAATCCTTACGAATTGGGGTCGTAAAAAATTTTTTGAAAATTGCCTTCTCTGTACTGTTTGTTTTCGGTGGTTTTGCCTACTATACCCTTGAGCATGAATCTGGCGTGCATTTTGTATATTTTATTTCTTAGATATGAATATTCTCTATTAATTGAAAAAGATCTCTAATTCACGGTAAAAATTCAAAAATATTATTTTTGAATGTTTGATAAAACATTTACTTTGTAAATGTTGGTATCACATTAACAAGATTCCTATTTCCTAGTATCACAAAAATGGATGGTGGATTCATGCTCAGTCAGCAGTCCACACCACAATATTTAAACCGACCATAAAAACAGTTAAAACATCAAAACAAAAGAATTGAGTGAATTCCTGTATTCCTAATTATTATTTGTTAGCAACTTATCAGTTTCCACAAGTGTCAATTTAAAAATATGTTTTTCTAAGAAAAATTTTAGGATGCTAAACATGAATAAACCTTATTATTTAACTCATATTTGGCTATTTTGATAAGGCAATGTCAATATTTAAAAATATGACCTATCCCCCCTACCTATCCTTGTTAAATGTTGACATTGGATTACCAAAAATGACAAAAAATTGGACAAAAATAAAGGTCAAATTCATGCTAAACATTTCTTTATAAAATTTTGAAAATTTCAAATTTTTGCTAATAAAAACTGCATAATTTCCGGAATTTATTATTTAAATTGATGTGAAGAAATGACCTGAACGCTTGCCCACATTCCTCGCAAACATATGGCCTTTCGCCCGTGTGAGTGCGCATATGACCAACCAATACACCGGATTGCCTGAACGATTTGCCGCACACATCACATTTGTATGGCTTCTCTCCACTGTGGATTAATGCATGCTTTTTCAATGTGGTCGAATTTTTGAAAGATTTGCCACATTCTGCGCACACATAAGGCCTTTCGCCGGTATGAATTCGTTTATGGAGAACCAAATGGTAGGATTGGTTGAATGATTTGCCACATTCATCACATCGATGGGGCTTTTCTCCGGCATGGATTAGCTCATGTGATCTCAATGTTCTTGAAGAGGCAAATGATTGGCCGCATTCCTCGCAAATGTATGGTCTTTCGCCGGTGTGAGTGCGTTTATGGTTGCTCAATTCACCGGACCGCTTGAATGATCGGCCACACACATCGCAAACATATGGTCTTTCCCCAGTATGTGTACGCCAATGGATTCGCATATCACGCAACTTTTTCGTCTGTTGTTCGCATCCTGGCCAATTGCATTTAAACTGTGAAAATTTTTTGTAATTTTAATTAAAAATGGATCACAAATTTACATACCAAGCTTCCAATTTTTATGGGCGCACATTCGATTTGTCCGTCGATGTCGTCGTTTTCCATATTTTCGCTAAATTAAAAACTTGTTTATTCATTTTTCTCAATGTAATTAATTATTTAAATGATTTTTAGCTTAAATTTTAAAACAAATCTATATAATTTTATAATATTATGCTGGGATAAGTTGATTAGAGAAAGAATTAGTGGATTTTATTAGATTTTAGAGAAAAAACTGATAAAATTTTAGTGCGAAAAATGGGTAGTTGTAATAAAAATAAAATCCCATTTTGTAAAAATTTTTTACCTTATTCCATTCTCTTCTTCGTCATCCTTCAAATCCATCTCAATAGAAGGTGAACCGCTCTCTTCTTCTTCCTCTTCGTCATCCCATTCAATTTTTTCCAATGCCTCAACTTCATTTGGTTCATTGCTATCTTCTCCATCATTCAAATTCAAGGCCAATGATGTTGTTGGCATTTGAAAATATTCTCCTAGTTCGGCATTTTCCATCGCATTGAAATTATTGTCCAAATTCTGCAAGGGGTTTATATTCTATATTTTTTTATGTTGTTTTTTAGTTTTCCCAAACATTTGTTTTGATTTCCCAAACATTTGTTTTTGTTTTCCCAAACATTTGTTTTTGTTTTCCCAAACATTTGTTTTTGTTTTCCCAAACATTTTGTTTTGTTTTCCCAAATATTTTGTTTTGTTTTCCTAAACATTTTGTTTTTGTTTTCCCAAACATTTGTTTTTGTTTTCCCAAACATTTTATTTTGTTTTCCCAAACATTTGTTTTAGTTTTCCCAAACATTTGTTTTGATTTCCCAAACATTTGTTTTTGTTTTCCAAACATTTGTTTTTGTTTTCCCAAACATTTGTTTTTGTTTTCCCAAACATTTTGTTTTTGTTTTCCCAAACATTTTGTTTTGTTTCTCAAATATTTTGTTTTGTTTTCCTAAACATTTTGTTTTTGTTTTCCCAAACATATGTTTTTGTTTCCCAAACATTTTATTTTGTTTTCCCAAACATTTGTTTTTATTTTCCCAAACATTTTATTTTGTTTTCCCAAACATTTTATTTTGTTTTCCCAAACATTTGTTTTAGTTTTCCCAAACATTTTATTTTGTTTTCCCAAACATTTGTTTTAGTTTTCCCAAACATTTGTTTTGATTTCCCAAACATTTGTTTTTGTTTACCCAAACATTTGTTTTTGTTTTCCCAAACATTTGTTTTTGTTTTCCCAAACATTTGTTTTTGTTTTCCCAAACATTTGTTTTTATTTTCCCAAACATTTTATTTTGTTTTCCCAAACATTTGTTTTAGTTTTCCCAAACATTTGTTTTGATTTCCCAAACATTTGTTTTTGTTTTCCCAAACATTTGTTTTTGTTTTCCCAAACATTTGTTTTTGTTTTCCCAAACATTTGTTTTTGTTTTCCCAACATTTGTTTTTGTTTTCCCAAACATTTTATTTTGTTTTCCCAAACATTTGTTTTAGTTTTCCCAAACATTTGTTTTGATTTCCCAAACATTTGTTAGTTTCCCAAACATTTGTTTTTGTTTTCCCAAACATTTGTTTTTGTTTTCCCAAACATTTGTTTTTGTTTTCCCAAACATTTTATTTTGTTTTCCTAAACATTTGTTTTAGTTTTCCCAAACATTTGTTTTTGTTTTCCAAACATTTGTTTTTGTTTACCCAAACATTTGTTTTTGTTTTCCCAAACATTTGTTTTTGTTTTCCCAAACATTTGTTTTTGTTTTCCCAAACATTTGTTTTTGTTTTCCCAAACATTTGTTTTTATTTTCCCAAACATTTTATTTTGTTTTCCCAAACATTTGTTTTAGTTTTCCCAAACATTTGTTTTAGTTTTCCCAAACATTTGTTTTGATTTCCCAAACATTTGTTTTTGTTTTGCCAAACATTTGTTTTTGTTTTCCCAAACATTTGTTTTTGTTTTCCCAAACATTTGTTTTTGTTTTCCCAAACATTTTGTTTTTGTTTTCCCAAACATTTTGTTTTGTTTCTCAAATATTTTGTTTTGTTTTCCTAAACATTTTGTTTTTGTTTTCCCAAACATATGTTTTTGTTTCCCAAACATTTTATTTTGTTTTCCCAAACATTTGTTTTTATTTTCCCAAACATTTTATTTTGTTTTCCCAAACATTTGTTTTAGTTTTCCCAAACATTTGTTTTAGTTTTCCCAAACATTTTATTTTGTTTTCCCAAACATTTGTTTTAGTTTTCCCAAACATTTGTTTTGATTTCCCAAACATTTGTTTTTGTTTACCCAAACATTTGTTTTTGTTTTCCCAAACATTTGTTTTTGTTTTCCCAAACATTTTGTTTTGTTTTCCCAAATATTTTGTTTTGTTTTCCTAAACATTTTGTTTTTGTTTTCCCTAACATTTGTTTTTGTTTTCCCAAACATTTGTTTTGATTTCCCAAACATTTGTTTTTGTTTTCCCAAACATTTGTTTTTGTTTTCCCAAACATTTGTTTTTGTTTTCCCAAACATTTTGTTTTTGTTTTCCCAAACATTTTGTTTTGTTTCTCAAATATTTTGTTTTGTTTTCCTAAACATTTTGTTTTTGTTTTCCCAAACATATGTTTTTGTTTCCCAAACATTTTATTTTGTTTTCCCAAACATTTGTTTTTATTTTCCCAAACATTTTATTTTGTTTTCCCAAACATTTTATTTTGTTTTCCCAAACATTTGTTTTAGTTTTCCCAAACATTTTATTTTGTTTTCCCAAACATTTGTTTTAGTTTTCCCAAACATTTGTTTTGATTTCCCAAACATTTGTTTTTGTTTACCCAAACATTTGTTTTTGTTTTCCCAAACATTTGTTTTTGTTTTCCCAAACATTTGTTTTTGTTTTCCCAAACATTTGTTTTTATTTTCCCAAACATTTTATTTTGTTTTCCCAAACATTTGTTTTAGTTTTCCCAAACATTTGTTTTGATTTCCCAAACATTTGTTTTTGTTTTCCCAAACATTTGTTTTTGTTTTCCCAAACATTTGTTTTTGTTTTCCCAAACATTTGTTTTTGTTTTCCCAACATTTGTTTTTGTTTTCCCAAACATTTTATTTTGTTTTCCCAAACATTTGTTTTAGTTTTCCCAAACATTTGTTTTGATTTCCCAAACATTTGTTAGTTTCCCAAACATTTGTTTTTGTTTTCCCAAACATTTGTTTTTGTTTTCCCAAACATTTGTTTTTGTTTTCCCAAACATTTTATTTTGTTTTCCTAAACATTTGTTTTAGTTTTCCCAAACATTTGTTTTTGTTTTCCAAACATTTGTTTTTGTTTACCCAAACATTTGTTTTTGTTTTCCCAAACATTTGTTTTTGTTTTCCCAAACATTTGTTTTTGTTTTCCCAAACATTTGTTTTTGTTTTCCCAAACATTTGTTTTTATTTTCCCAAACATTTTATTTTGTTTTCCCAAACATTTGTTTTAGTTTTCCCAAACATTTGTTTTAGTTTTCCCAAACATTTGTTTTGATTTCCCAAACATTTGTTTTTGTTTTGCCAAACATTTGTTTTTGTTTTCCCAAACATTTGTTTTTGTTTTCCCAAACATTTGTTTTTGTTTTCCCAAACATTTTGTTTTTGTTTTCCCAAACATTTTGTTTTGTTTCTCAAATATTTTGTTTTGTTTTCCTAAACATTTTGTTTTTGTTTTCCCAAACATATGTTTTTGTTTCCCAAACATTTTATTTTGTTTTCCCAAACATTTGTTTTTATTTTCCCAAACATTTTATTTTGTTTTCCCAAACATTTGTTTTAGTTTTCCCAAACATTTGTTTTAGTTTTCCCAAACATTTTATTTTGTTTTCCCAAACATTTGTTTTAGTTTTCCCAAACATTTGTTTTGATTTCCCAAACATTTGTTTTTGTTTACCCAAACATTTGTTTTTGTTTTCCCAAACATTTGTTTTTGTTTTCCCAAACATTTTGTTTTGTTTTCCCAAATATTTTGTTTTGTTTTCCTAAACATTTTGTTTTTGTTTTCCCTAACATTTGTTTTTGTTTTCCCAAACATTTGTTTTGATTTCCCAAACATTTGTTTTTGTTTTCCCAAACATTTGTTTTTGTTTTCCCAAACATTTGTTTTTGTTTTCCCAAACATTTTGTTTTTGTTTTCCCAAACATTTTGTTTTGTTTCTCAAATATTTTGTTTTGTTTTCCTAAACATTTTGTTTTTGTTTTCCCAAACATTTGTTTTTGTTTTCCCAAACATTTTATTTTGTTTTCCCAAACATTTGTTTTAGTTTTCCCAAACATTTGTTTTGATTTCCCAAACATTTGTTTTTGTTTTCCCAAACATTTGTTTTTGTTTTCCCAAACATTTGTTTTTGTTTTCCCAAACATTTGTTTTTGTTTTCCCAAACATTTTGTTTTGTTTTCCCAAACATTTTGTTTTGTTTTCCCAAACATTTTGTTTTTGTTTTCCCAAAAATTTTGTTTTTGTTTTCCCAAACATTTGTTTTTGTTTTCCCAAACATTTGTTTTTGTTTTCTCAAACATTTGTTTTTGTTTTACCAAACATTTGTTTTTGTTTTACCAAACATTTGTTTTTGTTTTACCAAACATTTGTTTTTGTTTTCCCAAACATTTTGTGTATTAAAAGTAATTATTTCATTCATAACTTAAAATTTCTCGAAAAGTCCTTTCTTGTCAATAGTGCCCTTAATTTTAATATATTACCTTCAGCAGGGGATCTCCTGTATGAATCCGCATATGATTTTTCAATGTCTTTGACTGTTTAAACAATTGGCCACATTTCTCACAAATGTATGGCCTTTCATCAGTATGAGTGAGTTTATGTGCAACCAATCCATTGGACTGTCTGAATGATTTGCCGCAAACATCACATTGGTAGGGTTTCTCGCCAGTGTGAATAAGTGCATGTCTTTTCAAAGCCCCCGATTGTTTGAATGATTGACCGCATTCCGCACAAACAAATGGCCTTTCCCCGGTATGTACACGCCAATGCATTCGCATATTACACAAATCTTTCCTCTGTTGTTCGCATCCTGGCCAATTGCATTTTAACTGTACAAATTTATGTATTAATTGAAGAGGATTCACAAATTATTCATTACAATGTTTCCAATTTTTATTGGCATAAATTTGATTTGTCCGTCCAAGTCGTCGTTTTCCACATTTTTACTAAATTAAAATATTTTTTATTTATTTTTCTAAATTATAGCTCGATTTTGAGCAATTTTCAACTCTAAACAAATTTTATATAAATTTTTTTAGGACATGACTGGGATGAGTTGATTAAGTAAGGCTTAATGAATTTGATAGAAAGTTATGAGACCAAAAAAGTGGTAAAATAGGCCTAAAATAATTGCTGAGATATTGACTAATGTACAAAATTTGAGTGCCAAAAATTTGAGTAGCGGTAATTAAAATGAAATCCCATTTTGTTGGATAAATTCCAATTCGTCTACCTTGTTCCATTCTCTTCTTGGCCATTCTCCAAATCCATATCCATTTCCATCTCGATAGATGGAGAACCGCTCTCTTCTTTTTCATCATCCCATTCAATTTTTGCTAATCCCTCAACTTCATTTTGTTCATTGGCCTCTTCTTTGTCTTTTTCATTATTCAAGTTCAAAGCTGATGATGATGTTGTTTGCATTTGAAAGGAATTTACAACACTTTTGTCATTTTCCAATTCCCGTTTGATAATGATGTTGGTGACATTTTGCATCGCATTGAAATTATTGTTCAAATTCTACAAAGGGTTTTTTCCGAATAAGTTCCCAATTGTTTTCCCAGTTGTTTGTTGTTTTCCCAAACATTTTATTTTGTTTTCCCAAACATTTTGTTTTGTTTTCCAAAACATTTTGTTTGTTTCCAAAACATTTTGTTTTGTTTTTCCCAAACATTTTGTTTTGTTTTCCCAAACATTTTGTTTTGTTTTCCCAAACATTTGTTTTGTTTTTCCCAAACATTTTGTTTTGTTTTTCCCAAACATTTTGTTTTGTTTTTCCCAAACATTTTGTTTTGTTTTTCCCAAACATTTTGTTTTGTTTTTCCCAAACATTTTGTTTGTTTCCAAAACATTTTGTTTTGTTTTTCCCAAACATTTTGTTTTGTTTTCCCAAACATTTTGTTTTGTTTTCCCAAACATTTGTTTTGTTTTTCCCAAACATTTTGTTTTGTTTTTCCCAAACATTTTGTTTGTTTTTCCCAAACATTTTGTTTTTCTTTCCCAAACTTTTTGTTTGTTTTGTTTTCCCAAATATTTTGTGTCTGGATTTGGATATAAATGTATTGGGTTGACCCTAATTTTTAATTAAACATTACGTTCAGTGAATCTCTCGTATGAATCCGCATATGCTTTTTCAATGTCTTTGACTGTTTGAAGGATTGGCCACATTGCTCACATACATATGGTCTTTCCCCAGTATGAATCCGTTTATGGTCAGTCAATGATTTGGAATTGCTGAATGATTTTCCACATTCCGTGCAAACAAATGGCCTTTCTCCCGTGTGAGTGCGTTTATGTACGACCAAATTGCTGGATTGCCTGAATGATTTGCCGCAAACGTTGCATCGAAAGGGCTTCTCCCCTTTATGAATAAGTTGGTGTGTTTTCAATGTTCTCGAATAGGCAAATTTTTGGCCACATTCATCGCATTGGTATGGTTTCTCGCCACTATGGGTTTGAGCATGAGTTTTGAAATTGGCCGGATGGGCAAAAGATTGGCCACACTGCTCGCATACATATGGTCTTTCTCCGGTATGGATTGGCCAATGCACTTGCACATTGTACAACCTTTTCGACTGATATTCGCATCCTGGCCAATTGCATTTTAGCTGTGCATAAATTTATTATAATTTTAAAATAATCATAAATTTTGCACATACCATGTCTCCAATTTTTATGGGAGCACATTTGATTTGTCCTTCATTGTTGCCATTTTCCATATTTTCACTAAAATATAAATATTTTTTATTAATTTATCTCAATTATATTATTATTTCTCTTTCGCTCGAATTTTGAGCATTTTTTATTATTTATATGATTATTAGCTTAAATTTTGATAAATTTTATAATTTTGTAAGGACATGACTAGGATGAGTTAATTAGAGAATTAATTCAATGTGGAGTGGATTAAAAAGATACGAGACCAAAAAAGTCAAAATATGCAGAAAAAATACCGAGATTTTACCAATGCGCAAAATTCGTGCGCGAAAATTTTGAGTAACCGTAAATAAAATCCCAATTTTTGAAGGAATTTCTAAATATCAATAAAATTTATTAACCTTGTTCCATTCCGGTCTTCTCCGTTCTCCAAATCCATCTCGACAGAAGGAGAACCGCTTTCTTCCTCATCCTCTTCATCATCCAATTCAAATTTTACTAATCCTTTGGCATCAACAACAAATTCATGCAATCCATTAAGTTGGTCGCCCTTTTGTTCTTCATTATTCAAATTCAAGGATGATGATGTTGTTTGTGTTTGAAATTGAGAATTTACTTCCATTTCAGTATTTTCAAATTCTCTTTTGATAATTATGTTGGAATTTTCCATCGAATCATTGACCAAATTCTGCAAAATTTTATTTATTTTTAAAATATTTTGTGTTTTTTCAATTATAAAAAATTTAATTTTTGATGGAATTAATTAATTTAGAAGGAATTTGGGTTAAATAAAACTGGCTGATGAAAAATGAAATTCATTTTTACTGTTTTCAATTTTTTTTTCAAATTTGACTACTATCTCTGTTAGTATTCCAAAAATACAATAAAACTAAAATAATATTTGGCATATTAGCGATGTAATAATTGAAATTTATAAAAATATAATTGTGGGAACCTGCTGCCTTTGTTGACCAAATTCACCCATCATCATTGTTTCGACAAATTTATTTTGTGCCCTCTCAATTAGCAAATCATCAAAATTGTTGCTGCGCTGCTAAAAATCAATTAAATTTGATTTATTTCCACAAAAAAACCGGATTTTGTACTCGATGATTTTGTCCCTTCAATTCTTCGTTCAGTGAGGCATTTTGCTGTTTGTATTTTTGATCATTTTTTGTAACCTTTTCCTCCTTCAATTTTGAATTATCTTTGCGCACTTCTGCCATTTCCTTCTGCAATCCGGCATAATTCTGCTGCAATTCCCTATATTTTTCGCTCATTTTCGAGAAGTTATTGATAATATTTTGATGACCTGATGGTTCATATTTGACTTCCATTCCTTAAAATTAATTTTAAAAAACGAAACAATCCAATATTACTAAATCTAATTAAATTAAGGCAAATTTTTAGGTTTAGGTTCTTGTGAATTTAGGTCAATCGATTTCTCTTAACCCAATATTAGGTAAATTATTAAAGCAATTAGAGCTCGAATTGGACTGGGAATAATGGATAGGAATGGGATGAAGGATGATAGGTGTGGAGGAGGAATGATGGAGGGCAACACAAATCATACTGTCAATCAAAGTGCCCAGCACAGGCTCAACAGATAATCCTCACAATCACAATTCCCATTTGTGAAGCAAATGAAGGACTCATTTAACTCAACCTAAAATCTCTAAGCTCTACACTAAAATCCACACAGGACGAAAATATTTTTTTTTAAAACATTAGTAGTTTTATTAGGAATTCGGGTATATGGGAAAAGAATGAAAAGTAAAACATTTTTTAATAAATTTTTCACTAAAGTGAATTTAGATGCATTTGAATTTTGAGGATGAAAATACAAAATGAAAAGATCAATTTTTTGCATAATTTTTATTCAAATTCGAACCATCAAAACTTACTTAATAATAAAATTGATTTTAAATCAAAAATAATTTATAATTATAAGTAAATTTTCTAAAGAAATCAATTAATAAATTAATTTTAAGCACTACCCAACAATGTTGAGCAATGCAATTCCAAAATTTATTCCAAACCACTCTGTGAAGAGGGTAGGAAGCACCAAGTACCTCAAACTTGGGTAATTAAACCGAAGAAGGAAGGGAAAAGAGAGAATTTGATGGATGAAAGGGGGCAAATTGCAGATGCGTTGGAAGGGCATAAAAAAGCCCCAATTTCCGCACTCTACCCAACCAAATAAACAGCCAAATGCTACACACATCACAGCACACTGCCTCGATATTCCCTTTTTCCCCTTTCTGTGAATTTCTCTTAGTAATATTTCTCATTTCCTCTTTGCTCTTCCTCAAGCATTACATTTTACAAGCAAAAAAGCTTTCCCTTTCAAAGTGAATTGGACATTCTCTAACTAATTTGATCTGCTGCTGATTTTCTCATTTTCAAGTAGAAATATCTTTAATTTATAGTTTATACTAATTATAAAAATGGCAAGTTTCACTCGAATAATCTACTGAATCATTTTACGAAAAAATGAATTAATAGACGAATAATTTTATAAAAAAATTATTAAAATTCTTAACTTATCGAAACCTGTTTCCATTTACTAATATAATAAAGTATATAAAATAAAAATGATTTTATATCAAAAATAATTTTTATCTTTAAAAAATCCAATCAATAAAAATAGTCAATTGGCAGGAATTGAAAATGAAATAATAATAATCAAAATTAATATGCCTTTGCTTCATTAGTGTCATAATGTTCTCATTCTCATCCAATTATTTCTCTAGCAAAGAAAAGGAATATCGAATGGGAAGAAACATTGTTAGACAAATTCTCAGGAAGAGATAAGAAGGAAATATGGAGGCAGTGTGCTGTGATGTTCTTGGTCGGGAAGAGTGCGGAAATTGGGGCCTTTTTGTGCCCTTCCAACGCATCTGCAATTTGCCCCCATTCATCCATCAAATTCCCTCTTTTCCCTTTTATTTTCGGTTTTAACCCAGTACTACAAGGTACTTGGCGTTTCCTGACCAGGGAAACCTGTGTCCATGGACAAAAAACTACTTTTTAGAGCTGCCTCTGGGGATATCCGGAGGCTTAAAAGACGCGGAATTGTGATTGGGGATGGTTGCATTAATTTGAGAGGGAAAATACATTTTTTTCAAACTAAAACTATGTAAGGAATAAAGATAAATAAAAAATATTAATTAATAAAATTTGATTTATTTTATATTATTGTTTTAGATTTTTTATATAATAAGTAACGAAAAACGTACTATTAAAATGAAGTTAAAAAAAATTTAATTACATAGAGATGGTAATTAAATTTTCCAATCTTTTATTTTTTGAATCGCTAAACAATCATTAATTAACTTAAGGAATAAAAATAAACCTCCAATATTAAACAAATTTTAAGCATCACCCAACAATGTTGGGCAGTGCAATTCCAAAATTTATTCCAAACCACTCAGTGAAGAGGGTAGGAAAGACTAAGTACCTCAAACTTGGGTAATTAAACCGAATATAAAAGGGAAAAGAGGGAATTTGATGGATGAATGGGGGCAAATTGCAGATGCGTTGGAAGGGCACAAAAAGGCCCCAATTTCAGCACTCCTCCCGACCAAATAAACAGTCAAATTCTCCACTTATTCCGCACACTGCCTACAAATTTCTTTTTATCTCTTTCTTTGAATTGTCTAACAATCGTGAATATTCCTGCAAGGATCCATGTCCACAGCAATGGCCTTCATTTCATTCTTTTCTTTTTCCCTAACCATACAATTCCTCGCCTTTTTTTTCCATCGTTTTTCTGCCCATTTCAATTGTTCCATTTCTAACCTTCTTTCCTCTAGGCTAATTTAAGTTGGCCTTCATCTACTTTCACAAAGCCATCGAAGTATTTCTATTAGAGCCCGGCGAATTGAAAATCTTCCAGACCGGATTGGGCTACGGATTGGAAAAACACACGGATCATTACGGATTCCGGACTAATTCATACGGGATTATACGGATTCCGTACGGATTAGTCTGTACTGATCTGAAAAATATACGGAATCCGTGCTGGGTTATACTTTCTGCATAATAAAAAATATTTTATAACAAAAATCATTTATATAAAGAATTTCAAAAAGGAAGCAATTAAAATGTCAATAATAAGCATGATAAAATGGAAAATGCAATAAAAATCAATGTTCTGTTTGTTTATGTATTTCTAAATTTTTTAATGGCATAAAAATTTAATCAAATTCTTTGCACGCAAATGGCTTTTTGGGTATTCTGACATCCTTCATACTTGTTCATTATTTCTTATATGTTTGCACGGTGGCGCTTAGTATGTTTCCGCAATTCCGGGGAAGATTTGAATGATTTGCCACATTCCCTGCACAAATATGGCCTTTCATTGGTGTGAGTGCGTTGATGGTCATTCAATTGGTCCGAACGTCTAGAAAAAAATAAAAAAGTATATAATCCTTACGAATTGAGTTCCAAAGAAATAAATTTTTCAAAAGTGCTTTCTTTAGAATTTTTCAAGGGGGTTGGCTAGATGTTAGAATCCTGCTTAATCCAAATTCCAAAAATTTAATGTTCCGGAGATATTTAAATTACTTGAACGATTGGCCACATTCCGCGCAAACATATGGCCTTTCTCCAGTATGAATCCGTTTATGTCCAACCAAATTATTGGATTGCTTGAATGATTGGCCACAAACATCACATTGATATGGCTTCTCTCCTTTATGAAAAAGTACATGTGTTCTCAATGTTTTGGCCATAGGAAATGATTGGCCGCATTCCTCGCAAACAAATGGCATTTCGTGAGTGCGTTTATGTCTAACCAAAGTACTGTTATGCCTGAATGATTTATCACACATATCACAATGGTAGGGTTTATCTCCAGTGTGAATTAGTAAATGTCTTTTCAAACTGGTCTGATAGGTAAATAATTGGCCACATTCTGCGCAAACATAAGAAGGTTTTTCCCCGGTATGGACACGTCTATGTATGTGCATATTTTTGTAATACAACGATTGAAATTCGCATCCTGGCCAATTACATTTTAGCTGTACAAATATGTAAAATTTAAAGTTAAAAAGGATCACAAATTCATACGATTTTATCGATTATTATGGGCGCACTTTTGATTTGTTTGTCAATGTCGTCGGTTTGACTAAATTTAAAGAAAGTTTTACTTATTTGTCCCAATTAATCCCTCATTGTTAGAGCAACAAATCAATTTTTAAATGAATATTAGTATAAAATATTTTGCGCAGATATTGGTCATTTTGAAAATTTTGAATGTGAAAAAAGTTGGATAATGTATTTTAAATGCTATTTTGTTAAATTATTCTAAATATAAATAATTCATTAACCTTGTTCCATTCTCTTCTTCTCTATCCAAATCCATTTCAAATGAAGGGGCACCGCTCCCGCCCCATTCAATTTTTTCAACAGTAAGTTCATGCAATTCATTTTGTTTGTTGCCATCTTCTTCTTCATTATTCAAAGTCGTCGATGATGTTGTTGGCATTTGAAATGGGCAATTTGTTAACATTTCGGCATTTTCCACGAAAGTATTGTCCAAATTCTGCAAGATGTGTTATTATTATTATGTATAATTTTTAATTTTAATTGAGTTAAATTAAAATACTTTTTTTCAAATTTTTATGTTTTTGTTTCTTCAAACATTTAATGTTTTTATTTATCCCAATGTGTTTTTGTTTTTCCTGATATTTTGTCTTATTATTCAACTTTTTTTTCTGAAAGATATTATGTAAAAATTTATTTAAATAAATTATCATTTTCAACTGTGGAATCGATTTAGAGATCTAGTCTAGACCTAGTATAATTTTGATTTAATGTGTTGGGTATGAATTTGGGGGTTAATTAAAAATTTTAAAAACTGGCTGATGAAAATTGAAAATCCATTTTTTCCCATTTAATTCCTTTCCGAATTTATCTATATATGTTTTGTTTCAAAATTATAATGAATAAAATATTTAGAGATATTTTATTATAATAGGGTACACCCCTTTTGGGCGCGAGCCGGTTGGGCGTGACCATTTGGGCGCAGGGCCATTTGGGCGCGGCCAGTTGGGCGCACGACCCAGTTGGGCGCCAAATTAAATTTGACCCAAAATAAATAATCAGCATAATTCAATTAATCCCAAAAATTTTATTCAATATATTTAAATATAAATTCACATTAAATTAATGAAATTTTGCAAAAAATTGATAAATTTAAAGATTAAAATTATGTCAATTCCGCGAAGAAAATCAATTACATTATATTTTCTTGCAATTCTTCAAATTGATTTGGCGCCCAACTGGGTCGTGCGCCCAACTGGCCGCGCCCAAATGGCCCTGCGCCCAATAGGGCTCGCGCCCAACAGGCCCGGTAGCAAATGAACTCAAGTAAAATGGCCATTGGTCAAAACCAATGGTCAGTCAACCAATGGTTATACTACCAGCGATCAATGATAGGTATAGCAAATGAGGATAGTAACTTACCAGTCTTTTTAACCATTGTTTTTACCAGTGTTTTTAATTAATTTATTTTAAACCTCATAAACTTTATAATAAATAAATATTTTCATTTGAATTTTAGGTATAATACTCAAAAAAAATTTCTCTATCGATTGAAATTAAATTAAATTTATATTATTTGAAAATAAATTTTTTTCATTTTGTCTATAAATTTTTAATATAATCCAATTTGACATAAAATTTTTCGTCCCATTATAATATGATTTAACCTGCTGCTCTAGTTGATTCAATTCATCCATCGTCAATGTTTCGGTAAATTCATTTTGTACTCCCTTATTTGGCAAATCATCAAAATTCTTGCTGTGGTGCTAAATAATTAATTAAACATGATTTATTTTTTTCCAAAAATTAAAACCGAATTATCCATCATTGATTTTTGGCTTTGTTGCTTTTCCAAATCTTCTCGTTGATTTTGGTTAAATTTGGCCAGCTCTTCGTTAATTTTGGTAATTTGTTGTTGGAATTTTGCATTTTTCCTGACCATTTCATTTTTCAATTTTGAATATTCTTTGCGTAATTTGGCCATTTCCCTTTTTATTTCAACATTTTCTTTGCGCAATCCGGCCATGTCCTTCCTCGATTCAACAAATTCCTGCTGCAATTTTCCATATTTTTCGTTCATTTCAGTGTATATTTTCACAATCGAAACCGTTGTTGAATCAGTAGATTGATCTGCTGCTTCCGTTTTGACTTCCATTATATCAAATTAACCATGGAATGAAAATGAGTAATAGTAAACAATGAATGTTCTCATTCTCATTCACAATTATTTCTCTAGCAGAGAAAAGGAATATCGAATGGAAGAAACATTGTTAGACAAATCCCTAGTAAGAGATAAAAAAGGGAGTGTGGAGGCAGTGTGCTGGAATGTGTGGAGCATTTTGCTGTTTATTTGGTCGGGAAGAGTGTGGAAATTGAGGCCTTTTTGTGCCCTTCCAACGCATCTGCAAATTGCCCCCATTCATCCATCAAATTCCCTCTTTTCCCTTTCATCGTCGGTTTTAACCCAGTGCAATAAGGTACTTGGCGTTCCTGACCAGGGAAACCTGTGTCCAAGGACAAAAACTTAACTTTTTGGAAGCTGCTTCTGGGGATATCCGGAGGCGAAAAAGGATGTAGAGTTAATTCAGGTAATTAAAAGTGAAGTTTCATTAATTAGAATCGGAATAAATAAAATGAAAACAGAAAAATATTAAATAATAAATTGAATAAAAATATAAACGTTTTAATCATTAAATATTTTTAAATTATTAATTTAGAAATTCAATTTATAAATAACAATAAAAACGTGCTACTTAATGAGTCAAAAAATTAAATTCAATTTCACAAAGTATATTCTATGTAATTTCATTGAGGTTAAATTTAAATTCATAGTTATTATTTTTGAATCTATGGGCAAAATTAAGAACTTTAAATAAATTTAAATAGATTTTAAGCACCACCCAACAATGTCGAGCAATGCAATTCCAAAATTTATTCCAAACCACTCGTTGAAGAGGGTAGGAAGCACCAAGTACCTCAAACTTGGGTAATTAAACCGAAGATGAAAGGGGAAAGAGGGAATTTAATGGATGAATGGGGGCAAATTGCAGATGCGTTGGAAGGGCGCAAAAAGGCCCCAATTTCCGCACTCTTCCCAACCAAATAAACAGCCAAATGCTCCATTTATTCTAGCACTCTCCCTTCCTTTTCTTTTTTATCTCTTCTTTAGGATTTGTCTAACAATGTTTCTTCAATTCGATATTCCTTTTCTCTGCTAGAGAAATAATAGAATGTGAATATTCAATCCATTCCATTGTTCATTTGTGTTTGTGCTTTTAACCAAAAAAGGTCGGAAATGTTCATATTTCAATTTAGAGGGTTTAAACCAAAAACCAATGATATTTTCGGATTCAGCATGTTGGAAAACCCATAAAATCATTTTAAAAACATACATTTTTTGCGCAAAAACTTTAAAACAACAATCTTTTTGATATTTAACATGTATTTTAAGCAAACTAAGTTTTTGCCAGTTTAAGATAAATAAAAATGTTTTTTTAAACTTGTTTTAGGAATTTTTCAACTGCTGAATCCTACATTGGTTTTTTGGTTTAATCCCTCTAAATTGAAATATGAACATTTCCGATCTTTTTCGTTGAAACGCGCATTTCCGATCTTTTTCAGTGAAACGCGCTAGCACCGTTCATTTCATTACATTTAAATCTAGTAAATTCTGTTCCTTATAGTTTAATTTTATATATAATGGAAGTCAAATCGGAAGTAGTGGATCAAACTGATGCACCGGATCATATTATTTTGAAAAAATACTCTGAAATTTGTGAAAAGTATGGAAAAATGCAGCAGAATAATGCCAGATTAGAGAAGCAATTGGCAGAAGTGCGCAAGGAAAACTCAAAGTTGAAAAATGATATGGCAGAAGTGCGCAAGGAAAACTCAAAATTGAAAAATGAAATGGCTATAAAAAATGTGACATTGATACAACAAATTGCCATGCTTAATGAAGAGTTGGCCAAATTGAAATGTCAAAATCAAGGAGAAGATTTGCAAAATTCGGTTTTATTTTTGATGAAAATAATACATGTCTAATCAAATTTTGTCTAGCAAAACAACAAAACATTTGATGATTTGCCAATTGCAGAGGAAACAGAACAAAATGATGAATTCACAGCCGAAACAATGATGATGGATGATCATTTGGATCAGCAACAACCGGTTCCCAATTAATTCATTAAAAACTGAATATTGCGGCTAATGATGACAATGATAAAGCTAGCTTTTTCATTTTATATAGCATTATATTGGAATAGCATTGGAAATAAAATTGGTTGGCCGACACTTGCGGACGAAATGGTCTGGAGCCGAAAGTGGTAAAGCTGGAGTGGCATTGTTTATAGGATATAATTAGGCATAAAATTAGGTACAAAATGACATCAAAAGTTTTAGTCAATGTTGAATATTCACCGAGTTATGGCCAAAAACCGTTGATTTAATTAAAATTGCGATTACGACGGTTTTTTTGGACATAACTCGGTGAATATTCAACATTGACTAAAACTTTTGATGTCATTTTGTACCTAATTTTATGCCTAATTATATCTTATAAACAATGCCACTCCGCTTTATCACTTTCGGCTCCAGACCATTTCGTCCGCAAGTGTCGGGTCCGCAAGTGTCGCAGTGCGATAAAATTGTCTATAAAATGTGTCAACAAAAGCATTGAACAATGTTTGATATATAGCAAATGGCCAAAATAAAATAATCAATGTTTTTGATATCATTTTAATGACAATTTCAAGTCGAATAAATTGTTATAAAATTAGTTGTTCAGCTAACTTTATTATTATGAATGACCATCCACTACACCGTTAAATAAAATGTATGGAAAAGAAAAACGCAAAAATGTTTGTGAAGAAATATTTTTCAAATTTATTATTTGAATCAAAAATTTTCATTTTGTTTCAATTTTGGTTTTGGTGGAATCGATCTAGCCCAAAGTCAAATATTTTAAAAAATGGGATTTTGGGGCTTCATAAAATTAAATTAATATTTGCTAAAATAAAATACATTTACAGAATTTGGAAAATAATTGTGGCGTGAGGAAAAATGCCTCCTCCGCAATTATCAAATGGGATACCGAAATTGGAGCAAATTATCAATATCAAATGCCAACAACATCATCAGCTTTGAATTTGAATGAAGAAGAAGAGGGCGACGAACTTAATGGATTGTTTGAAGAATATGACAATTTTGCTCGCAAGGATGATGGTTTTCAGCAGGGCGGCTCATCCACTTCCATTGAAATGGATGTGGATTTGAATGAAAAAATGAATGGAGCAAGGTAGAAGAATTTTTTGAAAATAAAATGACATTCACAAATCAATGCATTCATTAGTATGATAGGAATTTCGAGACTTTAATTTTTCATAAAATGTTTCCAATAGAAATAATAATAATCTATAAAATTTAGAAATGAAGACAACGTAGAAGGTGGACAAATCAAATGTGCACCCATAAAAATTCGAAACGGGAAAATTGTATGAATTTATGATTACTCTTAAATTATAATTACCCCAATTTATATATATAGTTAAAATGCAATTGGCCAGGATGCAAATATCAAACAAAAGGAGGACTAAACTCAAAATATAAAGTCGACTCGCATTGGCGCATCCATACTGGGGAAAGGCCATTTGTTTGCATGGAATGTGGCCAATCATTTGCTCATTCGGGCAATTTTAAAAAACATACACGTATTCACAGTGGCGAGAAGCCCCACCGAAGCGATGAATGTGGCAAATCATTTAGGCAATACACTGGATTGGCTGGGCATAAACAAATTCATAATAGAAGAGAAAAGGAGGCATTTGTTTGTGCGGAATTTGATCAATCTTCCAAACAATCATCGAGCTCATTAAATGATCAAAACCAGCTTCATACAGCAGGAGACTTCCGGCAGCAGCAGATGGTAAAGTAAAAAATAAAAGGCTGTACTTTAGTATATAGCCTGTGAGTTGGGAGCATGTATGATATACCATTCAATTCCTCTCGTCGGGCTGAGTATGGATCTGCAAAAATTTTCTGCCGGAGCCGCAAAAAACTACGGTCGGATAAAATTTGGAAAAGTGAAGGGTCCCCTTTTTGGGTCGAAACTCGAAATAATTTTGAAATTTTTTCATGGACAAATTATAGTTCAATCGACACGCCTCGATGAGCAGAGCACGAATCTGCCATCGAATTCGCATAAAGCCCAAAAATAAAAAAGTTATAACCATTTTTATGACTAGGGTAGGGCTAGGTTAAGGCCGGCATGGATTTTAGGGCTATGGTAGGATTAGGTTTAAGGCCAGGATAGGAATCTTAAAGAAATTCAACATATCATTCGGATGCAATTTCGTCAAAAAAATTTTAGAAAATTTTCGACCCAAAGGGGGACCCTTCACTTTTTCATTTTTCAATGTGCCTTGTTAACTTTTTTTTCTAGGCGGCTTTGGCAGAATATTTTTGCATATTCGTACTCAGCTCGACTGGAGGAGTCGAATGGTATATCATACATGCCCCCAACGCACAGGCCATATACTAAAGTGACCCCAAATAAAATTATGAATCAATTAATCGTTTTTTAATCAATCTCATAAAAAATAATATAATAAATAACAAAACCACATTACAGAATTTGGACAATACATTTGTTTCGCCGGAAAATACCACCACAATTATTAAACGAGAATTGGAAATTGACGAAATGGGAACAAATTCTCCAATTCAATTTCAAATGCCAACAACATCATCGACGGCTTTGAATGTGAATAAAGGAATTGGCCACCAACAAAATGGATTTCATGAATTCCCAGCTTATTATGACACTTCTACTGCTCAAAATGTTGATGGATTAATAATAACAAAAAATGAATTGAATGAGCAAAGTGGCAGATCCATCATTTCCGCTGAGATGGATTTGGAGGATGAAGAGCGAGAAGGAGGATATGGAGCAAGGTAGATAAATTTTTGGAAATCATTCTATCAATGCCTTATAAAATTAATATCATCGGATTAAAGAATTTTTTTTTTGATTTTTCAAAAATATTTTCAATTGGAATAATAAACCTTTGAAATTTGAGATAAACTTAATTTGGCAACAAAAACACTGAATTTGGCAACAACCTTTCGTGTCGAAAAAAATTATATTTTTGAGGCCATATAACTTGGCCCTATCTAGGGGTTTAGGGCTAGGGTTAGGGTTCAGGGCAGGATGGGATTAGGGGCTAAGGGCTAGGGGTTAAGGAATCTTAAAAAGTCTGATTTGGCCAAGTTATAGGGCCTCAAAATTATAATTTTTATTCGACACGAAAGATTGTTGCCAAATTCAGTGTTTTTGTTGCCAAATTAAATGACTTCCTTTGAAATTTAGAAACATTGAGGGACAAATCGAATGTGCGCCCATACAAATTGGAAACATTGTATGAAATTGTGATTCTTTTTTTTATTAAAAATTACCAAATTTACACAGTTCAAATGCAATTGGCCAGCAGGTTGCGAATATCAGGCGAAAAAGTTGAATAAAATGCGAATGCATTGGAATAGCCATAACGACGAAAGGCCATATGTTTGTGCGGAATGTGGCCAATCATTCAAACGATTGAGCAATTTGAAAAGGCATTCACTTATTCACAATGCTGGTGATAAACAACAGTGAAAGGCAGGCAATATAATATTTCCGAGAAATGCGGAAAATCTCCCAAACAAAGGAGCGCTCATTAAATAATCAAACAAAGCAAAACATTAAATTTTGTTTTCTTTTTATGTATTTTTTTATTTTATCATGCCTATTGACTTTTATTTTTCTGTTTTTGGTAAATTCTTTATATAAATAATTTTTGATACAATACATTTTTTTAAACTTCGATGGCTTGAATTTGAATAAAAATTATGTAAAAATTGATCTTTATCTTTTAATTTTGAATTCAACTTTCAATTTTTAGATTGAAATTTTTGGGTAAATGGATTTTTGTTGGGTTGACCGACTGTTTGGTCTTTCGAGGTTTCGTCCATTCGGTGTTCGTCTTTTGGAGGTTTCGTTTTATAAAGCGCCATTTTCCCCCATTTCATTTTGCTGTCAGAAATAAAGACCAAGGATTGTGTTGTTAGAGAAAAAAAGATGAGGGAAGAATGAAATGATGGCGGCCATTCTGCTGAATCAGGGCTGTGCAGGTGCCGGCTGAGACCCGGCACGGCACGGCACGTGCCGGCCTTCGGCCGGCACGGCACGGCACCATTTTGGCCGTGCCGACCATAGACCGGCACGGCACGGCACGTGCCGGCACGGTGCCGGCACATATTTCAAAAAAAATTTTTTTTATCAAAAAGTGAAAAAATTTTATGTTATTTTCAAAAATTTTGTCCAATTTTCAAATAAAATCCAAAATTTACAAAAGAAAATTTAATTTAAAAGTATTTTTGCAATGAATTAAATTATTTTCTTCAATTCTTAATTCTCCAATAAATTATTTTTATGCCTTTTCCGACCTTCGGCCGGGTCTGTGCCGGCACTGTGCCGGCACGTGCCGGCCTTCGGCCGGCACGGCACGGCACCGATCAGACTGTGCCGACCTTTGGCCGGCACGGCACGGCACGTGCCGTGCCGTGCCGTGCCGGCACGTGCCGGTGCCGGCACCTGCACAGCCCTGTGCTGAATGAAGGGAAGAAAGCGACTTGTGGGACGATATTTACAATGGACAAGGCTAAATTTGTGGTGTGAGAAGTAAAAAGGAAATGAAAGGCAGTGTGTTGAATGTGCGGAGTATTTGGTTGTTTATTTGGTTGGGTAGAGTGCGGAAATTGGGGCCTTTTTGTGCCCTTCCAACGCATCTGCAATTTGCCCTCATTCATCCATCAAATTCCCTCTTTTTCCATTCATCTTCGGTTTAATTACCCAAGTTTGAGGTAGTTGATGCTTCCTACCCTCTTCACCGAGTGGTTTGGAATAAATTTTGGAATTGCATTGCCCAACATTGTTGAGTGATGCTTAAAATTAATTTTACATTTAAAAATTGTTTCGATGGTAACATTAATGACTAAGAGGAAGGGGATGACCTGTTTTTAGTTGTTACTTGATAAAAAATATTTTTAATTTAATATAATTTTTTAATATCTGAACAAAATTGAAAATATGTTTTTCCTTTATTTATTTTAATAAAACTAAATTAATTCTGGATGAATTAATACAAAACTTTTTTAACTCCAAAATCCACATGCGGCTAAATCCCTATAGAAGACATTATTTAGGGTAGAACTTAATCGGAGCATAAGGAACATAATGAAAAGTAAAACATCATTAAAATTTTTTTGTGATGAAAAGATTATGGTTCATTTTAATGAATTTCGGGTGTAGGGATTTTTAGGGCTTTTCTCCATAATAAATTTTATAAAAATGATTTTATATCAAAATTACGAAAAATCCAATCAATAAAAAGTCAATATTCGATAAGCATGAATTTAAAATGAAATACAATAATAATAATAATCGATAATTAATGTATCATTTTTATTTCCAAATCTTCCAAACTCATAAAAATTTGGTCACTCCATTTTGCCATCGCCACTGTCAAAACCATCATGTTCTTTCAATTACTTCAAATATTTGAATAATTTCCTAATGTTTTGCACGGATATGAATTTGTTTGGCAATGTTCACGCAATTCCTTGGATTTGAATGAATTGGCCACATCCCATGCACAAATATGTTTCCCACCCAGTATGTTACCGTTTATGTTCATTCAGTGAAGAGGAATGCTTGAATGATTTGCCACATTCTCCGCAAATGAATGGCCTTTCGCCCGTGTGCGAGCGTAAATGCTCGTTCAATGCGTTTGACTGTTTGTACGATTGGCCACATTCCACACAAATGTATGGCCTTTCGTCAGTATGAATCCATTTATGTACAATTAAATTACTGGGCTGCCTGAATGATTGCTCACAAATATCGCATTGATATGGCCTCTGGCCAGTGTGAATTAGCATATGTCTTTTCAAACAGTCTGAACGTGCAAATGATTGGCCGCATTCCTCGCAAACATATGGCCTTTCACCGGTATGTCTACGCCAATGGATTGGCATATTACGCAACCTTTTCGACTGATATTTGCATCCTGGCCAATAGCATTTTAACTGTGCAAATTTATTATCGAATTTTATAATGAAAAAGGGAAAAATAATTCATACAATATTTCCAATTTTTATGGGCGCACATTTGATTTGACTGTCAATGTTGCCTTTTTCCATATTTTTTCTACTAAATTAGATTTTTTAAATTTGTTTATTTCAATTAAAGCTTCATTTCTATTAAACTCGAATTTTGAGCAAATAAATTAATTTTTAATGAATATTAGCTTATACATATTAAAAAAAATTAGTACTATTTTATTAACCATTGTTGGAATTAACTAATTAGAAAAATGATTAGTTTGATTTGATTGTAAATAATTATGAGACCAAAAATATAAAATATAAACAGAAAAATTGCTTAGATTTTTTTTGACCAATGTGGAAAATCCGAGTGCGAAAAAATTGGGTAGCCGTAAATAAAAAGAAATCCCATTTTTTGTTGGATGAATTCCAAATCCAAATATCAAAAAAGAATTCTTTTTTACCTTGTTCCACTCTCTTTTTGTCCATCCAGATTTATCACAACAGTAGCCGAAGGGGATCCACTTTCTTCTTCATTATTCCATTCAATTTTTTCCAACCTCTCAACTTCAGCAACAAATTGTCCCAATCCATTTTGTTCATTGCCCTCATCTTCATTGTTCAAATTCAAGGATGTTGCTGATGTTGTTTGCATTTGAAATTGGGAATTTACTTCCATTTCGGTATTTTCGAATTCTCGCTTGATAATGATGATGGAATTTTCCGTCAAATCATTGACCAAATTCTGCAAAGTATTACTATTATTTTTTTAAAAACATTTTGCATTTTTTCAAACATTTTCTTTTTGTTTTCTCAAATATTATAAAAAATTTAATAATATTTTCACCGTTATGGAATCGACCTAGCATAATATTAGATTAATTTAGAAGGAATTTAGGGAATAAAAAAAATAGCAGACGGAAAAAATAAATCCAATTTTGCCTGTTTTCCACATTTTTATAATTCAAATTTGTCTATCTTTGTTGGGTTTCAAAATTCACAATTAAATTTGTCTCAATTAATGATGTAATAATAGAAATTGAAAAAAATGTATATTCGGAATCTAACCTGCTGTTGTTTTCGTTGATCCAATTCACCCATCATCATCATCAATGTTTCGGCAAATTCATTTTGTGCTGCCCCCTCAATTGGCAAATCATCAAAATTATTGCTGTTTTGTTGCTAAAAATCGATTAATGATCGATTTATTTTCACCAAAATCAAAAAACCGAATTTTCCATCATCGACTTTTGGCTTTGCTGCTTTTCCAATTCCAACTCTCGATTTTGTCCCTTCAACTTCTCCAAAACATCGTTCAGTGTGGCAATTTGCTGTTTGAATATTGCATCTTTTAGAGTCATTTCCTCTTTCAATTTTGCATTTTCCTTGCACACTTCTGCCATTTCCTTCTTCAATTTGGCATAATCCTGCTGCAATTTTCCATATTTTTCGCTCATTTTCGAGAAGTTATTGATAATAATTTGGTGATCTGATGGTTCAGATTTCACTTGCATTTTCTTAAAATTAATTGTAAAAAGCTACAATTTTTAAAATTAGAGGCAAATTCTCCGGTAGTATCTTTGTGAATTTAGGCCAAAAAACGAAACAACCAACAAAACATTAAATTGAATCAATCATTTATTTTAAAACCCAATATTAGGTATTAAAGCAATTAGACTGAAGGGAATGGGAATGATAAGAGGCATAGAAAGGGAGGCAGAGTAATAATGACTTGCTAGAGGGCGACTCAACTCAACACTGCCAATCAAAGTGCCCATTTTATCAGTGATAGATTGAAGCATATAGTATGTTTTTCCAGGGTTTCTATTTGTGCTGATTTTTGAAGAAATGTCTGATTTTAGTTGATTTTTTATAAAAATGTCATATTTCAGAAAATAATCCAATTAAAACTTGGCATTTTTATAAAATTAGAATAAATTAAGACAAATTTCTTTTTTTTTTTTTTCTGAATGAGAAATCAATTCAAATATTCTTTTCATCAATTATTCTGTATTTTCTTCAACTATGTTGTCCTTATTTTTATATTGCTGCAATTTTCTCGAGCAATGCTCATTTTGTTCAGTTCCTTTACCCACACAATTCGCATGACAATGGGATAATTTCAATTTAAAAAAAATTATTTTTACAAATTTTTAATGTTTATCAATTTAGCTAATACATCTATCATTTGATTTACCATTTTTTACTTTTTAAAATGACTTATTGATGATTTAAAATTGGCTACAAATTTTAAAAATTATAAATATTTTAAAATACTTCTTGTTTTGACCAAGGCTCTTTAAATATTGAAAAAAAGTGTGCAATTTTTTTAAATTTTTTTCGGAAATGCTAAATCCCGATTGCCATTTGACTATGAGGAAGCAATTTTAAGGGGGAAGCGCGAACGCTATCCCCCGCACTCAAAAATTTAGCTGTGGGCCTATCCCAGTTCGGGACCGCCCTGCGGGTCAACCCCACTCGAAAGTGCAATGAGGGAGTCTCGCCACAGGTGTCCTGCCTTCTTGATCGCAGGAACATCCCAGCCAGGTAAGTTTATGAATGTTCGAATTGCCGTCTTTTCTTCTCATTTTATGGGTAAAATTGGGAAGGATTCATTTTAGCAAGTTGGGCAGCAAAATGTGGGTGGAGGGAAGAATTTATGAGGGAATAGTGCATTGAATTGAGCAGAAAAAGGATGGAAAACGATGAAAGAAAGCTTGGAATTGTGTGGTTAGAGAAAAAAAGGAGATGGAAGAATTAAACAAAGGCTATTTTACCCACTATAACTATACATGAAGGTGAGGGAAGCGACTTGCTGCTGCTGGGGGACGTAGCTTGCTTGGGGGAAGAGTGAGAAATAAATATTAATGATTGTGTTAGGCTAAATTTTTCGTTGGTAGAAGTGAAAAGGGAATATGGAGGCGTGTGCTGCGATGTGTGTAGCATTTGGCTGTTTATTTGGTCGGGAAGAGTGCGGAAATTGGGGCCTTTTAGTGCCCTTCCAACGCATCTGCAATTTGCCCCCATTCATCCATCAAATTCCCTCCTTTCCCTCTTGTTTTCGGTTTTAACCCAGTACTACAAGGTACTTGGCGTTCCTGACCGGGGAAACCTGTGTCTAAAGGACAAAAACTTAACTTTTTGGAATTTGCCTCTGGGGATATCCGGAGGCTTAAAAGGGCGTCAAGAGAAGAGTGAGATAATTTCATACCTTTTTTCAAACAAATTAAAAAAAAGACTAGTGAAAAAATTTTTTTTCACTACAAAAAATTAATAAATGGAATAAATAGTTTTTATCATTGAATTATTTTAAATTATTGATTTTAGAAATTTAATTAATAAGTAACAATCAAAAGGCATTTTAAATGTGTTAAAAATTTAAAGTTCACACTTCACTTCACATATTAAAACGATGTAATTTCATAGAAGTGAAAAACTAAATTCTCAAACCTTTTTATTTTTGAATTTATGTGCAAAACATAACTTTTTTCAATAAACTTCATTCAAAATTAAATAAATTTTAAGCACCACCCATTTAAGGCAATGCAATTCCAAAATTTATTCCAAACCACTCTTTGAAGAGAGTAGGAAATTCCAACTACCTCAAACTTGGGTAATTAAACCGAAGATATGAGGGAAAAGAGGGAATTTGATGGATGAATGGGGGCAAATTGCAGATGCGTTGGAAGGGCACAAAAAGGCCCCAATTTCAGCACTCTTCCCAACCAAATAAACAGCCAAATGCTCCATACATTCCAGCACACTGCCTCCACACTCCCTTTTCCCTCTTCCTGGGGATTTGGCTAACAATATTTCTTCCATTCAATATTCATTTTCTCTGCTGCTAGAGAAATAATTGAATGAGAATATAACATTCAATTCATTCATTGAGAGAAGTTTTTGCCTAAAGTTTTGTTTTTTTAGGATAATTTTTAATGCTTAATCCTAACCACCAAACCTATCAACCATTTCATAGAACTCATCGGGAAGCTAAACCAAAAACCAAAATATATGTTTTGATGGTTTAATAACTTTAATTTTGGCCAAACTCCGACAAAAACTATACATCAATCCACGCTTTTCGATGAGCTCTATAAAATGGGTTCTAGGATCCAGCATTAAAAAGTTGTCCTCAAAAAACTAATCTTTCGACAAAATAAACCGCACCCTTGTTCATTCATTCCATTAAAATAAATTCTTTTCTTAATAATTATGATTATTTTAAGAAAATGGAAGTCAAAATTGAACCATCAGATCAATCTATTGAGAAAAACTACTCTGAAATGTGCGAAAAATATGGAAAATTGCAGCAGAATTATGCCGGATTGCAGAAGGAAATGGTTATAAAAAATGAAATATTCGAACAACAAATTGCCACCGAAATGTTGACCAAATTCCAGGGTCAAAATCAAAGAAAAGATTTGAAAAGAGAACAAAACAAAAAGACGATGATGGAGAATTCGGTTTTAGTTTTGGTGAAAATAAATCATGTTTGGTTTTTAGCCACACACTATTGAGGTAGCACAATGTGAATTTGCCGAAACAATGATGGATAAAATTGATCAAAGAGAGCAGAAGGTTCCCAAATTAATTAAAATATTTAGAGAAACAAAAAAAATTTTTCAAAAGCAAAAAAAAAAATTTTGGAAAGCAAAAAACAAAATATTCGGGAAAACAAAATGTTTGGAGGAAAAATTAACAATCCCTTGCAGATTTTGGACAATACTTTTGTTTCGCCGGAAAATGCCAACGCCATTATTAAACGGGAATTAGAAAATGCCGAAATGGTAGAATATTCACAAATTCCAACAACATCATCCTTGAATTTGAACAATGAAGAAGAAGAAGAGGAAGGCGACGAACGAATTGGATTAGAAGAATTTGTTGTTGAAGTTGAGGGATTAGAAAAAATTGAATGGAATGATGAAGAAGACGAAAGCTGGTCACCTTCTGCCGAGATGGATTTGGATGGAGAAAACCGGAATGGAACAAGGTTATTTAAAATTAATCCAACAAATTAGAATTTTAATTATGGCGACCAAATTTTTTCGATATCATTGAGCCAAACTCTTTCTACTATATAGAATTTTGATATAAAAATAATTGTTCCAAAATACAATTGGTCGATGGTCAAGAAAACGAGAATTTGTTTGATTTTTAAAAATAGGTACTATTACTATTGCAATTTACAGGATTTAAGTGAAAAGGAAGATGAAGGAGAAGAAGATTATGATGATGATGACATTCTCTTCTTCTTCTTTTCTTCATCATCATCCTTTTTCCCTTCCATGCGATAGTACCTAACCTAAAAATTTTTCAATTGGAATTGGAATAATATTCATTGTTTAGAATGGATGAAAACTGCAATGACGGACAAATTGAATATGCACCCATAAAAATAGGATACATTGTATGAATTTGTGATTTTTTCATTAAAAAATATACCAAATTTATATATAGTTCAAATGCAATTGGCCAGGATGCGAACATCAGACGAAAAGGTTACGTGATATGCCAATCCATTGGCGAACACATACCGGGGAAAGGCCATATGTTTGCATGGAATGCGGCCAATCATTTACCCATCCAAGAAATTTGAAACGACATTCACTAATTCATAAAGGAGAGAAACCCTACAAATGCGATGTTTGTGACAAATCATTCAGGCAACCCAGTACATTGGCAAGGCATAAACGCACACACGGTGAAAGGCCATACATTTGCGCGGAATGCGGCGAATCATTCAAACTGTCAAGGCAATTGAAAAACCATAGGTTATTGCATAAGAAGTCATACAAATGCGATGAGTGTGGCAAATTATTCCTGCTGTCCATTTCACTGGCTGGACATAAACAGATTCATACCAGAGAAAGGCCAAATATTTGCCCCAGGATGGTAATATATAAAATTAGATTTCATGCAAAATATTTATACTCAAAATCCCTAGATAATAAATAAAGTTTTGGTACTTTTTTGTTTTTTTTGGGGGGGGGGGGTGGAGGGCAATGAAGAAAATGAGGAGGATGGTGAAGAAGAAGATGAAGAGGATGATAAAGAAGAAGATGAGAATGAAGAAGAAGTGGATGATGATTAAGATGAGGATGATGATGAAGAAGAGGATGATTAAGAAGAAGATGAGGATGAAGAAGAAGAGCATTATGAAGAAGAAGAGGATGCTGAAGAAGATGATGAGAATGAAGAAGAGGTGATTAAGAAGAAGATGGGTATGATTTTTTATCATTTCCCATCCTCATCTTCATTGTCATTCGTGTCAAATTTGAGAGAGTTGGCCTTTGCAATGGTTTTAATGGGTTTTCCCAAATACACAAAATTCCCTCGAATTGCACTCCAATTATATCCAAAATTATCCAAAATGATGAGCAATAAATTTATTGAAATAAATTGAAAATGTGAAGCATAAAATTAAAATGTGAATAACAAAAATTGTTGAAGTTGATTGTGTGGTTGAAAGTTATGTCAATATGAGAATGAATATGGGGGAATTGAAGATGTCCTTATCTTTCATTCTCATCGCCACAAACGGCGGAATTATCTGTGAGAAAATGAATTGACGGTTCCGCCTCAAACAGCAAATGTGTTCTTTGAGCATAAAAAATGTGAAAATAAAATAAATAAAATGTAAAATAAAATAAATAAAAATGGAAAATAAATATAAATAAAATCATCAAAAAACATCAAAACATCTTCTCGCTCATTCGCGACACTCCCCATTTGAAACGTTTCCCTTCGGCACATTTGTTGTTGTAGATCATTCGCTCACATCATCAGAGGAATCTGTGGATGAGCATGAACTGGACTCGTCACAATCATTTGAGGAATCATCGCCGCTATCTGTCGGAGAACAACGAACTGTTCATTCATTATTTTCATTTTCCATTTGAATATTTTGACTGCCTTTCTAACGGCTTCTATTTCACCAATTAAACGCTTTTTCTCTTTAACTAATGGGCTTAATTTTGCTAACCAACTAGTCGCAATTTTAGACAAAAATTCAAGCATTTTATTTCGTTTCCAAATAATTAGTAACTCAAACGTTTTCATTGAAATTTTCGAACATTTTATTTCGAATCCAACAAAATAATAACTCAAACGTTGTCCTTGAACTTTTGAATTAATTTTAACAAAATTTTTGGATTCTATTTCAATTTCATAGAATACCTCCCCACTTAATTTAATTAAGCTCAAATACTTCTCAAAATAATTCGTCTTCGATTGTTGAAGACTTTGAGTCTCTATTTTCAGTGGTTCAAACACAATTTTTATATGTGGATCAATCAAACTTGATTTATTAATGTAAACAATCTTTACAGAAACCTTTTTTATTACGAATTGGATAAAATTATGAGAGACTAACCCCAATTTAGGCTTTTTATCAAAATTTTGCTCTTTTTTGAAAGTGGTTGTACAAACACAATATCCCAAAATTAACTCGAAAAATTGTTCACAAACTAACAATTTTGGATGCCCAATGGCTAATATATTCCAATTTTTGTAAATGGTTGGACAAGCCCAATTTAAATCACAAAATTGTTCCCCAACTAACAATTTTAATTTCTTAATGGCTAATTTATTCAAATTTTTGAAAGTGGATGGGCAACCCCAATGACTCAAAATTAAGTCAAATTTTTCACAAACGAATAAAAAACCTGAGTCATCATATTCCTCTTCCGATTCCTCCGTTGGCCCATTTGAATCGTCCGATTCATTTGTTGGCACATTTGCATCATTGTATTCTTTCAATTCATCCGTTGGCCCATTCGAATCATTGCCTTTGTCCGGTTCATCCATTGGCCCATTTGAATCATTGCCTTTTTCCGGTTCATCCATTGGCCCATTTGCAGCATTGCCAATGTTCGATTCATCTAAAATAATTTTATAGGGATAACTCGCACTCGAACGTGCTTTGATTTTTAAGAAATTTGTAAATTTCGGACTTTTCCACATTTTTAATTCATTTGGCCTAACCCAATTATTATAAATTGATTTGCCATTAATTCTTTTTCGAATTAATTCATTATTACTAATCGAATTTATATGCTCAAATTCGAATTTATTTGTCCAAGTTTTGTTGGATTTTGTCGCCCTTGAGTTGCTCATTATCTTCAAAGCCTTTTTTAAACATAAAGCAAACGGTTCAATTTTTGATACGAACTCTTTTTCGTATTTAAAACTTTTCTCAATCGAATTATTTCTTTTATATTTAATTTGTCTAACCGGATTGTCTATTATATTTGCTATTCCACAAACGAAATTTACTAATTTTTCCTCTAAAAATTTACAAAATTTGCCAAATAATTTGGCTATTATCTGCACCAACGCATGACGTTTCCTGTTTATCAAAATTCTCTCATCCAAATAATTTGGCCTTTTAATTAATTCTTGGATTTCTTCTAAACTGACACCAAAAGCCATATCTCTTTCATCTCTTTTCTCATCATTTTTATCCAAATTTTTCATGTTTTCTTCACTAACGAGGTTCTCAAATTTATTATTTAGATTTAAACCTTTAATATTCATCTTGGCAAATTGGTCTGTCAAAGCGGCTTCTTCCACCAACTCCTCTCTCTGCTGATCACCCAAATTTTCATTTCCAACTTCGAACGTTGGTTGGTCATTTTGAGCCACCGAATGCTGCCCATATTGTTGATTTTTTGGCCCATTCATTGTTCGAAATGGCTGAAGATTTTCTCTTCCACGAAGCCTTTGTCTAGCCAAAATTCGCCTATTTTCATTATATTGCCGCTGTTCCAAATTTACTCCAAATTCTTGGATTTTATTCAAAAAGATGTTATGATTTGAAGGTGTTTCCAACAACAAAATATTTGAAAATGTTCTCAACTCATGGTCGTTTATTATTCTCTCCGGAAGAACAAAAATACAGAGTTTTTGTCTTGCAAACAGACGTTGAACTTTTTGCAGCATTGGAATTATTAGCTGAATTGATGGTCTTTTTGGCCAGATAATCAAATTTTCCACTGTGTTGCCTATTATTATTTGTTGACCAAATAAGTTGTTCCATAAATTTGGTTGGAATACTGAGCTGCGAATCTCCATTTGATGTAAAATGGCTCGTAATTGGGTTGGCTGATCATCGGTTATTATTACTAATTTGGAACGAGCCTCGAACGGCGCCCAATCTGGATATTGTTGTTGTGGAAGCATATCTGTAAATTTATTAGCAACTTTATCCCCGAACGGATTATAGAATTTTGTCGGCCATTTTTTCATTCTATTATTTCCCACATTTCGTTGGCAAACTAACGCCATGTTATTAATTTTATTGCTCGGCGAACCAATTGAGTTTAATCCCAAACCATTAATTTTCTCTGCGGTTTTATTAATAATTTGGACTTTTTTGTAATTCATTTTTCCGGGATCGAAGGGTTTTGGCCATAATCGTTCTGGCTTTTCGGAAAATTTCTGTCCAAATTTTGTCTCATTAATTTCTTTTGGTGCTTTGGATTGGGAACCACTAACGGCTATTTGGTTTGACCAAAAGAACTTTCTAATTTTATCCTTTAATCCCTGCCTATTGGCTTTCTCTCTAACGAGACTTTTCGAATTTGGTTGAATAATTGTTTCTACTAGGCTGTGATTTGGATTATCCTTTCTATTCAAACTAGAATCAGGATAGCTTTTTGCTTGAAATTTTAGATTAGTTGGAATTTTATTGCATTTTTGATCCAGTAATTGTTTTGTTTTGACAATTTGGATTGTCAAATTCGCTTTAAATTTAATTTTGGGAGCTTTTAGCACCAAACTGCACATTTCGGAATTATCAGCCTTTTGGAATTTTATTTCTGAATTGATATTGGTCGAACCCAAATAATTAGGACTTAACGTCTTAAACCATTTTCCGTCGTTTTCGAACATTTTTAAGAGAAAATCAATCACAATATCATAGCCATCTTCTGTTCTATCTACCCATTCTAAGATAGGTTGGGCTGAATCTTCAAAACTTTTCTCTAAAAGTTCAAATTTTTCTAATTGGGTTAAATCATTATTTTTGTGCACTAACGCATTAAACATTTCCCAGAATGTAATCCAATCTTCTTTAAAACCAGAAAAAGTCCTGAGCTTGATTTTGGTTCTTTCTGCCCTTTGTTTTGCTAATTTTTCCTCTGATTCCATTTTTCCAAACAAAGTCAAATATTCTTTATCCATTTTGGTTTCTAACATTTCAATCCATTTTCCCCAAACGGTGATTTTTTCGGACAAAAATTTGAGATGTTCAGGTATTTTTAATTGATTTGAGCATTCTTCGAACGAATTTTTAATTTGTTCCCTTTGATCTTTTGGCGCTTTTCTAGCATATTCATTTGCATCCCATTGTATACCCAAAATTTTTTGCTCTAACGCAATTAGTTCATCGCGATGCTTTTTGGCTCGAAAATGTTGGCGATTAATTTGGTTTTGGGACGTTAGAGAATTTAGATTTTCAGAATTTCCCTTTTCTAACAAAATTTTCGCTCGAAAGGCGCATGTTCGAATTTTTTCCTTGTTAATAAAACTCATCCAAAAATTTAATTTGTTCCTTAACAAACTAAGGAATTTGAATTTTATCCAACTAAAATTTCTATAAATTTAATTTTTTCAAACCAAGAAATTTTTGACCCTTAACAAACTAAGGATCCTCCCACTTTAATTAAAAAAGTAAAATGAAAACCCACTTTATCAAGCCAACTAACTGGTTCCGGTCCGAGTCGCCACTTGTCAAATTTGAGAGAGTTGGCCTTTGCAATGGTTTTAATGGGTTTTCCCAAATACACAAAATTCCCTCGAATTGCACTCCAATTATATCCAAAATTATCCAAAATGATGAGCAATAAATTTATTGAAATAAATTGAAAATGTGAAGCATAAAATTAAAATGTGAATAACAAAAATTGTTGAAGTTGATTGTGTGGTTGAAAGTTATGTCAATATGAGAATGAATATGGGGGAATTGAAGATGTCCTTATCTTTCATTCTCATCGCCACAAACGGCGGAATTATCTGTGAGAAAATGAATTGACGGTTCCGCCTCAAACAGCAAATGTGTTCTTTGAGCATAAAAAATGTGAAAATAAAATAAATAAAATGTAAAATAAAATAAATAAAAATGGAAAATAAATATAAATAAAATCATCAAAAAACATCAAAACATCTTCTCGCTCATTCGCGACAATTCGCATCTTTTTTTTCATCGCCCTGCCCCCCCCCCCCCCCCCCCACCATAATCACTTTGCCCTATAAGTTCTTGCTTCTTGAGCATAAAAAAAGGGAGAAGTCAAATAGTATAGAGATCAATTGACAGATGGCCGGTATTTGGATCATTTTTTATAATAGAAATTTAAATTTTACATTTAATTAAAATATATGAAACAATCAGCAAAAAAATGTTCGGAATGAAAATTGGTTTCAATTTTTCATAATTGGCCATTGTTTAATTAATCTCATAAACATAACATAACACAACATCTTTGCAGAATTTGGACAATGCTTTGGTTTCGCCGGAAAATGCCAACACAATTATTAAACAAGAATTGGAAAATAACAAAATGGGAACAAATTCTCCATTTCAATTTCAAATGCCAACAACATCATCAACTTTGAATTTGAATGATGAAGAAAATTGCGACGAACAAAATCAAAATGGATTGGAAAAATTTGTTGTTGAAGTTGAGGGATTAGAAAAAATTGAATGGGATGAAGAGGAAGAGGAAAGCGATTCACCATCTGCTACTGTTGAAATGGATTTGGATGATGGCGAGGGAGAGGGCCAAATTTCAGTGAAGGACAAAATAATGCAACTACTACAATCAGGGTATAAATTTTTTTTCAAATTTACAAAAATATTATTCGGAATACAACCTTTAAAATTTAGAAAGGAAGGCGACATTGGCGGACAAATCAAATATGCGCCCACAAAAATTGGAAGCATTGTAATGAATTAATGATCATTTTCAATTAATATTAGACAAATTTATACAGTTAAAATGCAATTGGCCCGGGTGCGAATATCAGATGAAAACAATAGGTGATAATGAGTCTATTAATTTGCCGAAATTCTTTCATGACAAAAAATATTATTTTTTGAGGCCATATAATTTGAATTTGGCCAAATCAGACTTCTTTAAGATTCCCTAAACCCATCCTGCCCTAAACCTAGCTCTGAGCCCTAATACACCTATTTATGGCCAAGTTATATGGCCTCAAAAATATTATATTTTTACGAAAAAATTTCGGCAAATTAATATATAATCTCTTAGGTGATATGCTAATCCACTGGAGTAAACATACCGAGCCAAGGCCATCATCATATATTTGTGTGGAATGCGACAAATCCTTCAAACGTTCGAACAATTTGAAAAAACATGAGTTAACTCACAAGAAGCCATACCAATGCGATGTGTGTGGCCAATCTTTCAAACATTCCTTTTCATTAAATGAACATAAACGAAACCATACTGGCGAGAAAACGTATTTGTGCATGGTGGGATGTGGCGAATCATTCAAAACTTCCAACGAATTGTGGAAACACCGTCAAAAACCTTGCAAAACATTAATAGGAAATTATTCAAATATTTGCCATAGTGGCGATGGCAAAATGGAGTGACCAGAAGATTTGAAAATATATAAGCAGCAAATGACACATTATAAATATATTTCATTTTAATTTATGCTATTGATTAATGATTATTGACTATTTTATTGATTGGATTTTTTTGAAAATTTTGATATAAAATCATTTTATTACGTAAAATTTATTATGGAGAAAACACCTAAAAATCTCTCTTTATACCCGAAATTCAAACGGAATCAAAATCCTTTCACACAGATAAAAATATGATATATCATATATTACGTTCCATTCGTTTCCTTATGCTCCGACAACTAAAATGCCTAACGGTACTTTTCCGTTATGAGTCCCACCCCCCCCCCCCCTAAAAAGTTTGGAAATTAGGCATTTTTGGGTAAAAAGTTGGCGATCTCTTATCAATATAGTAGCTTGATATGACCAAAAGGATATAGCAAATGTATAATTTTTTTTTCCTAAATTTACCCCTAGGACATGATTTTCATATTTTTTGGTGGGGTGGGAGGCTTAATAAAGGAAAAGTACCGCCCTAACAATAAAATAATAAAAGCGTCCTTTCTCTGCCTCAATTCGATGGATACCGCGATGGTTTTTGTGAGAACAGCCAAAATAAAAATAGGGCCTGCATTTTTTTAACCCGTACTTTCAATTTTTTTAACCCGTAAAAAATAGGACCATTTTTTTAACCCGTACTTTCAATTCTTTTAACCCGTAAAGATTTCCCTTCTTCTCTGCTCTCTTCCTCATGCCTATCTCTCATCCCCTTTGCTCTCGTGCCATTCCTGGGATGCTCGGAAGTCAAAAAGAAGGTGCATGGGATATCCGGATATATGGGGATTAAGGAAGATTAAGGGGGATTAAGCCTCGAAATGGATGCGGAATGGCCCGGAAGGCCATGGAAACATCGGAGAAGTGTAACAGAGGCCCGGAGAGTGCGCGAGATTAAGCCGGATATAGGAGGATTAAGGTGGATATGAGGGGATTAAGTCGGATTAAGGCCTGGAATCGATGGGCGCGAGCCCGGTTTGGGCTGTTTTGCTTCCGGCTTCGCGAGATTCCTATGCTCCGAACCCCTAACCATAATCCCTAGCCCCAACTAAGCTTAATCCGGCTTAATCCTCCTTTATCCACCTTAATCCCCTATATCCGGCTATATCCCGCGTGCTCCGAACCCCTAAACCCCTAGCCCCTAGATCCCATGCCGCCCCTAACCATAACCCTAATCCCTAGCCCCTAACTAAGCTTAATCCGGCTTAATCCTCCTTTATCCACCTTAATCCCCCTATATCCGGCTTAATCTCGCGCACTCTCCGGGCTTCTATTACACTTTCCCGATCTTCCAATGGCCTTCCAGGCCATTTCCCATCCATTTCGGGACTTAATCCCCCTATATTCACCTTAATCCCCCTATATCCACCTTAATCCCCCTATATCCGGCTTAATCCCAGGCACTCTCCGGGCCTCTATTACAATTCCCCAATCTTCCAATGGCCTTCCGGGCCATTTCCAATCCATTTTGGGGCTTAATCCCCCAAATCCACCTTAATCCCCTATATCCGGCTATATCCCGCGCACCCCCGGAACCGTTTATATAAGCAAGAGAGCAAAGGGGATGAGAGATAGGCATGAGGAAGAGAGCAGAGAAGAAGGGAAATCTTTACGGGTTAAAAGAATTGAAAGTACGGGTTAAAAAAATGTTCCTATTTTTTACGGGTTAAAAAAATTGAAAGTACGGGTTAAAAAAAATATATGCCATAAAAATACCCAATAGCTAAGACAAGCGCTCGGTCGCCGCTTCGCGGCTCCCGAGCGCTTGCAATACGCCATTAAAAAGAAAATTATTAAAAATGGTAACATTTTTTGGATTAAAATTAGTCTAAATTTGAAGATAGAAATTTTTACTACCATTTCCCTTCAATATTTGGATAGCCTCAATTCTTCTTGTTCACATTCATTCCATTATCATAAGCTAATCTTCCTATATTCATCCTTTACTATCACCTCCCTTAATCCTTTCACATCCTTCTCTCATCCTCACATGCATCTTTTATTGTCTCCTCATTCAGGTTTTTTCATCCTCTCATTCATTACTTCTCAGTTCTCACTCATGACTCATCCATCCCTATTCAAGCTCTTCTCATCCTTGCCTTCATTTTATTCAATTCATTAAACTCTTTTCATTCTTCCGTCTCATTCGTCATTTTTCTTACTTTCGTTCGTCTTTTCTCTTCTTCCCATTCATCTCCTCATTCATCCTTCTCATCTTCATATCATCCCTTTTCATCCTCCCAATCATCTCTTCTCATCTTCATATTCATCCCTTTTCATCCTCCCATTCATCTCTTCTCATCTTCATATTCATCCCTTTTCATCCTCCAAATCATCTCTCTCTTCTTATCCTCTCAATCATATCTTCATATCTTCTCATTCATCTCTTTCATCTTCTCATTCATCCCTTTTCATCCTCCCAATCATCTCTTCTCATCTTCCCATTCATCCCTTTTCATCCTCCCAATCATCTCTTCTCATCTTCCCATTCATCCCTTTTCATCCTCCCAATCATCTCTTCTCATCTTCATATTTATCCTTTTTCATCCTCCCAATCATCTCTTCTCATCTTCATATTCATCCCTTTGCATCCTCCCATTCATCTCTTCTCATCTTCATATTCATCCCTTTTCATCCTCCAAATCATCTCTCTCTTCTTATCCTCTCAATCATATCTTCATATCTTCTCATTCATCTCTTTCATCTTCTCATTCATCCCTTTTCATCCTCCCAATCATCTCTTCTCATCTTCCCATTCATCCCTTTTCATCCTCCCAATCATCTCTTCTCATCTTCCCATTCATCCCTTTTCATCCTCCCAATCATCTCTTCTCATCTTCATATTTATCCTTTTTCATCCTCCCAATCATCTCTTCTCATCTTCATATTCATCCCTTTTCATCCTCCCATTCATCTCTTCTCATCTTCATATTCATCCCTTTTCATCCTCCCATTCATCTCTTCTCATCTTCATATTCATCCCTTTTCATCCTCCAAATCATCTCTCTCTTCTTATCCTCGCAATCATATCTTCTCATTCATCTCTTTCATCTTCTCATTCATCCCTTTTCATCCTCCCAATCATCTCTTCTCATCTTCCCATTCATCCCTTTTCATCCTCCCAATCATCTCTTCTCATCTTCCCATTCATCCCTTTTCATCCTCCCAATCATCTCTTCTCATCTTCCCATTCATCCCTTTTCATCCTCCCAATCATCTCTTCTCATCTTCCCATTCATCCCTTTTCATCCTCCCAATCATCTCTTCTCATCTTCATATTTATCCTTTTTCATCCTCCCAATCATCTCTTCTCATCTTCATATTCATCCCTTTTCATCCTCCCATTCATCTCTTCTCATCTTCATATTCATCCCTTTTCATCCTCCCATTCATCTCTTCTCATCTTCATATTCATCCCTTTTCATCCTCCAAATCATCTCTCTCTTCTTATCCTCGCAATCATATCTTCATATCTTCTCATTCATCTTCTCAATCATCCCTTTTCATCCTCCAAATCATCTCCAATCATAATTGCTCGGAGGAAGCACTCGGTCACCGCTTCGCAGCTCCCAACCGCTCCCATTGGTTCAAAAATATCAACTTTATTTCGGGATTTACATCCCATTCTTTAGAAATTTCTCACTAAAATCCATTAACATTTGTCATTTCACATTACTTTGTTATCGCCAAATTCCATGGTATTTTTCAATTATATTTATATGACATTTCACTAATATCCACATAATTTTTTTTAATAATTCTCAGTCAGCTAATCTATTTATAATCAATCAAATATAATAAGTCAGTTCTCTCTGTGCGAAATGTTGCATAATGCCAAAGCAAAAAAATTTAAAAATTATTCCAAATATTTATTTGTTTTTGGATGAAATGTCTAAAAAACAGCTAATATTTAAAATTAAAAATGACTAAATAATGAAAATTTTTATTTTTCAAAAAAATATTGAAAATAAACTTAAAATATGCGGAATTAGATAAAAATAGATGAGAATTCAAAAAATAAAGAAAATGTAGGCACCGAAATATACAAAATTAATACGAAAAAATCCTAGATGTATGGGAAACGAATGGGTGACGAGATGAAAAATGAATGAAAAATGGAATGAATTGAATCAAAAATATGAGAATGAATAGAAAAAAAAATTAATACGAAAAAATCCTAGATGTATGGGAAATGAATGGGTGACGAGATGAAAAATGAATGAAAAATGGAATGAATTGAATCAAAAATATGAGAATGAATAGAAAAAATAAAAATTGAGAAAATATAAAAAATTTATAAAAAAAAATCAGAAGTAAATAAAAGGTAAAAATGTTTTGAAAGAAGTGGAATTGAATAAAACGTTTTTATATTATAAATATAAATATTGATAATTAAATTAATGAAATAAAAATTTATGTACTTATAAATTTCATTTTAATTTCTTTGTTTCAATTCAAATATCGATGACCTAAATGTTTTTTTATGCATTCATGATAACAAATTCTTAATTTTTTTCAGTTATACATTTGTATTGCTTTTCTCTATTCAATAATATTTTACAGTTTCGTTAAAATTCTGGCCCTTAAAACTAAACAATATGAATGGAAATTTGAATTTTTGATTATAAAAAGACGTTGTGGAAAAGTGATGGTTTTTTTTATTTTGTATATTGCACATTCATGCACTTTTTAATATTTTCTTCCAAATTATATACCTGCTGGGTTTTCAAATGAAAAACGTGATTTGTCGTCGGATTATCATGAATATATTCTCTGACTTTTCTCTTTAATTTTAGTTTTGTCATTGTAAACAATAAAATGAATCATTCATAATTGAAGACAAAGGATAAAACCACAATTTTAAAGGGAAATGGAATATAATCAAAAGAAAGGACAATAGAAAATTTTGCAATCGCAGAAATGACTAAATTTTTGCCAGATGTCTGTTTCTCTTTATTCCGCCATCCGCCTAATAAAAATCCCCATCAATCGCCTCTGTATATGTAAAGAATTTTTTATAGTCAATTTATTTCATTCTCATTCCTTCCTGAACTTCATTAATTTGAAATTTTTAAAAATATTTATTGAATATTAAACAATTTTAATTATAATTCCTAATTATGGATCCATCCAAAAGTGCCGTTGATGATATGAAGGAAGAAACAAAAGAAGGAGGAAGAGGTACATTTTATAATAAAATACATTTTGCCCCTATTTCTCGAGAATTCAAAAATGATTTGTCTTTGAATAAAGTGATTTCGATTAAGGAGTATTCATTAACCTTAGCTTAAAAATTGCATTTCTTTGATTAAATTGTTTGATATTCGAAAATGAATTCTGGCCTGACATTCCAGATATATATTAATTAATTATATTTAAAAAATGAATATACTTTTAGTTGACTCTTCCAAAAACGCGGAAAGAATTAGAAGGCACAGAGCACGGCTTACAGAAGAAGAAAAGAATATGCGAAAAGCAAAAAATGCCGAAAGAATGCGTTGTGAACGGAAAGCTGAAACAAAGGAAGAAAAGGAGAAAAGGCAAAAAAATGGTAATAAAAATTACAAATTAAATTGTAATTATATAAAATTTTAAGATTCTGCTCTGAAAAAAATGAAATGGGACCAATTGAAGGAATTGCCGTCAAAAAAGTACTTAGGCGCGATGAATAATCAAAAAATCAGATTTGATGAGATTGTTCTGCGACATCCAGAATGGAAAGAATTCGTTCATAATGGCTTTTTTTGCGAATCAATTGACAATTTATGGAATATGGATTCGGAGCACTATAACAAAATATGGCAGTTCGCACAAAAAGAAGATAAATATCTTGATGCCTTTTTGCATCTTAAAAGAGCAATTGAAATTAATGAAATTGGCATTGGAAATGAAGCGAAGAATAAATTGAAGGATTGGAACCTCAATGATTTCAAAATTTGGGCAAACAAATTTATTGAAGCGGAAGGAATGAAGCCTTTGCCCATTTTTTCTCTGAAAGATATATCTGGATTAGAAGGCTTTTATGAAGGTTAATTTTTACAGCAAAAATAAATTAAAATCTTTATAAAATTTTAGTATATATTCAAATAAAGGCCCTCAAAAAAACGAATTTTCTTCATGTGGATTTCTTCGAATTTTTGATTTCAGATGGGGAATGCAAAGTAAACATAATATTTTATTCTACTCACTTTATTATTTTAAGGCGGTTTTGATCATACCACCGGAAATGGGAATCGATATTGGTCAGGAATACATCATTAAGAAGTGTGACTTTTTTTGGAATAAAGGTGTTGTGAACTAAATATTATTTTTCATGTAATTATTCATTCACTTCAGATGATGGATGCCCGTTTTTGCATTTATATGCGCCAATATACATCGAAAAAGCGACCGTAAACAAGATAGAAATTGTGGAAATTGATGATCTGCATTACCCAAAGTGGGATTTTGAACCGAATGAAATGGACAGCAATATCAACTCTATGGAGATGGAAGAAATGGATTAAAAATGTTATGAATGATTGAGGAATGTCGAGATTAATAATTTGATTGATTCATTATGACGAATTTTTATATTTGAATAATTAAAAAATAAAATGGAATTCGGAATTAACATAAATGTTGTAGTTGGAATGGAATTAATAAATATTATTTTTTTTATAATAAATCAACAAAATAGTGATAATATTTTTGAAAATTTAAATGTTTGAGTGACGACTTATTAGGAATTACTGATGAGAATTTTTGGAAAATTATGGGAAATAACGTGAAAAAGCAAGTGATAGAAAAATATGAGTAGGTTGCCAGCAGATTGACTGAGAGAGAAATAAATATTAGCTGAAATAATTGAGAAATGATGAGAATGCAATTAATAAAAATTGAGAATATTTGTGCCATTTAATCAACTTAATTGAATTAAAATTCTTTATTTGGATTTTGGAATTAAAATAAACATAGACAATCAAACATTTTAATCGTCCTATTATGTTTGTTTTCCTTTTACAGTCAATGAAATAATTTTTTTAAAAATTTTGACAAGCGTTCGGGAGCCGCGAAGCGGCTCCCGAACGCTTGTAATTAAAAATATTCTCATTTAATTTATTGGAATATTTTAAAATTGTTTATTTCCATTCTAAAAATATTTCTTTTCCTTTATTTCTTTATTCTTTATGCCTAAAAGCTATTTTTCTTTATTCCTTAACTATATCATTCATTTTGGATATTTTCGAACAAAAAAATATTTAAACAACATAACGCCAGAAAAAATTTAAACGCCCTTATTTGTTTTGCGTTCGGTCGAGAACTCGTTTAGTATATTAGGACGAGCGTTGGCGCGGCATCCCAACGCTCGTCAAAACGTTTTAAAATATGAATGATGTAAAATTCTAAATTGCAAATTTTTTTAAATTAAAAGTGGAAAATATAAAATACCCTCCCTTATATTAATTAATGATTATCATCTTTATCTATATCTCTAATCCATTATTTTTAGTTCTATTCATTCATTATTCAAATTGTCGTTCATTCATCCCAAAATTCTCGACCATTTCCGGTTTTCAATCTTTCATTCTTAACCATTCCCCCATTTTATGTTTCATTCTCAGAAAATCCAGGCACTTTCTATTCATTAGCGAAAATTTCCGACATATTATGGTTCATTTTCTTAATTCCCGGCATTTTTTTTCATTCTCGTGTATGTCTGCATTAAATGCCGAGAGTTCCCATTATTTTACTCTTTGTTCCCGTTAATTCTCATCATTTTCTTTTTATTCTCGATATTAACTTTCATTTTTGACTTTTCACAACATTTTTACATTACCTAATAATTCTCGATTATTCTTGGACAATTCATTTCATTTTACTCATTATTTTTTATCAAAATTCTGGAATTTGGCACTCATCTTGACAATAATTCTATGCTTTACCTCTCTTTCTCATTCATTCTAACCCATTTCCGTTTTTTCTTTCCATTTAAACCTTATTCCAATTAATAAAATGCTTAAGGGAGCGCCCGGTCGCCGCTGCGCGGCTCCCGGCCGCTCCTATTGTCAATTTTCAATACTTCTCATATTCTTTTGTCATTTTAGATTCCCAGCAGTACAATTTACTTAAATTTTAATTAAATAATTATTATTTAATAATTATTTACTTAAAATAATTAATTAAAATGATGAAATATATTATTTTTAAATTAATTATAGTCCACGGCAAAAATATTTATTTTAATTTCCTTCATTTCTTTATATTTATACACTAAAACCTCTTTTTCCTTTATTTCTTCAGTCTATCATTTAATTTTTGGATAAAAAGTCTTAAAATACAAAATGCCAAAATTAAGCGTAAATTTAAGTGCCTCTTTCGCGCGTTACTAACACTCCCACTTAATATATAGGATAAGAGAATATAAGAGAATACTCCACGAAATACAAAGCCATCGATAGCTTATGGCGACAATTATAATTATAATAGGCCCTGTGACTGACAATAGGTTAACTCTGCCTTAAAAAAGAGAAGCAGCAGGTCATAGCCATTGAATTTTGTGGGGAATGATGGACGAAATATTACTAGATAAAACTAAAGCAAGGGTCAAAAAGGGAATGTGAAGGCAGTGGGCTGTGATGTATGGAGCATTTGGCTGTTTATTTGTTTGGGAAGAGTGTGGAAAATGGGGCCTTTTTGTGCCCTTCCAACGCATCTGCAATTTGCCCCCATTCATCCATCAAATTCCCTTTTTTCCCTTGTATCTTTGGTTTAATTACCCAAGTTTGAGGTAGTTATTGTTTCCTACCAGTGTTTTTCTGTTCCTGGTTTTATCTGTCTCTCCTGTCCCTGTCTCTGTCCCTGGTGGTGGGACAGGGACAGATTTCAAATCTGTCTCTCCCAAAAATGCATCTCTCCTGTCCCTGTCTCTGTCCCTGGTGGCGGGACAGGGACAGAGACAGGACAGGGACAGAGACAGACAAAAAATCTGTCCCAAAATCTGTCCCTAACAGGATCTGTCCCTGAAATATGTCCTGTCTCTGTCCTGTCCCTGTCTTTCAATGCCGGGACAGGAGAGATGGCCTGTCCTGTCTTTCTCGTAAATTACTCTGTCCTGTCTCTGTCCCTGTCTTTCAAAGCCGGGACAGGACGAGACAGGGACAGAGACAGGGTGGGACAGGACAGGCTCCGCAGGGACAGAAAAACACTGTTTCCTACCCTCTTCACCGAGTGGTTTGGAATAAATTTTGGAATTGCATTGCCCTTAAATTGGTAGTGCTTAAAATTTATTTAATAGGATAAGATTTATTGTTAAAATAAAGGCAAATATAAAATAATTAATTAATTACTAAATCTTAAATTGTTAATTGAATTAGAAAAATTAATAATATTTATATGTAATTTAATGACAATGATAATAAGTTTTAATAACTAAATCATTTAGAGATCATATGTTTATTTAATAATTCATTATACGAATTAAATTTTTTCCAAGATTCTTCTTTCTTTTTATTAAATTCATTTATTCATCATAGTCAGGCAAAAATGAATTTAATGGCTATTTTCAAAATTATCCGCCCTATTTCCATTGAAAATTCAATTTCCATTCCGATTAAAGCTAATTAATCTCTAGGCAATTCCGCGAAAATCAAAGCTAATTGGTCGTCGGTAACAGAAGATAAATTTATGTGAATTTTTGTAATTATTAAATATAAATATGCCAACAATCTTAATTAAATAAATTTAAAAAAATGAATCAATTTTTTTATTTCGAGAGAAAATTTTTATAATAAAAGTGAAGAAATTTTCCAATTTAATTTTTTTATTTTTAAGCATCACCCAAAAATGTTGGGCAATGCAATTCCAAAATTTATTCCAAACCACTCGGGGAAGAGGGTAGGAAACAATAACTACCTCAAACTTGGGTAATTAAACCGAAGATATAAGGGAAAAGAAGGAATTTGATGGATGAATGAGGGCAAATTGCAGATGCGTTGGAAGGGCACAAAAAGGCCCCAATTTCAGCACTCTACCCAACCAAATAAACAGCCGAATGCTCAACACATTCCATCGCACTGCCTCCATATTCCCTTTTCACTTCTCACACTACAAATTTAGCCTTATCCATCGTAAATATTCCCCCAAGCAATCTGCGTCCCATAAGTCGCTTTCTTCCCTTCCATTCAGCAGAATGACTGCCATCATTTCATTCTTCCCTCATATTTTTTTCTCTAACTCTTTATTTCATCTTTAGACGAGGATAGTCGGAATAGAGTTGGGTACTCTGCTGACTGACACTTTTATTTTGAAGGCAACCTCTGCTTTAAAATCGATAGGACAGCGTCAGAAAACTATAGCATTGGAGGGAAAATGATACATTGCTAAGGAATATTAGGCGTGAGAGCAAAATGAAATGAAGGAAAAAGGAATGATGGCGACCATTCTGTGAAGGGGAAGCGTGGTGTGGGTGGAAGGCAGCTTCCTTGGTGAATTGTGGGAATATTGACGAGGGATAAGGCTAAATTTGTAGTGTGAGAAGTAAAAAGGAAATGAAAGGCAGTGTGCTGGAATAAATGGAGCATTTGGCTGTTTATTTGGTTGGGAAGAGTGCGGAAATTGGGGCCTTTTTGTGCCCTTCCAACGCATCTGCAATTTGCCTCCATTCATCCATCAAATTCCCTCTTTTTCCATTAATCTTTGGTTTAATTACCCAAGTTTGAGGTAGTTGATGCTTCCTACCCTCTTCGCCGAGTGGTTTGGAATAAATTTTGGAATTGCATTGCCCAACATTGTTGGGTGGTGCTTAAAAATAAAAAAATTTAATTGCATTATTTTTTCATTTTTAATTATTATAAAAAATTATTCTCTCGAAATAAAAAATTGATTCATTTTTATAAATTTATTTAATTAAGATTGTTGGCATATATTTAATAATCAAATCACAAATAATTACAAAAAAATTCACATCAATTTATCTTCTGTTACCGACGACAAATTTTAGCTTTGATTTGTGAAATTGCCTAAAGATTAATTAGCTTTAACCGGAATGGAAATTGAATTTTCAATGGAAATAGGGCAGATAATTTTGAAAATAACCATCAAATTCATTTTTGCCTGATTATGAATAAATGAATTTAATAAAAAGAAAGAACCATAATGGAAAGAATTTATAATTATTACTCCGGAATTTGATTTATTAAACAAACATATGACCTCAAATGATAGTAATTAAAACTTATTATTTATTATCATTAAATTACATATAAATATAAAATATTATTTATTATCATTAAATTACATATAAATATAAAATATTATTAATTTTTCTAATTCTCAATTAACAATTTAAGATTTAGTAATTATTAATTAATTATTTTGTTTCCTTGTATTTTAAGTATTATTTTCCTTTAAAATTATCATTACTTTTAAGCCTCCGGATATCCCCAGAGGCAGATGTTTGGAGCAAAACTCCAAAATAAAAATTTAATTTTGATATTTTTGATTTTATTTTAATTAAATATATTTTTATTCATTCAATTTCCATTTAATTTCAATTTTATTCATTTTAATTCTTTTATTCAATCAATCCCATCCACTTCCCTTCCAACCAAAGTTCACATTTCCTTTTTTACACAATTTCTCGCCAGCCAGCCAGCCGCCCCCATCCCATTCAATCAGCACCCCTTATTAGTTTTGTCCTTGGGATTGGAAGAGGGAAAATGGCAACATTTTCCCTCGCAAATAGAAAACATCCATTTTTCTAACCTTGAGGGGGGCAAAAAAAGTGGGGAGAAAAATTGAACAGTCATTCCACCATTTTGAGCAAAATTGCCTATCGGGCGAATATGAGAAAATTGTGAGGAAAAGGGAGCTGGCTGGGAAATTTATTACTTTTTATGTTTTAATTTCAATTTTAACCACTTTTACGTTTCCCCTAAGGCAAATTAATGTTGATTTGGGTAAATAAGGAATACGTCTATCGGACGTTTGAGTGAATTAATAAAGATTGAATTTGCCTTAGGGTGAAATTTATCAAAATATATATTTTACCACTTTATCACTAATTCACAAATTTAATTTTACTTATTAATAATTTTGAATTTAACTCTTTTTCAAACGCCATTAGGGCAATCCAAACAATTATTAGAAAATTATTTAAATGGTAAATTTGTGAATTAGTAGATAATACGATGAAATTTGGTTTACTGATTTTATATAAATTTATAATTGTCCACACTATTTTTGCTTTAATGTTGAATGCCTTCTAAATTAATATCGCGATTTTGTATTTCCATTTCGGTTTAATTACCCAAGTTTGAGATTTTCATATAAATAAAATTTTGTGAACAATCAATCAAATCAATTGGAATTTACTAAAATAAAATTTGGCAACTTTATTTGGGTAATTTTCCACTGGGCAAATTAGTGTTCGATCGTAGCGAAATCGCAACAGATTTTGCTTATTTGGCGACCCTTGTGCATTTGCGAACTTGCACAATCTTGCATCGATCCCCACCAGTGAAAAGCCAAGGCTCAGCTCAGACTCCTTGGACCTGGGTGCCCGATCAAAAGGTGCAAACTTGGTGTCCGATCCCCTCTTGTGAAAAGCCCAAGGCACGGCTCAGACTCCTTGGGACCTTGAGCCCGATCAAAAAGGACATTGATCAACACCGGATCAACAACTTCTGGTGGATAAATTTTTAAATTTTATAAAATTTTCTAATAATAATTGAAAAATTTTTTGCCAGTCTATCGGACAAAAGGCAATAAATTTTGTAAATTGAGAATAATCTAGCTTCCTATCGGGAAGTTTTTTGAGTTTTAATTAAATTTATATTTCTCATACAAAGTTCTTGTTCAATTATCGTTATTCCTATCGGGAATTAAAACGATTTGATTAAATTCGGGAAAATGGTAACTGTAATAAAAGAAAGGATCAAACTCTTAAAAGTACTGGTCATTGAAATATTAGAGAGCCCAATACCAAATCTTACTTATCAGGACCTCGAAAATGACCCTAGAGCGACCAAAACGGAATGGGAAAGGGCAGAATTAGTGCTTCAAGATCTAGAAATGTACTTGCAAGAATATGAGGGTTCAAGAAAGGATTGGATGGGCTATTTATCGAAACAAAGTGAAGCGAATCGTGCGCTAGCAGACACGGAAATGAACACCTTTTTGGAGGAGAATGCACCTAATCTAAGAACGTTGCATAAGAAAATCAGAGATTTGAAAAAAGAATCAGCACAATGGAGAGTTAACATTCAAGAATATGACAGAAACCAAAACAGAACAGCTTCAGGCCTGGATAATGATTCAACGCAAGGTCAACAAAATGAAATGTTTGAGGCAAATAAGAAAGCAATGGAAAAAATGGCCAGAGCATTCGAAAATCTCAGTCGACGATCAGCGGCACCAGCTGATGATCCCGATTTTGCTGCGCAAGGATCCAGCAAGAAAGGAGGAATAAATCTGCCGCCTATTAAGCTTCAGACATTCAAAGGAGGGAGAGACTGGGCTGAATTTTGGGATCAGTATCATGTTGGAATCCATAAAGATAATAGCCTATCGTCGGCTAGAAAGCTTATCTATCTCAAGACCCTTGTCGAGGGTGAACCGAAAGACTTGATCTATGGATTGTCGAATATTGATAAGAATTATATGATTGCTGTGGAAATTCTTCAAAAGAAATATGGGAACAATGAAGCAAACATTCAGCAGCTGCATATGGACTTGGCCAATTTGAAACCATCAACAACCTTTGCTGAAGATGTCAAGTTACAAATCGAGGCAGAAAAGATTATGAGACAGCTCGAATGCTACAAAGAAGATGTGAACAACCCTCAAGTGCTCATTGCTCTGCAAAATAAGGTGTCAAAACCGACATTAAGGAAAATTATGGAACTCAAAAAGTTAACTCCAGCTGATCAAAAGTGGGATACTAAGAAATTTCGAAAAGCTCTGAATATAGTGATTCAGGATGAATCAGAAGTGGAACAAATTTACCGTCAAAAACATTCAATCATACGAAAAGAAAATCCAGCAGAAAAGAGTCATCGCAAAGAGCCTAAACTCCTATCGGGAGATCAAACAATGGCATTTGCGGCAGTGGGAAAACCATTTGAAAAGAAAGTTACAAGCGCAAATGAGAACAAAGGGAATTTCGTTGGAAGAAAAAGGGACAAATATTGTGTCCTATGCGAAGGTGGAAATCATTCGACAGCTGAATGCCGGAAGCATCCGAATATAAGAGCAAGATTAGAACAAGCAAAAAAGATGAAGTTGTGTGCAAGATGTTTTAGGAATGACCACAAATCGTGGCAATGCGTGAAAGTCTTTAGACCATGCTTCTGGTGCAAAGGAAGTAATCATATTAGCCCACTTTGCCCATCTAAATTCAAAACTGAAAAGGAAACTATCTCCACAGTTTTTGATGGGTATGAAAGTGAAGAAGAAGAGAAAGAAGAAAAAGCGGACGAAGAAGAATATGTTGATCAATATGATAGCGAAGAAGAAGAAAAACCAGAAGAGCAACCAGAAGAAGAAGAAGAAGAAGAAAAAGAAGAACAGGTTACAACTTCATTTGTGGCTTTGAAACCCAAACAAAAGATGCAAAGAATTTTGCAATGTGCTAAAGTCAAAATATTCAATCCGAAGCGTCCAACAAAGACAAAAGAAGCTTATATAGTCTTCGATAATGGAAGCCAACGTTCATTTATTAGGGAAGACTTAGCCAAAAGTCTTAATTTATCCAAATTGGAATCCATTCACTTAAACCTATCGGGTTTTATGGAATGTGATTTGGGAAATGTTCACACAAATGATACTCAATTTGGAGTTATGACTAAATTTGGACCAATGCTAGTCGAAGGCACTCGCATGGAAAAAATTATTAAACCAGTCACGTATATTCCTATCGTGGAATCTGAATTAAATGAAGATGAATTGCTTATCCCTAAAGACATAGTCAAAACTGATATATTGATTGGAATTGACCAGATAAGAATGTTCGAAATCGTTGATCGGTATCAACTCCCAAGCGGGTTTTGGATTTCTGACTCAAAAGTGGGACCATTTATCAGCGGAAAAGGCCAAACCAAAACAAAGGGAAGACAAATTGAGCAAATTGGAATTACTATTATGGCTAATGTTCTAGATATGGATGAGCAAGAAGAATTAAAGATTAACCTATCGGGTGAAAAACTGAAACAAATCGAGAATTTATGGTTTTCGAATGAGGAAATGGGTCTAAAAGATGTCGAAATTAATGATGAAGACATTTGGATTAAGCAGCTCAATATTCAAAGAGATGAGGAAGGAAGATATGCAATTTCTTTGCCCTACAATGATCGAGCGAATGCACTTTTACCCAATTATGGTCTGGCTTATGGAAGACTGCTCTCAAATTTAAAACATATGAAGCAAAAACCAGAATTAATCCTGAAGATTGATGAGATATTCAAAGAACAATTGAAGCTAGACATAATCGAAAAAGTGATAGACTGGAAACATTGGCAGGGAGTTTTGCATTACATTCCACATCAACCAGTGATTAGAGAAGATAAAGAAACCACGAAAGTCAGAAATGTCTCAGATGCAAGTGCAAAGGATAAGAATGGACTTTCGATTAATCAATGCTTGGAAAAAGGACCTACTCAAATGAATGACATTTCAGGAATTCAACTTCGAAGTCGTTTACCTAAATACCTTATTTGTGCAGACATTGAAAAAGCATTTTTACAAATTCGGATTAAAGAAGAAGATCGAGATGCATTACGATTTTTGTGGAAAGATAACCCTTTAGATGATCAGTCACCTATCGTGGTGTATCGATTTAAGGGAATGCCTTTTGGACTGATCAGTAGTCCAGCCTGCTTGAATACCATTCTGAGCCTGCATTTGGATCAACACGGATCAGAATTAGCAAAGCAGATCAAAAATAACATTTATGTTGATGACATAACACAGGGAGAAGAAAATGAAGACAGAATTATCCCAGTTTGCAATGAAATGAAAGATATATTCAAGACAGCAATGATGAATCTACGAGGATTCTGCGTGAACCATCTCGAAGCTTATGAGAAAATTCCTGAAGAAGATAGAGCAAAGATGGAAGGAAGGAAAATTCTGGGAATAAGATGGGACCCAAAGGAAGACACAATTACCATTCCATTACCGGAATGGAAAGAAGGAAGCAAATGCACAAAAAGGACAATGCTTTCTCAAACGGCATCAGTTTTTGACACTCTAGGTCTAACAAGTCCATCGTTGCTTTCAGCCAAGAGAATTATTCAAAGTGTATGGAAATTGGACTTGAATTGGGACAATCCGGTACCAGAAGACATTCAAAAAGCTTGGATAAAATGCATGGAAGATTGGAAAGAAGTAAAATTCACGTTTCCAAGAAGGTTGTTCTCAAGAACCCTATCGGGGTCAAAGCAACTGTCGCTTGAAGTTTTTGCAGATGCCTCAGGGTATGCCTTTGGGATTGTTGTTTATCTGAGAGCTGAATTTGAGGATAAAAGCGTTCAGTTTGCCTTTCTTCAAGGAAAAAGTCTAGTTAGGCCCATAAATCTACCGGAAAAGCAAAATACAATCCCAAAAATGGAACTGCATGCACTTAAATTAGCCGTAAAATTAGCAATACACGTTCAAAAAGAATTGAAATCGGAAATTGAAGTGAAGAAAATACAGTTATGGACAGATTCAAAAGATGCAATTGATTGGCTCAACAGTCACAAAAGACATGAAAGATTCATTCAAAACAGATTGAATGTCATTCGACCTTTTGAAGTGAAGCATGTTAAAGGAGAATTGAATCCAAGTGACATCGCATCAAGAGGTTGCACAGCAATTGAACTGATGAATCATCCTTACTGGTTTCATGGCCCATTGTGGATGAATGATGAGAATTCTGAAATTCTATCGGAATTTAATTCAGAAAAATGGCATGAAGAAGAAATGACCATGGAAAAATATGACACAATTCTGAATATTAACATCAAACAAATAAAGGAAGATGAATGTTTAGTTCAAGACTGGAGCAGATACAACAGTTTATCAAAATTGAAAAGAATTGTGAGCTACGTGCAGATGTTTACGGATAAATGCAAAGAAGGCAAACAGAAAACCAACAAATTGCCTAAAAATGAGGACGAATTAAATAAGCTGATTGAAAAATTGGAACAGGTGACAGCAGAACAGATGGCAAAAGCGGAAATTCTCTTAATTAGAGAAGCCCAACAACTTTTTCCACCCGAAGCTAATCTCTTTCGAGAGAAACAATTCGAATATAATGAAGTAGGATTATTGATTTGCCAAAGCCGACTCACCAAAAGTGATTTAACAATGGAAGCAAAAATTCCGATTTATCTGCCTAAAAACTCACCTTTGACTAAGCTGTTTATCAAATACTATCATTGGAAATTATACCATGCGGGAATATCGACAGTGTTAGCCGAATTAAGACAAAGATTTTATATTCCACAAGCGAGAAGAACAGTCTTTGATGTGCTCAATCGAAATTTATTGACAAAATGTTATGTTTGCATTAAGCATAAAACAAAAGCTTATGCTTTGCCAAAAATGCCTCCTTTACCTACCTATCGGGTGCTAGGTAAAAGGCCGTTCCAATTTATTGGACTTGACTATTTTGGTCCCATGATTGTTAAAGAAAGTGATAAAAATCAGAAAGTGTGGGGATGCCTATTCACTTGTGCGACGACCCGTGCTATTCACATTGAATTAGTAGAAGATTGTACAGCAAGTGAATTTCTTTTGGCCTTCAAAAGGTTCATTGGACGAAGAATGGAACCAGAAATTATCATTTCAGACAATGCACTACAATTCAAACTTGCTTCTCGCATAATCAAGCGATTGTGGTCAAAAGATCAAAGTGATTGGAATAAAGTGTTCACAGACAAGGAAGTTCGCAATTTCACTAGTGAAAATGGAATTCGATGGCAGTTCATAACTGATCGAGCACCGTGGGCTGGGGGAATGTACGAAAAGATGATTGATCTGACCAAAAAGCCATTGAAGCGTGTGCTTGGAAAGACATTAGTGAAGAAAAGTGAATTACAAACAATTTTGATTGAAATTGAACGCATTGTCAATTCAAGGCCATTGACTTATATGGGAGAAAGTGACACAATAAGACCATTAAGACCGATTGATTTTCTTATTCCTTACCAAACAGCTTCCTATCGGGAAGGAGTTTTGGAATTGGAATTACCCATGAATCCAACAAAAGAAAATCTGGAAAACCGTTTTCGGATTTTATCTGAATTGTCTGATAAAATATGGAATATTTGGAGAACCGACTACCTATTAGCTCTCAGAGACTCTCAAAAATTCGGGGAGAAGAAAGGACAAAAAATTTTGGAGTTGGGAGAGGTCATCCTAGTGGATGAAGAGAATTTGCCCCGAAGTCGATGGAGAATGGGAGTTGTGACTGAATTTAGAATGAGTTCGGATGGCAAAGTGCGATCAGCCGTAGTCAGAGTCTGGGATGGAAAGAAATGGGGACAAATCAATAGGCCAATAAACAAATTATATCCTTTAGAGGTGAAATCAAAGATAATTGAACAAGAACAAAACTCTCTATCGGAGAAAATCGATAGAATTAATGAAAATGATCAAACACCTCTATCGGAGGATGTAAACTTGATTATTTCAGAACCAATGGCCGAAAATCAAGACACGTCCCAAATGATCGAAGACCAAGAAACGTCCCTATCGGGGAATAATGTTTCTTCGGCTCGAGTTCAACTGGAAAATTGGGAACTTTTGGCTGAATGCGATCATGAAGAATGCGAGCCAATATGGTTTGGCAATCTTTTGGAAATGGTTCCGGACAATTGGGATAAACTCAATGAGGTGGTGCAATGCCGAATTCGTTATGTGTCAATTTTCAAGCTGATCACAATGATGTGGGTGTTAACCTTTGGCTTGGATGAACATCAAATGTATGAATTGCTTGGCAACATCTCGAATACAAATGGAATTCATCTATGTATGGAGTGCGTTAAATTTAAGGAAGGAATGAGAAAAGGGAAAGGACGAATTCTCAACACCAAACCAAATGCATCCATGATGAAGAACCATAAGATAAAGGGAAAAGTCGATGGGCTAAAATTCACTCGGACGATATTGAAGGACATATTCAAATTGTGGATGAACAAATGTAAAGTGGCTGAGAGACAACTGCATCTTAAGCCTTGGGGATTTGTGACAATGGAAGTTGTGAATGATGAATGGGAATTGGCAAGAGAATGGGCAGACACTATCACTATGCAAAGAATCCCTCTGAATTACGCCTTAACACCGGATTTGGCACACTCAAATGTTGTGTTTATTGGCGATGAACTATCGGTTCTAATGGGCCAAGCTTTTGGGAAATGTTATATGTGGCAACCATCAAACATTGACGACATTGTTCAAGAATTTTCCGACAAATTGTTCTTGACTCGAGAAGTGGACCACGTCATACTGTACTTCGGAAAATATACATTGGAGAGAGGGCAACCGAACCGAATAATCGGAATTTGGGACCAGATGCGAACCGTTTGGTTGGAAAGAGGAATTGTTGGAGTGTTTATCATGCCACCGACCAATAAAAGAGAATTGAAGGCAAAAATTGACGACAACTTCAATTTATTTGTGGAGACAAGATCAACCGATTCGATTCGGGTTCTGAATCCGAATTACACATCTCGAGAAGCAATACCCAGTGATGAGGACTTGGCAATGATCATCCAGCAGTTGGAATATTGGAACATCAGTAATGAAGAGAAGCCCTTAACTTGGCAAGAGAGGAAAGGAAACTTCGAAGCCACTGGCCCTTGTCGAATGAGCGGACGATCCAGTGAAATGGAAGCTCTACACCTATCGGGTGTTAATGAGCCCGGTTCATCTGGAACAAGTCGTCAAAGCAACCGTTCTGGTGAGGAAACTCTACTCCTATCGGGAGTTAATGAGCCCCATTATTCAGAAGCTCAGCATCTCTCTGATGAGCCATGCTCGTCAAACAACATGGACCAGCTGCAATGTTCTGAAGGTTTTGTTCAACGACTGGCCAATTTCGCCAATCAATGTTCAATTAGAGAAGATCTTCATCCGATGCTAAGGCCTAGAAAACGAATCGAGCCTCCTTCTCCTGACTTCCACCGGAAAAAGGCAAGAGATGACAGCCCCAATCCACCTCCCGTGGATCCAATTACCGATGATGAAGAAGATTATGGGGGCCCAGTAAAACCATTCTTTGGATGCCACAGTTTTCTATCCAACATGTTTGAGGCTTCGTTCGAGTTGGATGGTCGACGTTACATCTCAAGCGAGCATGCATATCAATATGCCAAGGCAATGTACTTTGGTTATACCAAAACTGCGGCAGACATAATACGTTACGGCAGTCCGTTCACAGCAAAACGCTTGGCCAAAGGCTATAGGCTGAACGAGCAATACAAAAAGAGACTTGAACCTGGCTCCCGCCCATACATTAGGAACGAATGGAGGAATCACTGTATCATGGTGATGCGGAAAATAGCAGCTGCCAAGTTTGAACAAAATCCGCAATTGGCGGAAATGTTGCTGAGGACAAAACCTAAGATTTTGGCCGAAATGACTGAAACAGACGATTTCTGGGGCACAGGAATAGCTATCGGACATCGGGATGAACAACATCGAGAGAGATGGCCAGGCCAAAATCTTATGGGCCAAATTCTCATGGAAGTTCGGAACAATCTTCAGCTTAATCAGGGTTCATCCCTATCGGGGATTAATAACCCACCTGACAATGCTGGTTCATCCCTATCGGGGAATAGTAACCCACAAATTAATGCTGGTTCGTCCCTATCGGGGAGTAATGACCGCAAAGAAAATGAGGAAAAGGCTACTCAATCAAATATTTTGGTCGAAATAAATTACAATGATGATGAATTGGATTATGATGAGGAGGATTGGAGTGATAGAAATTGGCAAGGAAATATCGAATTTAGCGATTTGCTTCAACGCCTTAAGATTCAGTTCGACAATTTCAACAAATTAACCGATGAAATGTGGGAATTTTATGCTACAAATGTTCAAAGTCGTGAAAGTTATGAACGAAAAATGAGAGTGGTTGATGACATACAACGGAAAGTGGGAGCCTTGGGCACGGTAACCTTGTTTGGATCCTCTCGATCACACATTGGCAAAGATAACTCGGACTTGGACATGTGCATTATTCCTCCCGGACGTCATGTAAAAGTAGATGAAGTTGAGAATGCTAACAAATATCAAAAGGAAATGCTTTTTGTTGTTCGTCGATTGCCCTTTAAGGGCTACAGTTCACAAGTGCATGGTGGTCGAGTTCCCGTGCTCAGGCTCGTCGGTCACAACATGCAAATTGATATAACCTATGGCAACAGTACAGGACTTCGGAATACGACTTGGCTAAATCATTTATGCAGTCATGAAGCCAGATTAGCTCCGTTGTTATTCAGTATCAAAGAATGGGCAAAATTCCATCGAATAAACGACGCAAGCAGACACTCTTTCAGTAGCTGGACTTGGATTCTGCTCACCATATTTGCTCTCCAACACACGGATCCTCCTGTTTTTCCACCTCTATCGGAGGACATGGATAAACTAGAGAAAAGCAGAAACAATTCGTCTATAGCTGAACTGATTATGCACTTCTTTGGATTCTGGAACAAACACCCTTTGGAGAAGGATAGTGTGAGTGTGCGAGAGGGAAATTGGATTCCAAAAAAGCGTCAAACATACATTGTCGAGGTCGAAGAACCCTTAAAGCCAGAGGTGAACACAACTGCGTGCATTGAATCAAGTCAGCAATTAAGATCGATTACAAAAGCCATTGAAGAGACAAAAGTCAAATTATTTGAGGAAAGTGAAGAACCATCTTTGGAAAGAATTGGAATTAACTACAAAGCAAAAGGCACTCAATCCTATCGTGGTTTCAATGTGACCTATTTGCTAGGGATTTTGGCTCTGTTTTTACTTTTCTTCAATGTGACAACAGCAACAGAAATTCAAGGAAATCAACAACTCCATTCAAAGTCGATTTATTCTGACCCTATCGGGGACATAAGATTTGTCAGCTGGATGAACAAAATATATTGGCGAAAACTAACAATGATTTTGCTGCCATGGATTTTACAGCTCGCCTTAAGTCATCATGGAAGATTTGATGTACTATGGCGCTTGATGGCTATCGTGCTATTTTCGAGAATTTCTATGGCTCAACAGCTTATGATATGCGATCCGGAAGTGAATCGTTTTTACTACCGGCTGCCTGATGTCATCAACGAAGCATGTAAATCAACTCCGTCTAGACATCAAGCTTCAATATTGAGCATTTTCAAGCCAAACAACGAATGGGTGGAATTAGATGCCAATCTTTGTCGGAAAGTTGACCAAAAACTGAAATATTGGGAAAATTTGATCACGGAAAATCGAAGCAACATAACACAGAAATTTTTGACTATCTCAAAAGAAGAATGTCAACAAATGGAAAAACAAGGAAGATGTGAATTCGGAAATTTGTCCGGAAGCCCAACAGCACAAACCTTCAATTTATTTGAGCCTCCTGTTGAATACTCCTACTTCCGAACAAAATACGCCAGAACAGAAAATTGTTTCAGTACACCGACAAAAATCTTATTCAATCCATTTTCTGGAGAATTGAATCATCCACTGGTTGAAATGAAAGGCTGCGAATTGGAAGATGAATTTTGTGCTATGAAGGATAATCAAGTATTGATTTGGAAGAAGAAACAACAATTCAAAACATGTCAATGGATCAAATGGGAGAAAGCTAATGGCACTTTGGATGAAGACGTTTGGACTCGATCAGATGGACAGTTTGCTCTTTCATTCAGAACAATAAACAATGAAGATAAGCTCATAGAAGATTGTGGAACATCACTCGTTTTGACTGATCAGCATTATGCCATTCATAAAAGGTCATATGATCGAATGAGAGCAATTCAAGAAGTGAGGAACAGACCCAAAAGAGACCTATCGGGTTCTGGTACTGTTCGCTCCGAACAACTTGCAGCTGTGACGACAATGTCCGCATATTTAACCAACCAAAGAGATAGAGCAATGTTCTTCAACCTCCTTTGCTAAAATCGCAATGATTTTCGTCAACAAGATGCCACTAGTACATTGAGATTCCTGTTAAATTCAACCAATTTGCAAGCTCGATGGGTTGGAAAAGAAATAGCTGAAGTTTGGCCATGCACACCAGTCGATGACTTCAATTTCACGAAAATTGATGAAAAAGGCGAATGTTTTCATAAATTGCCGGTCAATGCCTCTTTCGGAGGAAAAATTGTCCAAGGCTTTGTGGAATCTGAAAGCATGATACTCGTAGAGACATCCAAGAAGGGACCATGCTCAATTTTCGGAAAGCAAGCAATCATGAAAGAGGGAAAACTCATATTGGTCGATCAAACAACAGGGACAAAAGAAGAAGTCGATGAAAAGTCAATTCAACAACTCAAATTGCAACACAATCTTGGCATCCCTGAGTTCAAACCGGACATTTTCACCAACTTAGTGGTCACAAATGAAAGCAACTTCGGCATCTTTTTGCGATATTTCAAGACCTTTCGTGTTGGGCGAATCATGCAGAAGCACATTACTCCAGAAGAAAATGAATGGAACACGCAGCACGGTGATTATATCCCTATCGGGGATTTTTCCATCACCGGGTTCCTAAAAAATGTCGATTGGGAGAAATTCCTAATGCGTGCCTGGATTACATTCTCAATTGGGAGGTTTTTGAAAATGCATGGCTTGCCTTGGCTTATTCGAAGAGGAATTAACCAGCCGGGAGTCCTTAACAATCTTTTCAATCTAATTCAACCCATCCTAGAGAGGCAAATGCGCGAAGGAATTGGTCCGATCAATATGCAGTGGGGAATGAATCGACAATTGGGAATGAATGGAAATGGGGTGCGCAATGGGATGTGATGGATTGAAAGAATGATGAATGGTGCGAGGAATGGAAAAGAATGCAACAAAAAGTCGATTGGGAGTGTTTGGAGCAAAACTCCAAAATAAAAATTTAATTTTGATATTTTTGATTTTATTTTAATTAAATATATTTTTATTCATTCAATTTCCATTTAATTTCAATTTTATTCATTTTAATTCTTTTATTCAATCAATCCCATCCACTTCCCTTCCAACCAAAGTTCACATTTCCTTTTTTACACAATTTCTCGCCAGCCAGCCAGCCGCCCCCATCCCATTCAATCAGCACCCCTTATTAGTTTTGTCCTTGGGATTGGAAGAGGGAAAATGGCAACATTTTCCCTCGCAAATAGAAAACATCCATTTTTCTAACCTTGAGGGGGGCAAAAAAGTGGGGAGAAAAATTGAACAGTCATTCCACCATTTTGAGCAAAATTGCCTATCGGGCGAATATGAGAAAATTGTGAGGAAAAGGGAGCTGGCTGGGAAATTTATTACTTTTTATGTTTTAATTTCAATTTTAACCACTTTTACGTTTCCCCTAAGGCAAATTAATGTTGATTTGGGTAAATAAGGAATACGTCTATCGGACGTTTGAGTGAATTAATAAAGATTGAATTTGCCTTAGGGTGAAATTTATCAAAATATATATTTTACCACTTTATCACTAATTCACAAATTTAATTTTACTTATTAATAATTTTGAATTTAACTCTTTTTCAAACGCCATTAGGGCAATCCAAACAATTATTAGAAAATTATTTAAATGGTAAATTTGTGAATTAGTAGATAATACGATGAAATTTGGTTTACTGATTTTATATAAATTTATAATTGTCCACACTATTTTTGCTTTAATGTTGAATGCCTTCTAAATTAATATCGCGATTTTGTATTTCCATTTCGGTTTAATTACCCAAGTTTGAGATTTTCATATAAATAAAATTTTGTGAACAATCAATCAAATCAATTGGAATTTACTAAAATAAAATTTGGCAACTTTATTTGGGTAATTTTCCACTGGGCAAATTAGTGTTCGATC